>JANHGO010000041.1:33873825-33907006 GCA_024606505.1 Aquila spilogaster
GAAAAAATCAGGATCACAAGCCAATAAACTGATGCATCTGCACAACAGTGAAGTAGGGAGACAGGTAACAAATCCACAAGAGTTATTGTACTTGTACAGTCCTCTTTAGTGGTCGGTCGCTCTGTGAGGTTCAGTGTCTCTATCAGTTAGCGAAAGGAGCAGGTTTCTCCCTGATTGCTCTCAACTCCCTTGGCCTGCTGAAGACTGTGGTTATCAGTCGTGCTGGGCCTCAGGAGGCCCTAAATGCTACTTCCAGCTCTCTAGAACCATGGGTGGGATGTGTCGTTGCCACCTTTTCCACAGCCAGGGATGGCTATGGCTTGCTAACCCTAGGAGGTGTGGTGGGGATGGGTCCCATGGTGCTCTGCCAAGGGTGTTGCACACGTGAAGTGCTGTGTAAGCACAGAGGATTACCATCTGCCAGACGTGTCCAGCAGCAGCTGCCTCTCAGCCATCCCTGCAGCCAGGAGGGCTGATGTGTTCCTTCTCAAACTGCTTTGCTAGTGATTACTCCCCTATCTGGCAGGAGCCACCCTTAACAGCTTGCATTCAGTGGCTGTGCCAAAGGGGAGATAACGCTTACTGTGCGTGCTGCTTGGCATGCCCCAAGGAGCAAATCCCCACTGCAGCCCTCCATGCTGCTTTGGGTGGGGAGCTGTAAAGGCTTCAGCACTTCCCTGCACCAGTTCTACTGCACAACTTGTCCTTCTAGGGCAAAACTTGGAGCATACTGAGCTCATTGGCAGCTTACTGTGTAGCTATGGGCTGAACTTACCTTTGCAGAGCAAAACCTTATCAAGATCACCTCTTCTGGGTGTTTTTCTCTGTGGTTCCCTGCATTCCCGCTCTATCTTTTTATTATTGTCATTCTTGCTATGTCTTGAGTTTTTGTTTCAATTGCAATGGGCAAATTTTCACTTGGGACACAGTGTTGTCATGGCTGGTGGATTCACTGCCATAACCTACAGAAGTAAGACCAGAGCAGAACTGAAGTAAAAGGCTCTGCTGGCCCCATGCCCAGCAGAAAGGCAGGGTATGGGTGCTCTGAATTCATCAGTGCCTTGACATCTGTTACCCAATGCCTAAATGTGTTGCAGGCAGACGTGCGCATTAAGTATCTATTTATGGATTGCTTTGATTTTCAGCTCCTAATTTAGAGAGTGTAAATGCGGCCCCATGTAGATATCTGATGAAAATTCAACATATTCTTCTGTCTGCTGGCTGCAAATGTGTCCTGCTGGGCTAATAGTGATCACCAAGGAGCTGTGGGATTTCATTCCCTTTTCAAGTAGCTGCTTGAGCACAACTGTGCAGAAATCAGAGCAACAGGCCTTTTATAGAGCAGTCTGCATTAAGAAAGAGCCTCCTTTAGTAAGTTTGTGGGATGTTTGGACTTAAGAGCAGGACATTTCCTAACACCTGCATTCCTTTTTGCAGGTCTTGAAAGCCTCTCTTGAAATGAAATGTAAGTGCCATGGAGTTTCTGGGTCATGCTCTATCAAGACCTGTTGGAAAGGCCTTCAAGAGCTGCGAGACATTGCACTGGACCTCAAAAACAAGTATTTGTCAGCCACCAAGGTCGTTCATCGGCCCATGGGCACACGCAAATACCTCGTGCCAAAGGATATTGATATCAGGCCGGTTAAGGAGACAGAGCTGATTTACCTGCAGAGCTCGCCTGATTTCTGCATGAAGAATGAGAAAGTGGGGTCACACGGGACCCAGGACAGGTGAGGGCTTCTGCACTCTGTGCTCCTGAGAAGGGGCAGAAGGGATCATGTATGAATAACAGGCAAATCATTGTGGGGGTAGCACTTGTGTGCAGGTAGAAATCATCTGTGATGAACAGTGTAGTCCAGAGATGCCCAAGACTCTCAGTGCTGGCTGTGGCTAAGATGGAGCTGTAGACATCTTGCATTGTAGAGGTAGGCACAAGATACCTTAGAAATCCCCTAGGAAAACCTTTTAGGCTGTTCATCTCAGCAGGCGCAGTGATCAAGATGATGATATTGATGGTATTGAGTTCCTCTTGCAATCATTGCTCATCTGATGAGTTGTCATTCTACTTTAAGGCTCCCATAAGTAGGCAAGTGTTAACCCAATTAGGACCAGTGCTTCCAGGCAGCCTTAAAAGAAGCCCCATCATCCACAAAGATAAATCTTCCACTGCCTTTTAAGAAACCTTGTATGTTTGGATTGCTCATGTCTATGAAGAGATATGACTTCATTCCATTAATATTGGTGATTTAAGGTCATCATACTCAAGCCTCCAGTGGGCACAGTGCTGTTCCTTCCCCAGGAAGCAGACACACATGTCTTTTCCCATGATTTGTGTAACTCCTTCTATGACAAATCAATTCCACAGGTGGGCACTAGACCCTTTGACAGCCCAACAGTTGTGTATTTACAGAATTTTGCAGGATTTTCAGGGTTTTTGTTAAGTGAATGCAATGGCTGGATTTTCAAGCTGGCACATTCACTGCTACCTGCGGACTTGGCTTTTCTCACAGTTCCCATCATTATTCTATGCTCTTTGTGCTACCTTGTGCACACTCAGGCCGTCATGTTGCAAGGTGCATGCACATGCATTTTTGTGGGGTGTCTTCCTTCCAACTCTTGTTGGTTGTAATGGTCTTTCCACTGTGCATTGAAAGTAGTGAAGGCTTTACTATGACAGAAAGGAAGTAAAAGACCTCAATGCACAAAAGATTAATCTCTTTTGGTTATCTTTGATTAGTATGAATTTATACTTAGGAGTCTATAGGAGATATCCTTTGGCAATGGTCATTTATTCTAGGACCACAATTCTATAGACTATATATCAGCAGCAGGAGTTGACCAGGTGAAGATGAAAGTTGAGTGAGACTCTTTGTATGAAGCATGTTCTTTTTGTCCTCTGATGTTTTGTGACACTTAGAGCTTTGTATCCTCCATTAGAATGGAAGGCAATGGCAGGACCTCAGTACAACAGCATGTTCACTGCTGGCCCAATGGTGCAGCAATAATTAGCAAGTTTATGTTTATGAGTCATTGAGGGTGGTAGGGGAAAAAGCATGTGCTGAAAGTGCTGTCTGAAGGAAAATGTCGTTTGAGTGGAAGCAATGTTTCTGTGGATTTGTATGGATTTTGACAAATTTGTGTTTTTGAAATGACCTCTTTGTTGAAACTCCCTGTTTTGCAATGAAAAAACTGGGGAGGTTATTTGGAAGCTGGTTTTATAGGAATCGTGTGAAATCAACAGGTTGTGTCAAAAACAAGCTGAATCCATTAGAGATCTGCCAAGCGATACATTTTCCATGAGCTGAAATCCTTTTAGAGGAGAAGTGAGACACAGCTTCCTATAATTTCATTCTACAGGAGATTTTGCCATCTTGTCCCAGCAAGGGATGAAAAATATCTTGAGGTCTTGAATGACCCTTTTCTTTTTTTCTTGAGGATAGGAAAATGCGTATTGCAGGCGTCCGTTTATCCTGAGCAGGGTGAGAGCAGAGATTGTGAGCCTGCCAGGCAAGGGTCCAGGGGAAGTGAGACTGAGTGAGGACCCAGAGGAGTGGAGATATTAAGGCAGGAAGGGATGACTTTCAAAAGAGACCCGTCAGGAAGTGCTTCTTATTGGATGTGCAAGACGATGATGACTACGAGAGGGGAGGAGGGTGATATAGACCGATGTTGAGCTGTGGGCATCTCTTGGGCCATGCTGTAAGGTCATGTGTAGTTACACTCATTTTCAGTGTAACTGAGAAGATTCCTAGTGTCTCAAAACTGGCAGCCATAGCAGCCCCTTCTCTTAATTGAATTAGAGGAAATAAGTACAGTGTGTTTGCAGATGGGCTCATTCTTCTTCCTCCTCCTCCCATGGATGCCCTTTTTCCTCTGATATTTTCTTCTCTCACGGAGAGGACTTTTCATGTGTTTTAAACACGATGGCCCTGTTCCAGCGGCAGAGATAGTGCTTGGTGACAGGGACGAGGAAGCAGGAACACAAAGGGGCAGCTGTTGGAGAGAGCAGGAAAAATACATGGCTCATGCTTACCCCACAGTGGTGTAAAATGCTTGCAGGGAAATAGCCCCAAAAGGTTTTTATTCTGTAAGCCAAGTCCTGGAGGCATCTTAACATTTTATCCTTGTGCACATCAAAGATTTTGGGGCAAATCATGCTGTTTTCTACTGGGCTAATTTTTAAGGTCTTTTACGGCAAGCGTAATCAAAAAGGGATTTTAATAGTGGTCTCTGAGTTGGTTTTCTCTCTTCTTTCACTGTCTGCCTATCTTCTCTTTGACCTCTTTGTGTTCAAGAACAGAATCATAGAATCCTTAAGGTTGGAAAGACCACTAAGATCATTAAGTCCTATCATCAACCCATGCCTGTGATGCTCTAGGCTATGTCCCTCATTGCAAAATTTACCCTTTTATTGAGCACCTCCAGGTACAGTGACTCCACCACTTTCCTTGGCAGCCTGTTACAATGCATTTCACCTTTTTCTCACAAAAAATATATCCTGATCATATCCAACCTGAACCTCCACTGGTGCAATCTGAGGCCATGAGCTCTTGTCCTGTGGTTGTGGGGCTTCTTGTAGGGTATCGTTGTGCAGATCCTTCTCACTGTGCTCTAGGAGAACCCAATCTGGGCAGTTTCGCCACTTTCCAGCCCCACTTTCTGCCTCCAAAGGGGTACAGAAGGGAGAAGTTCCCATTATTAACCTTTAAATTGTATTTACAACATTCAGATTGTCACATTTTCACCACAAAAAGTGAATTGTTTTGCATCATGAGAAGGAAAAGTCATTTCTGCCTGGTCATATCTTGATCAGAGAATGCTGGGAACAGGACAAGGGTTGACATAGCTGGAACACTTTGTTCATACTGTGTTTCTGTACACTCTAGGGAACAATCCTGCACTAGTAGGTGGGTAGAAGGGATAATCTAATCGGTTGCTTCCATCTCTATAATTATCCCTCACATTGCTTAGACTCATTGTGCTTATTTCAGGCAGGAAAGGGAGTCAAGTTACCTTGTAGTGGAACTATGTGAAAATCCACTCAGAAAATGTGAACCTGGTTACTCAAAAGCCTTTCAGGTCTCTTCTCTGAAAGCTTTTCAAAGCCTTATTCATCACAAGCCTGAAGTGTTTTCTAAGACATTTTGGCCCTCCTTAATTTCATGTTGAAATTAGAAATGGTTTGGGAATCTGCATGCCTCCAAGCAGTTGGGGTGGATCCAGATTTCAAAGCCAGGGAGCTGAACACAAACCTGTGATTTGAAGCCTCACCACTCTTTGAAGAGCTCAAAATCTGATTAAGGAGCTGAATTTTGCAACTGGCTTGCTGCAGCCCCAGCCTTTGTTGATGGCAGCCAAACACCATGGGTTTGTTTGCCACCTTCATGCTTACATAGCTAATAATAATAGTCTGGAGAAAAATCTACAGAAGCAAATCTGTGGAGTAGCATGTGGATTATATGATTTTTGATATGAGTTAACCATGTGGAATGAGAGGTTGGTTAGGATGAAAGAGAATGGCCTTAAATTGCACCAGGGGAGATTAAGCTTGGATATTAGGAAAAATTTCTTCTCGGAAAGAGTGGTAATGCATTGGAACAGGCTTCCCAGAGAGGTGATGGAGTCACCGTCCCTGGAGGTGTTCCAGAACTGTGGGGATGTAGCACTGAGGAACATGGTCAGTGGGCATGGTGGGGATGAACTGGAGCTGGGGTTGGTGATCTTAGAGGTCTTTCCCAACCTTAATGATTCTATGATTCTAAATATGTGTATATTTATGTATGTATATACTACATATATATTTCAGAGCTTTCTTGGAAGAAAACACCCTGTAACTCATCATTTAATGAGGCAGTTCAGCTTCTCCAGACTGAAAAATTCATTATCAGCTTCAAGCAGAAGATAAAGAATAGCAGATTATAAAATAGGGATCACTGTTGTGAGGAAAGAAGCAAAAGTATTAACCTCCTTTATCAGTAGGGTGCGATGTATCGTATTTCAAAGTCTGTTTAAAGTCCCATAAGGAATCCAAGGAAAGGGAAATTCTGTGATACAGGCAAAGGCATCCGACTTCTGAAGCCTTGATGGGATTACTGAGCTGTTTATTACTGATCTTTCCCAGAGCTGCCTTAGAGCTATGGAAATTCTACTCCCTTTTTGCTGAAGATGGGAAGGAGCTCCCTTACACTGCAGAAATTGGGCTACAGTGCTGTGTTGAAGCCAGGCAGGGCTGGCTTTGCTGACTCCTTTGCTGACTCACTTTGGCAATGAATGTGGCCATCGTTTGGTGGTTGCTTCTTGTCCATGTATTTGTTCTTGCTTTGCAATACAAAATATTAGTTTTATCTCTCTCCTGGGGTGTCTTACGTTGATACGTTTTGTTGGATAAGAACACGCACGGAGTTAATTGAGCATGCATCTGCTGCTTGGTGGTGACTTCTTTAGCTGCAAAATCTTAGTGGCTGGTGGTTACCTCTTTGGCATTTTGGTGGTCAAAACAGCAAGGTTCATTGAATGCTACAAAGAAAGAATCAAAGAATCTTCTGAATTGGAAGGGAGCATTAAAGAGACCTCTGGTCCAACTTCCCTCCAGTGAACAGGGACACCCAGAGCTCCATCAGGTGCTCAGAGCCCCGTCCAGCCCTTGGGTGCCTCCAGGGATAAGAGTATCATCTCTCTGGGTAACCTGTGCCAGTGCCTCACCACCCTTACTGTAAAAAACTTCTTCCTTGTAACCAATCTAAATCTCCTCTCTTTTAGTTGGAAACCATTTCCCCTTGTCTTACCACAACAGACCCTGCTAATGAGTCTGCCCCCTTCTTTCTTACAGCCCCCTTTTAGATATCGGAAGGCCGCTCTCAGGTCTCCCCGGAGCCTTCTCTTCGCCAGGCTGCACAGCCCCAGCTCTCAGCCTGTCCTCATAGGAGTGATGTTCCATCCCTGGGATCATTTTTGTGGCCCTCCTCTGGATGCACTCCAGCAGGTCCATGTCTTTCCTGTACTGAGGACTCCAGAACAGAACAAAAAAGGACCCAGTGATGTTCAGCATTCAATGACAGTCCTTTGCTTTGATCCCGTTTTTGTCCTACTATCCTGCTTTTCATCTGCTTGAGTGGGAATTGTGCTTCGCATTGTTTGATTATGGGGACAATTAAATTGCTTAACAATATCACCCATATTTAGAGAGGGACAAGTGGTAGTTAAGGGTGGAAAGCAACATTTGGTGTTTGTGTCCATGACAGCCTTCTTGAGTTTCCATCACTCAGTGAGGGCACAATATGATGAACTTTGACTTGGTTAGAATTCATACGATGATTTAGTAATTTTGGAGCCCCTGATCCCAGATGCCATCTTCTGTTCATGGCACTCAACAAAATGTCATAGAATCATAGAATGGTTTGGGTTGAAAGGGACCTCAAAGATCACCAAGTTCCCCTGCCATGGGCAGAGTTGCCAACCACTACATCAGGCACCAGATCAGGCTGCCCAGGGCCCCATCCAGCCTGGCCTTGGACATCTCCAAGGATGGGGTATCCACAGCTTCTCTGGGCAACCTGTGCCAGCACCTCACCATACTCTGCATGAAAAATTTTCCCCTGACATCTATAATGAATGACTAATAACGAACTATTCTTCTGTGGGTGTCCCAGAAGTTTACACTGAAGGAAATTCAGAAAAAAATAGTATCTTTCTTTTCCTCCCACTTTCTCTTTCCATCTTTCCAAGGCAATGCGCTTGTAGTTGGCAGCAATTTCAGTATCTGGGCCAGCTGTAGTTTCTTGGGCTTTTTCTTATTTAAATCTCAGGGAAGATTTGAGAGACCTGGATTTGACCTGAAAATATCTGTGAATAACTAATTCACTTATGGTAAAATTGCATAGTGAATTTGGGGGGAAAAAATAAGCCAGTTATCCTAATATATTTAGTACCTCTGCATCAAACCGGTGTTGAGGTTAGAGGACAGCAGGAATGACTTTCCACATAGTGAGACTGAACGGAGAATACCTGGTCCATCACTGGTGTTGCTCTCTCTTTAAATCATTTTCTCCAAACCTGTTCCAGAGCTTTACTATCCTCTAAGTTACATTTGTCCTAATCTGAATTTCCTTCCTCTTCCTCTTCCTCTTCCTTTTTCATTTTCCTTTTTCCTTTTCCTTTTCCTTTTTCTTCTTCTTTTCATTTTTCTTCTCCTTTTCCTTTTCTTTTTTCTTTCCAAATTAGACTGCTTGTCTTTTTCTTGTCATATAAACAAAAGTTGTTCTCTCTTCTTTGTAATGATCCTTTATAGATGGGAAGACAGCTCTTCTTACACACTTCCCTAAGCCAGTTCCTTCAACCCTTTCTGCTTTCTGAACTGCTCCTCTCTGCTCCTCTCACTCTCCTGAGAACATTCCCACATTTATCTGGATCTTTCTCAAAATGCATTGCTTGCTTTGCATTTTAATCCACTCTCAGAAATGCTCTCAACTCCCTTCTCCCCAGCATTATCCACAAGTTTGTAAGTTTACTCTCTCTTCTTTAATGAAAATACAGTCTGGTTCCAGGATCTCCCTTGATATCCCCTTGCTGACATGAAGTATTGATAACTCTCTTTCGTACAGTTGTTCAGTGTCAGTCTCCAGATATTCCCCACGGCTGAGAAAGCAATTTAAAAGTAGTTAAGATCCTGCCCTTAAAATCTGACATGCAGTTGTGCACTTTGATGTATTTTTAGCAATGCCCATTGTTTTACATACTTCCTGGGGGACTCTAATTATTTTTCTTTTTCTTTTATGTACTGCTGTGCAGCATGACATTACTGGAGCAAGGGGCACTAGAGAAATGACAAGAAATCTGATCTAAATGAGAAAAAAAAAAGAAAGAATTTCTTTACTCAGCAGTAGTGTCTTCTGGGAGTTGTGGCTGCTGGAGTTCATGGAGACAGGTGGTTTCCCTGAGGTCAGACAGGGATGAGACAAATCGTGCCCAAGGGGACACCACGAGGTTAAGCAGGAACATCATCTCAAATGCAACAGCCCAGATGCTGGGGGAGCTTGAGGGGACAGACTCCAGAAAGTGGTCAGATTCATGTTTTTCTCTCTAAACAGCATCTCCCACCTGGGGAGATGCTCAGTGTTGCACTGAGGGAGATAGTTTAGTGGGCGTGGTGGTGATGGGTTGATGGTCTCTTCTATGTGGGATGGTAGAAGATGGATTGTTTCAAATAGAAAAGGAGTCACTGATCTTAGAGTCATAGAATCACAGAAGCATAGAGTCATAAATGTTGGTGAAGACCTTGAAGATCTAACTGTGGTCCATCTTGCTTTTGACTAGACCAATTCACTCAATTCTCCTAAAACAGAACTCAGGTGGTTTTAAGGACAGCTTGAGCGAGCTCTGGTCTGATCTTATGGTCTGATTTTTGGGTGGTCCAGTGTGAAGCCAAGAGTTGGACTCAGTGATCCTTATGGGTCCCTTCCAACTCAAGGTATTCTATAACTGTATTCTTCTAGGCTACCATCCACATTGTGCTCCTGTTTACTGTATTTAGATTTCTAATTCAAAATCCAAACAAAGCAGTAAACCTGATTTTCTATCCTCCAAAATGGATATTTTAAGGGAAAATTCCCCAGGAGGTGTCTTTGAGATGGCTCAGAGATGTGAGATAGGGAAGACTGAAAAATGCAAAGATATCCTTGCCCATCTGTGCCGAGGACCATCCCCATGATGAGGCTGTTGGAACTCAGAGGGTGATGTACAGCGATATACCTGATATAGTGGGCGGCAAACCCACCTGTGGAGCAAGATGATCTTTGAGGTCCCTTCCAACTCATGTCATTCTACGACATGTTTCTGTAATATGTACAGTAGAGCTTTTCCAAATGAGGGCTGAAAGGGGGAGATTTTGGACAAACAGATTGAGTGGGATTCATCCTGTCAGCAGGGCTGACCTCTTCCCTTCCATAAAGAAGGACAAAACACTGTGACAATATGAAAGCCTGCTCCTGAGCCAGGACCCTGGCTGGGACCATGGCTGCAGCATCATTTTTCACTGGTCTTCCAAGTGCTGCTAGAGGTTATGCTGTTGTGTTAAGATACAATTGCCCGTGTTCATGTTTTCTCTCTGAGACTCGGGAGGAGGGCATTTCTCTGAGTTGTTGGAATTGTGCTGGACCAGGCCCAAAACAAATGACATTGAACTTAACCCATCA
Organism: Aquila spilogaster; assembly: GCA_024606505.1. Classification (NCBI taxonomy): domain Eukaryota; kingdom Metazoa; phylum Chordata; class Aves; order Accipitriformes; family Accipitridae; genus Aquila; species Aquila spilogaster. The sequence goes on from JANHGO010000041.1 coordinate 33,884,016, forward strand.
GCAGGGAGCCTGGTGGGATTGCAGCCATGGGCTCGGAAAACAGACACCCAGGAGCAGCTTCTGTGGGTAAACTCAGGTCTTTGAGCTTCTTTGTCTTCCCCACTTGCTTTTTACATGGATAGTTATAGCTGAGAAGCTGGCTTTTTTTCTGTTTGTTTAAAAAGGAAATAAAATTAAGATAATTCACCCATGCCTGTAATTTAAAACAGAAAACAAAACAAGCTTAGTGGCATGGTCAGAAAAGTCTTCTAGAAACACATTTAGGTTCAAGATAGGGTCATAGCGTTGCTTTTGGCTCTTCGTCCTCCCATCTTCCAGAATATCCCTGATATTTGATTCAAAATGGTAAGAAATGTGAAGATTTTTTTGAAAGATTTTGTTCTTTCCCTATATTTTAAGCTGTACAGGATGGGTACTGCTATGGGAAATCTTATCCTTATCCCCCAAGCCCCGCTGTTTTTTTTTGCAAACCACAGGAACTGAATGCAAAGAAAGGGTGATTCCCTGTTTCCAGACAGCAAGTGAAAGAGTTTAGCTCTCTAAATGGGATAAAATTGACTCCTGGGTGGTAGACTGGAGTCAGAGGGTCATCGTGTCCCTTTTCTTGGCCATTTGAATGAGTTCTTAGGACAAGGGGAAACACCCTCTGTAGGTGAACCTTTGGGCAGCAACCTTTACAGTCTCCAGCAAAGTTGAGTGAAACTGTCAAATTCTCCCCCGTCTTCTAATATCGACATCCTTATATTTGAACCTTTGCTCTGAATATTTATTGCCTTTATGAATCCATTTATGAGGATTTGTTCAAAGGCTTCCTGGAGGAGGGGCCCTGGCCCATGGAGCAGTAACAGTGCCTTCGGTTCAGCACTGGGCAGACACGCTCAGTGTGGTGGCAGCCTTCACCTTTGGTAGAGGCTTTCAAAGGTTTTTAAATATTTACACACACTCCCAAATGAAGGGAAGAAGGGGGGAGCCTTTAAAAACTGAGCCTGGCGAGGAATGCAAGTCAGAAATAACAAACAGGAGGCCCGCCTGAGTCAGAAATAAATAAGGGAAGAACAAGAACAAAATCTCAACACCTCATTAATACCATAACTTTTCCTAAAGCATTACCTCATGAGGAATTCCTATAAATCTCATGGATTTGTTTTCTTCTGTTACTGGAGTGTTCAGTCCAAGTGTCAGACTCATGCTTCTCTCTTCTTTCCCTCCCCCAAACTGGCCTTTAACTGTTTCTGTCCAAACTAGATAGACAGGAGGGAATTTAGGAGAGATTTAGTCAGCAATGCCTCACAGTCATCAAACTGCCTTTCCTACATTAGTGTCAAGTCTCCATCAAGCTCACAGCCTCACTGTGTTGGGTGCACAATGAGATCTTCTGACCTGAAGCATTAGTGTCCAGCGAAGTATCTGACCCAACATGAATGTTTGCACCATGGGCTATATGGGGAGAAGCTGAGGGGATGGGGATGGTTCAGCCTGGAGAACAGGAGGAGACCTTACGGCTCTCAACAACCCCTTGAAAGGAGGTTGTGGCAAAGTGGGTCTTGGTCTCGTCTCTCAGGTAACAGTGTTAGGATGAGAGGTAATGACCTTAAGTTGTACCAGGAGAGGTTCTGGTTGGATATAAGGAAAAATTTCTTCTTAGAAAGAGAGGTGATGCATTGGCACAGGCTGCCCAGGGAGGTGGTGGAGTCACTACTCCCGGAGGCATTCCAGAGCCATGGAGATGTGGCACTTGAGGACATCGTCAGTGGGCATGGTGGGGATGGGTTGAGGTTGGACTTGGGGATCTTAGAGGTCTTTTGCAACCCTAATGATTCTGTGATTCTATAATGTCTACAGTCCCTAGAGAAATGGCATCTACAGAACATAGTTCAGCTCATCCAAAAGTCAATGCCTGTTGCATTTTTATGTTTAGTGACCCAACTTGGACTATTTTAAGAGAGTGGGATACCTGTTTCATAGAATCATAGAATCCTTAGAGTTGGAAAGGACCTTTAAAGGCCATCTAGTCCAACTCCCCTGCAATGAGCAGGGACATCCACAGCCAGATCAGGTTGCCCAGGTCCTGATCCAGCCTCACCTCGAAAGTCTCCAGGGTTGGAGTATCAACCATATATTCGGACAATCTGTTCCAGTACCTCAGCACCCTCACTGTAGAAGACTTTTTCCATATATCAAACCTAAATCTCCCCTCTTCAAGCTTGAAACCATTTCCCTTGTTTTACCACCACAGACCCTGCTAAAGAGTCTGTCCTCTTCTTTCCTGTAGCTCCCCTTTAGGTATTGAAACACCACTATCAGGTCACCCTGGAGCCTCCCCTCTCCAAGCTGAACAGCCCCAGCTCTTTCAGCCTGTTCTCACAGGGGAGGTGTTTGATCCCTGGGATCATTTTTGTGGCCCTCCTCTGGACATGCTCCAACAGATCCATGTCTCTCCTGTACTGAGGACTCCACATCTGGACTCAGTACTCCAGGTGGGGCCTCACCAGTGCAGAGTAGAGGGGCAGGATCACCTCCCTTGACCTGATGGCCACGTTTCTTTTGATACAGCCCAGGGTACAGTTGGCTTTCTGGGCTCATGTCCAGCTTCCTATCCAGCAGTACCCCCAGGTCTTTTTTGTCAGGGCTGCGCTCAAGCCTTTCATCCTCCAGCTTGTATTGGTTGTGGGGGTTGCCTCGATCCAGGTGCAAGACCTCATACTTGGATTTGTTGAACTTCATGAGGTTCACATGGGCCTGCTGCTCAAGCCTGTCTAGATCCTTCTAGATGGCATCCCATCCCTCTGCTGTGTCGATTGCACCTCACAGCTTGGTGTCATCAGCAAACTTGCTGAGGGTGCACTCAACCCCACTTTCAATGCCACTGATTGAGATATTAAAGAGTATAGGTCCCAGCACTTACCCCTGGCAAACACCACTTGTCACTGATCTCCATCCCGACACTGAGCCATTGACCACCACTCTCTGGACTTGAACCTCCAGCCGGTTCTTCATCCATTGAACAACCCACCCATCAAATCCATATATTTCCAATTTGGTGAGAAGGATGTTGTGGGGTACCATGTCAAAGGCCTTACTGAAGTTCAGATAGATGACATCAGTGGCTCTTCCCTTGTCCACTGATGCAGTGACACCATCATAGAAGGCCACTACACTGGTCAAGCAGGATTTGCCCTTGGTGAAGCCATGCTGGTTCACCTGTATCACCTCCCTGCCTTCCATGTGCCTTAGCATTTCTTCCAGGTGGATCTGTTCCATGATCTTTCCCAATGCAAAGGTAATACCGACAGGTTGGTTGTTCCCAGGGTCATCCTTTTTAACCTTTTTAAAAGTGAGTGTGATGTTTGTGTGTTGGTTGTGATTTCCCTGATAAGTTCAGAGCTAAATAATGGCTGTAAGAGTCTTCTCAGGAGCTTTTCCCAGACTGCAAATACTCTGCAGCTGCAGGGTTCCTCTTCTGCCCTATTCAAGTTAGGTAATGTTGGACGAACACCGACGTTTGTTCTTTAGGGCATGATCTCCCAGCTCCTTTCTTGCAGCCTTGGAATCACAGAATTGCTTAGGTTGGAAGGGACCTCCAAAGATCATCTGGCCCTACCCTGCAGCTTAAGCAGGACTCAGTGATGGAATTATATAATGGCTTGAGTTGGAAAGGACCTCAAAGCCCATCCAGTCCCAACCCCCTCCCATAGGTAGGGACGCTTCCATAGGCCAGGTGCCCAAAGCCCTGTCCAACATGGACTTGGGCAGTGCCGGGGATGGGACACCCACAGCTTCTCTGGGCAGTCTGTGCCAAGGTCTCGCTACCCTCTGAGTGAAGAATTTCTTCCTAACATCTAACCTAAACCTGCCATCATTGAGCTTAAAGCCATTTCCCCTTGTTGTGTCACTACACCCCTGACAGAGTAGTCCCTCTCAGCTCTCCTACAAACCCTTTAGGCACTGGAAGGTCCCTGTAAGGTCTTCCCAGAGCTTTCTCCAGGCTCAGCAACCCCAGCTCTCTGCCTGCTCCATAGCAGTGGTGCTCCAGTCTCTGAGCATCCTTGTGGCCTCCTCCAGACCTGCTCCAGTAGGTCCAATTGCGGAGCCTGTCATCATTGGTTTGGAAAGCCCTGCTGGGCTTCACACTCACTCACCATGTTTCCTTTCCTCCAGGCAATGCAACAAGACCTCCAATGGGAGCGACAGCTGTGACCTGATGTGCTGCGGGAGAGGCTACAACCCCTACATGGACAAAGTGGTGGAGCGGTGCCACTGCAAATACCACTGGTGCTGCTACGTCACCTGTAAAAAGTGCGAGAGGACTGTCGAGAGATATGTCTGCAAATGAAAACCCCTCTCTCTGCCCCAGAGCTGAGATGTTTCAGAGAAAAGAAAATGTTTCCTTGACTAGGTGCAGTTCATCTTGTAAAGACATGGACTTGAAGAAAGATGGTAGGAGGGAAAAAAAAGAAAGCAATCACATCAAGTTAAAAAGAGACTCTAAAGAAATGTAAAAAACTGAAGGCTTTCCCCCACCAATAAAATGCTCTCTGAGAAGACACAAACTCATCTGGGATGGTATCTTCTTCCAAAATCTTTCCTATGGTTGCCAGTAACATCCAGCCATCAAGTGCCTTATTATTTTGAGAAGCAAAAGTAGAAACTTTCCCTTGGGGAAGAAAAGCACCTCCTGTCTGAATACAACTGAGACCCATGCCTGCCTATGCCTTCTTGCACAGGTACTGAACCTGCATTAGGACCATCCCAGAAGCAAAAACTCTACAGCTTTTCCAGCAATAACTGCATTTATTGCCAAAGACTTAATTTTTAAGATGGAGGCATCCACTCCAGAGGGTAAAAGTGGGAAGATTTCAGGTTCATGCCCTGAAATGACCAATTCATTTTAACCTTTCTTTTATGCAGGTCTCTGACTTCCAATGGGACTTTCCTATGGGAAAACCTGACCCTAAGTTGTCTGGGTTTGATGGATTTTCACACTCAACCGTGGAAAAAAAAATCAACCAAAAAATGATGGGATGCCAGAGACAGTGAGAACAGGGCATGCTGAGAAGGGCTTTATGGGGTCCTTAGGTTGTAGTGGAGCCATTAGGATAAAGTATGAAACCGAAGTGAAAATCCAGTGGAAAATAATAAAATGCAAAAAGCTGCTCTCTTTCTCTTACCCTTTGGGTGTTACCCCTTTAGTCACCCTTGTCCTGCCACAGTGGGCCATCCCATCCTTAGGAAAAGATTCCACTGCCTCTTCCCCCAAGCAAAACTATTGAATCAGCCCCAAAACACTGCAGAGAGCAGAGCAGGTCCAGTCCTGGTGTGCAGATGTGCAAGTGGCAGCCATACTCCAAAGAAAGGAGTAGGAACACAGCAGTCCTTCGTGTGACCCTGCCCTGGCACAGAGAAAACCACTATCGGTGGCTGTACATATTTTCTTTTCTATGCGGACATACATAAATATTTATAAGATATATCTCATGCTTTACTCTGCTCTTCTTCCTACGTAAATATATCTCTATATTATAAACAGGCCTTAACAATAGTACGCAATAAATGCTGAAGTTTCTGGTGCAACAGCAGAATGCTAGCTTATTATGTTTCATTCAAGGTTTCCTACTTGGAAAGCAAGCCAGGTCTCCTTCCCAAGGATGGGAGAAGAGCAAGGCTTGAGGCACTCGCTGGCGTGGGATAGATAAGTTCCTGTATTCCCTCTTTCCCCAACCTCTTCATTTTGAGCAGAATTAGCCAAGATACAATCAAGACAAAGAAACGGAGTGCTCAGAGGAGGAGAGTCACCATTCTCATTTTGCTGTTGTATCAGCAGTCCTCTCATCACTTAAATATCCCAGTGTCCCCAAAGAGTGCATTAAGAAATGTGACTGATGCCTCTCGTGGGTGGTTTGTTCCTCACTCCTGCGTGCAGAGAGGAGAATCATAGAATCATAGAATATCCCGAGTTGGAAGGGACCCATAACGATCCTTGTCTCCAATTTGAGAAGCTGTGGAGTGGAGATTTTAGCTTAAGATTACTTCATCTCTCTTTATATATATATATATCTATATATATATATATATATATTTGCTACGAGCAACAACCTCTGTGTCTCTGTTAGGAAAGACATATGCTCCAGGAGCAGAAGGTATGAGAGCCTGTGAGGTCTTGCAGAACATTTCTGGGGAGCCTGTTTCCATGGAAAAGAGCTGTACAAATCAATCCTACAGAAACAGAGGGGACTGAGGCACCTTCCCAGAAGGCAATACAGCCATAACAACACCATCTTCCTCTTTTTCTTCTTTTTCAGCCGCTCTCTTGGAGTCAGCTGCTCATGACATGCCTCTGAGCAGCCCTTGGGAGCTGGAAGAAAATAGCACGATGGGCAGTGTTAGAGCAAAAATAGTATGGCTAGCAATACTAGAGCTATTTTGTACTCCAGCATTGTGTGCTAGAGTAAATTTAGAGGTATTTTGTTCTCCTTGGTTACTTTGCTGGAATGGGATTGGTCTCTTCCTTGCCTTCCCTCCCCCAGCTCTGAGCAGGTAGAAAAAGGCCTTTGGTAGTTTGTCAGTGGTTTGTGTAATTGTCACCCCATAAAAACTGGTGGACTGAAACGTCTCCGCAGCGCAGTGCGATGAGCGGTTGGTTGTCTTTAGGCTGACATGCAGACAGGTCGGTGGCACAGATCCCAAGGCCAGAATTTGGCTTTGTTTGATGTTTTAAAGAGAAGGTCAGCCTTCATTCTTTTAAGGAATTTTCTTCTTAATTCCAGGTTCTGATGAAGCCAGGGGATGTTCTGACCGAAGGAAAACTTGAGCATTTCAATTCTGTTCTGTAATGACTTTTTCTTGCTCCCTTGCTGATGTCTTGAGTCTTTGCTTGGCGCAAAAAGTAGTGAGATGGAAGAAATGCTCTGTATGCACATTGTTTTCAGCTGCAGCTCACTCCTCCAGTGTCAGACCCTTGTCCCTCATCTGCTTTTCCCATGCCAGAAGAAACTTTATCTCTGCAGAGCAAGAGAAGATATGAATAAGTCTACCAGGCATCTGCAGGTCCTCCGACCCCAGGATGGGAAGTGACCTTTAGATATTGAACTGAATGACTGCGGTGTTCGGAGGTTTGTAGTTTGAGACATCCAGGCTTAAGATATCTTCTTGCTTTTCTAAAAATCCTTCAGCACTGGCTTAATCTGAGTTTTGCTTCATTGAGCCTAGAGTCCTTGTGGCCCCAGCCCATTTCCCAGGATGTTATCATAGAATCATAGAACCGTTTGAGTCAGAAGGGGCATTTAAAGTCCATCTTATCCAACTCCTCTGCAATGCACAGGGACACCCACAGCTCCATCAGGTGCTCAGAGCCCCATCCAGCCCAACCTTGGGTGTCTCCAGGGATGAGACATCCACCACCTCTCTGGGCAACCTCTGCCAGTGCCTCACCATCCATATTGTAAAAAAATTCTTCCTTATATCCAGTCTAAATCTCCCCTCTTTTAGTTTGAAACCATTTCCCCTTCTACCACAAGACCGTGCTAATGAGTCTGTCCTCTTCCTTCTTCTAGCTTCCCTCACAGTACTGGAAGGTCTATGTATCAATGCTGTTACTCTGATTTTACCATAACTCCCAAGCTTCCAGAGCCCTTTTCTTTCCAGAGTGGCTGCACCTTGACCAACATCCCTTGTTGCACTGTCCTGTTTCATCCAGCAAATTAGAGTCATCTTGTTCTTAATGCTTTGGATGCTTTCCTCCTGGCATCAGCAGCAATTCCAATCGCAATTGCAATGAAACGTAGCTGCCAAATAATTTTCTGTGCATGTGTGGCCCAGAAGATATTTGTGAGAACTTTAGCCACAAACCAGTTCTGCAGGAGTCTGCAAGGAAAATGTATCATTAGTGTCAGGGCAAGACCTTCACATACCAACTCAAGCAGATTTCAAGACTCTGAAACACAGAGGTCTTTAAGTTTCTGAATGAAGTGGCTCTAATTAATGTGAATGCCTCTGTCGGGTGATGCTATAGTTCTCTCTCTCCTAACATGCCCTGCTAGATCCTAACAGCTGGTGGCGTTTGGCTTAGCTCCACACCCTACCACACAGTTCTGTTGATTTACACTAGCTGGAAAAATACAGCTGATACATTCCCATAAATATTATTATTTCAAAAGATTGCAATATTACCCCTAAGGGAAAAAGGCAAGCTATCTTGACCAGTATTATATTGGTGGCTTTGTAGCATTTATTCGTTTGAAGAAATATCCGTGATTTAATAAAACGATTTATATTTAATGCTATTTCCAAATCCAAGGATTTAAACCTTGCATGCATCCAGCTGGCTTTATGTTTTTTGATGAATTCTCCCCACATCCTCACCCTCTTCCATTTTTATATCATTTAGATAGCTCCCCAAAGGTACGCAAATGGCATTCATTATAGAAAACTTCCACCCAACCCTTTATTTCAGTCTGCAAAATGGAAAGTATTTTAAAGTCATAGAATCATTAAGGTTGGAAAATACCTCTAAGACCATCAAGTCCAACCGTCAGTTCATCAAACTATCAATGCTGGTCACATGCAAGCAGGCAGCCCATCAGTGTTTCATGTGCTGCTACAAAAGCCCTCGGTGACAAGAGAGATAGGGGAAAGGAGGGACAAATCTGAATCTAATGAATGGTGCCTTTGTCAGGAAGGTGATACAAGAGTCCTCAAGGGACTGTGCTCCCTGAGGGCAACCAGCAGCATCCTCCCAGTGCGTGTGCTGCCTGGTCTGGGTACCAGCCTGGGAAATGCTGGGAGGATGCTCTGGAAGTACAAATGGATGAGGGCAGTGGGAGGAGAACTCAGCCCTGGGCTTTTCCTTCTCCTGCACCATCTGTTTGCAAACATATTTCTAATGGTATCATCTAGGGCATCAAGGAAAATTCAAGCAGAAAGCAGAATCAGAGAATCACAGAATGGTTTGAGTTGGAAGGGGCATTTAAAGTTCATCTGGTCCAACTCCCTCACAGTGAACAGGGACACCCACAGCTCCATCAGGTGCTCAGGGCCCCATCCAGCCTGACCTTGGGTGTCTGCAGGGATGGGGCATCCACCACATCTCTGGGCAACCTGTGCCAGTGCCTCACTTTTTATTGCAAAAATTTCTTCCTTATATCCAATCTAAATCTCCACTCTTTTAGTTTGAAACCGTTTCCCCTTGTCTATCAATGAAGCCATCCTGCACTGTCTGAAGTCATTTTTTTCTCCAAACCGAAATCCTTCTCCTTATTACACACTCTACAACCACACGTGATATCTTATCCCTAACACCCTCACCCCATCATGAAGATTTGCCTTCCTTGTCGTGAAACACTACTGCGTCGCCCCCAAGAGCAGACCAGACTCAGACTTTGCCCTTTACATGTGGCAGACGGAGCAGAAAACAAGATTTGGGAGAGGGAGAGAAAGAACAGGAAACTTGAAATCCACCTGAGATTAATGACTTTAACATGTACAACATGTTTTGTTTTTCTTTGTTTTCCCCTCAGGAGCAGTTTCATCAGTCAGACAGTGTTTGATTAAATATCTCAGCAGAGCTATGGTTTATTCATCTAGAACAAAAGTTACCCCCCTGTTCAGGGACACAGCATTAGCTTTGTTTTCTAATTATAAGAGCAACAGTAATAATAAAAATGGTAACAATAGTGTGCATTGTGGATCATTTTAGTTTGGTTTTGTTTTTCTTTGTTGAAAGTAAGTGAACTGTGTTTTGTCAGTCTTGTAAATACAAAATGAGTTATTTTAAAGATCATTTCTGTGTTGCGGGGAGGTTTTTGCTCCTTTAAGTGGAATTTTTCAATGTTTTCACCCAAACCACATGACCTAACAATGTCTCCTAAAGATAATAAAACAGAAGAAGAGAGCGTAACTTAATTGCATGACTCCGGGAGCAAGGGCAGGAGGGGAAATGCTGCAAACGCTGCGTCCCTCCTGCACGTGGGGAGGAACCTGGAGCATGAAATCTGCCATGGGTTGTGTTACGGGGAGTCTTCCCATCCACACAACACAGCCACAGCCTGAATAAGGACAGCTAAACACATGCGTAAGTGTTCCTCTGGATTGGGGCCAAAGTGCTGAAAACCTCAGAGGATGGAAGGGCAGTTATCGATATCTGAGATCTCTCTAAGTGGTAACTGCTGACAAACATGGGCTTTTTGAAATGGAGAGATGCATTTCTTACAGATTTCCTAGGGCTAACGCTGAGCCTCAAATCATCTGATCTGGAGCAGGAGCTGTAGCATTGCTCGGTGGTGATGAACGGTGAAGATGGACTGGAGCGAAGACAAGACGTTAAGATAATAGTAGGCAACATCATCTCCATAGGTCTGAGGGAAGGCAGAATAGCTGGACGGGAGCACAAAAAATGAACTTTTAGAAAAGCTCTGCAGCTGTGGGAACAGTGATGGGGACATCAGCAAGGCAGGAAACAAGAACTACATGTGGAAGCTGGCCTCTTCTCCTGGGTAACAGCAATAGGATGAGAGGCAATGGTCTCAGGTTGTGCCAGGGGAAGTTCAGGTTGGTTACACGGAACAACTTACCCTCAGAAGGAGTGGTTATACATTGGAACAGGCTGCCCAGGGAGGTGGTGGAGTTGAACACCCTAGAGGTGTTCAGGAAACACGTAGATGTGGTCATGGTTTATTGGGGAATATTGGTGGCAGGTGGACAGCTGGACTAGATGATCTTAGTGGGCTTTTCCAATCTTAATGATTCTGTGATTCTATGATTCACCATCTCTTGTCAATGGTCACAACTCATATTTGTCCTGACCTGCGTGCTCTGGGGGTGTGCAACAGCTCAGCTTCAACCTCCTCAAGCATCTGCTGCATTCTCTAAATTCATACTAAATTTCAGAGGAAAAAGAGGTTTAAATCCACCATTCTATGAAACATCCATTATATTGGGCATGGTGATGATGGGTTGATGGTTGGACTAGAGAACCTTCGAGGTCTTTTCCAAGTTTAATGATTCTATGAATTCTTAGCCTAAATCTAATCTAACAACTTAAAAAGTTGTTTAAGATGAGCTGCCAAAATCTGGGTTATTATAGAAGTCATTAATAGCAGCAACTCAATCAACATAAAAAATCTAAAGGTACATCTCAAAGCAATTTCCCCCAGGTGTGGGAGTCTGATCACAAAAAGGAGGACCCAAACCCCACTCTGATGCTTGCAGACACTGTAAACATGCACCACCTGTGTCTCCTTTCCACTCCACTACCTGTTCAATATGCAATTAATTTTACAAAGTGCTGCATATGTCAACCAGGGCCAAGGTCAGGCAGGAAAACGGTTTCCTTTTCTAAACTCCAAACAGACCAACTGTTCTGTCCAGGGCTGCTCTCCTCATCTGGTGTGGATAGATTAAAATACCACCTCCCTGCTCACCTCTGCAGGTGCTTCCTTCCTTGCTGCAGGCAGCATGTGAGCTACAGGGAGCACAAGCTGCAAGTATCCTCACATTTGGAAATGCAAAGAAACCCCCCCTGCATATCCACGCTTGAGGAGTAGCGCTTGGCCTGACATAAAAGCATCAAGCTGACAGCTGCAAAGAATTGCTTGATTTAAGGCAGTCACAACTCCCTAGCTTGCCCTGACCCCTGTGCATAACTCTTCCTCTGCTGAACACAGGGCTCCTCTCAGCAGGCAGCAGGGAAGCATCTGGTGCCATTAGAGGCTTTGCAGAGGATTGCAGGAGGGACCTTGACCTCACAGGAGACCTCTGCTCACCTGGGCTGGAGAAGGAACACCCAGGAGACACCCCAGGGCATTTCAAAGAGTTCTGATGTTCACCCAATTGAATTGTACTCCTAAATATGGTGCACTCAAACACAGTACACTTTCTTCCTTTCATAACTCTGATCCCAAGGGCTCCAAAAGGTCCACTGTGGACCAACAAACTGAGTGACGCTCAAAAACGAGCTCTACAAAGTCATCTGTAAGTAAGCAAGTATGCATCAGGCTGATTCTGCCTCATACAAGGCAGGCCAGACCTCCAGGACACTGAATATAGAATTAATAGAATCATTAAGGTTGGAAAAGACCTCTAAGATCCCGAAGTCCAACCCCAACCCATCCCCACAATGCCCACAAAACATATCCCTCAGTGCCACATCTTCAGAGTTCTTGAATACCTCCAGGACGATGACTCTACTGCTTCCCTGGGCAGCCTGTGCCAACGCATTACCACTCTTTCAGAGAATAATTTTTTTTCTTAATATTCAAATGGTTGAGGTTGGAGGTACCTCTGGTTCAAACTGGTCCAGGCCCTGCCCCAGCAAGTACACTCAGAGCAGAGCGCCCAGCCATCCTCAGCTCCCTGTGCTGTCAATGAAGAGAGATTTCAGAGTGCTAGAGATCTGGGTGTGTATCCAACCAAGGGATCGGGATAAGATGAATGGTGTGACCCTTCTCATATAGGCATCCAGAGAGCAGATATTGGAAGTCAGATGAGATTTATCCTCCTCCTGATGCTCAGTGTACAGGTCCTTCTGTTTTGATATTTGTCTTGATATAAACCAAGTGAATTAGATGTTAAGCCTCCCCAGACTATTAGAATCAGAGCATGATCCCATATGACTCCTGTGCCCAGGGTGGTTACAGCTGACATCTGTTATTTGACATAAATTGCTGGAATACGCTTCCAAATAAAACAACACAATGGATAATATCAGGTGTTATAAACATGTAAACATAGCTGGTTAGATTCACTTTTTCTTCTTCTCTCCATTAGAGGGAACATTTTCATCTGGGGACTTGCAGATAATTCCAAGGAAATGAAAGAAGTTACTTTTCATGGAGCTCACAAAGAAAATGAAACCATCCAAGTGCTCTGTCCACTTTGTGGTTACAACCAAATGTCAGCCCCAGGGCCCCTGAACATGACCCATATTGTTAATTGGTATGGTACAAAGTAACGTTTGTTTTGCCCCAGCCATTAAAGAGACTATTTCAGATAATAAAATATAAACAGAGGAACTTCAAAGGACAAAATGAATGCCATTGAGTAACTGTGTTTTACATGGAGCTGAACTGCTTGTAGTGGATTTCTCCCTAAAAAAAAAGAAAAAAGAAGTTTTCCATTACTCTATGTAGTCTGGTGAAAAGCTTAAGTGTCCTGGTTTATCTTTAGGAGACTTAGATAAGCAGAGAGATCTTCCTGCATAGAAATACACTGATCTTCTTCTCAACAGCATCCTTCTCACAGTGATCCCCGTCAGTCTAATGAGGCTGACCTTATTTCTCGTTGCTTACATCTTGGCAATACCTTTGGAAAATGCTCTGGTTGGTGTGTATGTTGGATGAAGTATGTGAGAATAAAGGAGTCACAGCAAATAAACTGGAATATTCCAAAGCCAAGCATCCAGCACCCACAGGAAGGCATTCCAAAATGCCTTTTAGGCACTTATATTCAATAGTGAGACTCGAGGGCCTTAGTGACTAATATATCTCTTTGCTTTTTATTCTTTTTCAGTCCAGATCAACTGTTTATTCCTAGTTTCACAGCTGATACAAATGTATGTTTAGGGTAGATATAAATGAATGGGTCTAAGGACCTACCAACATTTTCATTAAATAAAAATTTCACCTTCTTCCACCAGTCTTGAATTAATAGAATCATTAAGGTTGGAAAAGACCTCTAAGATCACCAAGTCCAATTGTCAGCCCACCTCTACCGTGCCCACTAACCACGTCCCTCAGTGCCACATCTCTACAAATCCCAGCCAAGTTTTCCTTACCAGATGCCATGTTTTACATGGTGCTCTCCTACAGAAGGAGAAAATATATGTGCTTTACCTGGCTTGCCTATAGACTAATTCTGGATTATAAATGAATCCGAGATTGGTTCTGCTGGGTTTCATGATAAGGGTGTTTCCATCTCTTCAGCAGAGGTAAGGAAACAGAGCTATGATATGTTAGAAATCCCATGGAGGTGGGTTTATATTTATCATCAACCTGCAACTAGGATTGACACACACAAAGATTAAAGTAATAAAACCTGAAAAAGAACATCTTCATGTAGATTTTTGTTAAAAGGTCCAAAGTTTTCAACTAGGATTTGCTACAGCAGGGCGAAGTACATTTTCAGACTCAGCTTCTTAATGGGCTACATCTGCTTAATGTAATTTTGCATCTGAACTGTGTGTCTTGTCAGACTCAAGCACAGTCAGAGCTGCACTCAGCAGTACTCACTTTCCCTGGAATCAGATAAACTCAGCCCAATAAATTAGTTTTACTGCTCTCAGTATCACCCTGTTATCATTGTGAGTGATTTAGTCTGGGCTTCCCCAACTTTGCTGTTCTTTCCCAATGAACAGAACTGAACTCTCAAAGTCAGAGTATCTTCTTCTTTTTCTCTTCTCCTTCTTTTTCCCTCCTCTTTCTCCTTCTCCTTCTTTTTCCCTCCTCCTTCTCCTTTTTCCCTCCTCCTTCTCCTTCTTTTCCTTTCCTTTCTTTCCCCTCTCTTTTCCCCCTTTCTGTCTCTCTTCAATGAAAAACTGTATGAAATAATTCATAGTTAAGTGTTTAAGAAGTGTGGCCTTTTTAGCTCAGAGGGAATTTATTTAATTAGGAAATCATGATCTGGTTCTCAGCTGGTGTAAATCAGCAGCACTGATTTATACCAGCTGAACATATGAATTCTGGTGTTTGGTAGCAGAATTTAGAGGGCTTGCCTTGTAAAGTGCATTGGACTGTGTATTATATTAGCTACAGGAACATTTTGTAAAAATATACTTACGTTTGATGCCATCTTTTTTTCATATCCTTTATATCCCCATGTTGTCTGCATGATTAAACAAGAGGAAAGATGGACTTGTCATTGTAGAACAGGCTAGGAGCTGGGTGATAACGATCTGAGCTCCCTCTTACATCATTGGCAAGCTACTTGAAGCTGAAGTATGAATATCCTATTTGAGGTACTGACAGCTCAGATGCTTTACAAGGCTCTAAGGGACCCCCAGGGGCAACTGACGCTATGATGGATGCAACATACAGGTTGAATGCTCAGGGTGCAAGGTGAAAATAGGTCTCTGCTCAGCATAGGGATGTTGTGTTGGGAAGGACAGTACAGTACAAGGAGAAAAAGGAAGAAGAATTTGTGCTTTTTTTGGAACTGCATTTCATTTTCTTGGGAAGACCAACAGATCTGTTCATAGGGCAAGTAGTTTGAAGGAGTGGTAATCAATATATGGACCTCTGATTAGAGGGATCTGAGATTCTGGAGAACATCTTCTGCTTCTCTCATAAAGTTAGCTATATCTGGCTAAAATCCAGGAAGAGTGACTCTCATAGAAAAAGAGGCAATACTTGGGAATGGCAGTGGGCTGAATTGCTTGGTAAACTTGACCAGAGTTTGACTATTGAAGAAGTGGAGAGGCTTGGTAAGCTGTAAGGACTACAGTTCAAGCCACGATGTCTAAGGTTATAAGTCTTTTGGGACCTTCTTACTTTGTGAATGGCTGTAAGTCTGTCTTTTGTTCCTTCTGATACCTTCTGATCTCAGTGGCTGCTTCAGTGAACAGGGGATTGAGATGTCAAGAGCTTCAAAGGCTGGAAATATCCCATGTGCCTAGATATGCCATCTCTGTTGCTGATCTAGTTCATCCTGCAGTCCCTCTCTAATCAATGATTAGAAATTGGCATTTGTGGACTTCTTTTATCCTTGTGTGAAATTGCCCAAAGATGCTCTAAGATAGCACACTGCCAGGGTGTTCCAGCATTACCACACTACATTATAAATTATGTGTGATATACTTTAAAGAAAAACAAAGTAACTGTAATTCTTGCAGAATTAGGAAAATTCATTTTGTAGTAATAATCTCAAACTCTTCGAGCTCACTTTCTGTCTCTATTTTGGCTGAAGTGTCATCGAAACATGCTAAATTATGAGCATAATGTGTCAAAGAAAGGCATTTGTCTGTGAAATAGCAATTAATTTTCCTGCTCTCCTTTGTGTTCAGTTATAAGCAGAACTTCATAAGTGTGTTCTTGAGAGTGGAAAAGTGTACTATCCTTCAAATGTGGAGTCTCAGCTACGGCTGAACTTTCTGTTTGGACTTTGACCAAGCTGCTGGGCTTAGATCCCAGTGCTGGAGCTACCAGATGGACCGTGTTATTCTCACTTGCAGAACCCTATCAGACAAACTGTTTCAACCAGAACAGATCTGCTGCTCATGGAAGGTGTGAGGTACTAATGAGACACTGTGTTCCTGCTGTGGGTGCCATGCTTCTTACGGTACCTGTCCCAGCTTGCATTGGACTTCTTTCTTACATTCCTCAGATCAGAAGAGTGGGGAATGGTCTGGTGGAATCACAGCCCTGCTAGTGGATGGGGTAAGGCCAGGTGGACATGCCTCAATGAGGACAACTGGCATCTCAACATCACAGCAGCCTGAAAGCTTCATGGAGGAATGTCTCAGCCCAGCCAACTTTGGCACTGCCAAAGGGAGAGACGTGTTGGAAATCACACTTCTTTCTTGGACTTAAGTGCCTACGCGCAGCCCCAAGATACTTGCATCTTTGGCTGTATTTGACCAGTAAATAAAACAGGCTGGAGCCTGCTCACTTGTCCCCGTGGCCAGTGGCACAGTAGAATTTGCAAACAAATGACTTTTATTCCCCTATCAAATGACTTCACTCATTTTGACTTTTGTCAGTGGCCCTCGTCCTCTGCTGAGGCAACCATAACTGGGTATTCTACTCTGCACTGAGTGAGACCTCACCTGGAGTACTGAGTCCAGATGTGGAGTCCTCAGTACAGGAGAGACATTGACCTTTTGGAGCGCATCCAGAGGAAGGTCACAAAAATGATCCAAGGGATGGAACACCTCTCCTATGAGGACAGGCTGAGAGAGCTCAGGCTGTGCAGCCTGGAGAAGAGAAGGCTCTGGGTAGACCTGAGAGAGGCCTTCCAGTATCTGAAGGTGGGCTGTAAGAAAGGGGACAGACTCATTAGCAGGGTCTGTTGTGATAGGACCATGGGAAATGGTTTCAAACTAAAAGAGGGGAGATTTAGATTGGTTACAAGGAAGAAGTTTTTTTTACAGTAAGGGTGGTGAGGCACTGGCACAGGCTGTCCCAGGAGGTGGTAGACATCCCATCCCTGGAGACACCCAAGGTCAGGCTGGATGGGTCTTTGAGCAACCCGATCAAGCTGTAGGTGTCCCTGTTCATTGCAGAGAAGTTAGACCAGATGGCCTTTAAAGGTCTCTTCCAACTCAAATGATTCTGTGTTTCTACAGTGTCTGGCTTAACAGCTGGTGTGGACCTCAAATATGATGGGAAGTAAGTCAAGATTTGAGCAGTCTGGGAGAAAGAGCTGTAGCCATGCTCTGGTTGTAGCTACGTAGACATAGCCTTTAGGGTTTAATGCCTTTTGTAACCTTTCAGTTTCCCTTTCCTGAAGGTGTGTCTTCTTCTCTTAAACTATTGTCACCTTTTCATTTCCACAGCAGAGAGTCCTGAAAATCATTTCTGTGTTAGATGAACAGTTACTTCCTTGCTGGTTGTGAATCTGGCTCCTAGAAGCTTCATTCGCTGTCCTCAGTCCTTCTGTAAGAGAAGGTTCTTGTTCTGAAAGAGACACTTCTTCATCTTTCCTGGATGTCCACCCAGGATATCGTCTTGTTCTTATGAATGTATGTTATCATCCTTGTGATCATCAAGGATGCATAACAGATGCACAACAGAGGCAGGAGGGTATCCTGTTATAGCCAACCTCCAAGCAGCACATAGGTTGTAGGCCTATGTTTTGTCCCACCTCAGAGACAAGCTCCTCATGAGAGCAGTTTCTTCATTGTGGGGAGCAGGAGTCAGTTTGATGTCCATCCAGGGATAGCCAAGTTAGGACTGTGAGGGACACCTCCCTCTAGACCAGGTTGCTCAAAGATCTTAGAGGTCTTTTCCAGCTGTAATGATTCTATGATGGCTTTTCCTCTACAGCCATTGTGGACAAGCAGAGAGGATGGAGGTCCTGGCAAGCCCTGATAACCCATGGCAGGCCAGGAACAATGCTTAGGGCTCAGCTTGTATGCAGATGAATCATTTTTGAGGGATAATAACAGAGGTCAGAAAACCCTCCTCCTGCCATATCTCCCAACAAGACAGGAGAATAAGACACTAACTTGCAAAGACTGCTGTTTTCCCCATTTCTCAGCTATGGCAGAATACCTCTGTACCTTCATTATACTTGTTCCCTTTTGTGAAATCCCCTTATGTTCTGTTAAGATAGAGGAGCACGCAATTAGAACCAGAGACTGATCCCAAAATGCCTCAGGAGCTGTTGGCTTCCCTGTCTCCCCAGCTCAGCTAGCTTTGGGCGCTGGTAGTTCAAGCGTGTGATGGCATGGACACCCACTTCATCATTGCTTTGCATATGTGGGGAAGAATCTGCAAAGGGGATCAGGAGTGCTGGCTGGCTCAGGGCAGAGTTCGTTGCACAGCCTGTGTGGGGTTTGTAAGCGTATGAAGTCAGTCATGACCTGGGTGTAGAATGGAGTGGGAAGTCAGGAGTCTTATATGACTGTGCTCCTTTGTGTGCATGAAAAGGCAGGTAGGAGGATTAAGAGTGGGCTGGAAGGCAGCAGGCTGGGAACCACAGAGAAAAGAAAGCGTAACAATCAAGGAAAAGAAGGGAATGAAGTCACTGATTGCTTCTCAAGGCTGTATTTTAAAATGTCACCTGACTGGTTTTCAAGCCAGAAAGGTTTCGGGTCCAGTGGATTTCCAGTAATGATGGTAAAATAAGGAGGAGCATTGAAAGGAATTTGTAAACTTTGTATTTCTTTCCCAGTTTTTTAAAGCTTCATGAAAAGGACTTTTGTCCTTCCTGGCTTGAAATCAAACTTGGGAGTAAAACTTGTCTATGTTCATCAAGAGAAAAGGTTTTTATTTTTTTTCTCAACAAGATTTCCAATACTTGGATTTGTAACATTGGAGGCTTTTTTTTAGGAAGAAACATTTCTCAGAGTCTGTGCGAAAATTCATGTTTCACACATTTTCCCCATGTGGAAACAGTCTTTTTGTGGGCAGAGTCCTCACAGCCACGAGTTTCCAGCCCCAGAAGGGAATGGGACATGTACAATGAAAATACAATGCTATCACATCGATCATTTGAAGACAGCATTGCAAAACGTATGGCCACCTTCCAGCTGACATGTGTTCCATCAGCTAAAGCAACACAACCACAGGCCAAGGGCTCTTCTGGATCTGCTCTTCTCCAGCCACAGCTACTGCCATCCATAAGAAGTGCAGCAGTGTGTTCACTGAGTCCCCATTGAACCATATCATTCTATCAGGAGCCATCGTGGAACACCCAGTGTTGCCTTTACACCACAGCGCAGTGCAGAGAATGAATTAGGAGACATCCAGCTCATAGATAGGTAGGGAGCACACTGTCCCTACTAGCACTGCAGCAAATTCTGGGACTGCCTCCTGGCTTGAAACCCTTGTTAAAGAACTCGTAGTCAAGGCTGTGGTTCTTACAAAGGTTTTTCAGAAGAAAGAGACATGACTTCATCGCACTAGCAAGTGTTAGGGGAGGAATCATGCACCAGGGTCCCAGAGGCATTCAGGAATCCAAAACGTGTGGAGCCAGTAAGGGACAGGATTGCTGGAATAACAAAGTTGCATTACTATAGCCTAGCAGTTTGATCCAATGCTAGTTCTGGAGACTCACCTGCAACACAAGCAGAAAACCACCAGCTTGTGCAGCTCTTATACAGACCCCAAAGCAGATGGAGTCAGCTCTTATGTGCTTAGCACAGAATGGTTGCAAGGGATTTAGTGAATCCAGTTTAATTTCCATGTGTCTTCTGATGAAATCTGTACTGAAGTCGTTATGATAGAGTGGGCTTTTCCAGATGTGACAGTAAATGTGTGCAGGCACACTTCTAATTGTCTGCAGGGCTAAAAAGACATTTTATGATCTAGATGGACGAGGCTGTTTAATGTCTGAGGAAAAAAAATAATGGCAAAGAGTTGTCTAACAAGCCTTTTTCTGAGTGATTGCTAGCCAGGCTAATGTGTATTTGGTCATAAACCAGCTGGTACATTTGAGATGTATTAGCCAACTTTTGCATAACATATGCAGGAAGATCCTGAGAAGATATAACTTGTATGTTACTATGCTGTACAAAACTATTGAGTAACATGGGAGAAAATTTGAGTTTCTGTAAGAAGGTGACCCTTATGACTAGCATGGACATGGTTTATACGAAGCACACAGCTTTTTGGTGTGACATTTGTAGATGATATTTTATCTGTATTTATCTGTATATAAGGTCTTTACTTTTAGACTGGATATAAGGAAAAGGTTGTATACAAAAAGGGTAGGGAAGCACTGGCACAGGTTGACCAGAGAGGTGGTGGATGCCCTGTCCCTGGAGACATTGAAGGTCAGGATGGATGGGGCCTTGAGCACCTGCTGAAGCTGTGGGTGTCCCTGTTCACTGCAGAGGAGTTGGACCAGATGGTCTTCAGAGGTCCTTTCTAACTCAAACAATTCTACTTCTTTCTCAGACTGAGGATCATTCCAATGCAACAGCAATGAGGGACTGATACCTCCAAGAGACAAGGCCCAGCCCATTTTTAGTGGCATGGGACCAGTAGCTGTTCTTGTGTAGTCTTGGTAGCACTGAGTCTGCCACTCCCATGTGGAATTATGCTTTTTTTGTAATAATGTCATTTGGGAACAGTGTTGCCTGCAAAAATGAGCCATGTAAGGGGAAAGCAGAAGACACGGTGGGCTTCTCTCTTGGGTGTCTTTGTACTCAGAGTTGGGCAACATTTCTGCTGTTGCATTTGGTAAAGCCAATCTGGGCACAAACCTATTTTCAGATTGTATGATAACGCCCTAGCAGTCCCCATGAGAAAGTAGAAGTTAGAATCGTAGAATCATGGACTGAGCTGAGTTGGAGGGGATCTCAAAGGTCACATAGTTCCAACCCCACAGTTCTCTGAAACGTGTTCCAGAATCTCAAGGAATACCTTCACTGCTAAGACAGAGGTCCAAGTGCAAGCGTGAGCCCTGGCTGGCCACACCACCTCACTGTTAGCTCCCTCCCAAGGCCTGTTCTTGGGGAGAGGAGAGCCGAGGTGTTTGGACACGAGCCACGCTGTGACACTTGGCCTCTGGGCCAGCAAACGGGCCCTGGCCGGCTCTATTTAGTAGAGGAGGTGTTGCTGATGAGACTGCACCACTTTTGGCTCTCTCTGCCCTGCGCAGTCCTTCAACGCCGTCCCGGCAGGCTTTGCAGCTTCAAACACCCCCACAAGTCTTTATGCCACGTCTCAGAGCTCATAACACCTCCCCTCACTTTCTTACTGTAAAAACATCGCTCTGGCAGGCTGCAGTGTGGCCCACTTAGTATTTCAAACACTTTGAACTGAACCGCCTGTCCCTCCTCCAATAATTACTATGAACTAGGGCCGTGGGGCATCGCATAGGGCCCAGAGTAGGCCCAAGGCCAAATGCCATGTGCTATGGACTCGGCAGTCTGCTGGCAGGCCTGAGCTGTGTGCAGTAATACAAACCAGGCCATGCGAACAGACTTCAAGGCCAGATCTCAGCACAACCTTCCTTGCTGCAACACTACAGGGGAATTCGTTGTGGATTTAGGGGAGCCGTGCCCTTAAAAGGCAAAAGGATCATTGTCAGTGCAAGCATTGGAAATACCTCATCAGGCACAAGTTCTTCCAACTGGATATGAGGAAAAAGATGTCCATGATAATAGCACAGGTTGCCCAGAAAGATGGTAGATGCCCCATCCCTGTAAACACTGAAGATCAGGATGGTCAGGACTCTGAGCACCTGATGCAGATGTAGATGCCTCTGTGCAATGCAGGGGAAATGGACCAGATGCTCTTTAAAGGTTCCTTCCAATTCAAATGATTCTATGGCCCTGTGACTGGCATCCCTGCTCACCTTCATGAGATGAAAATTGTTCCTCGGTGAAATCTTGTTTTGATAAGACACGTGGCAATACTTAAAACCCAACTGGACTCCATAAATACTCCAGTTATGTCACCAGCATGACAGAGCCATTTAATAGTTCTATCAAATGCAATTTGAGTCACAATAGCCAAATGTGATGTCATTCACATCAGCTTAGCTTACCATACAGAAACATCCAACTTCTGCCCACCTTGAACGGAGAATACACACTGAGATAGTTTCTGTATCTCAGCCAATGCGTGGAAATATGTTCGGCTGCCTAAACTGGATTGTGTGTTTGAGCCCTGGCATTCAGCTGCTCACAGATGAAGGGTTGCATTCCAGTGGTCAAGCACTGGAACGGGCTGCCCAGGGAGGTGGTGAAGTCACCGTCCCTGGAGGTGTTCAAGAAACACGTAGATGTGGTACAGAGAGACATAGTTTAGTGGGCAATATTGGTGGTAGGTGGATGGTTGGACTTGATGATCTTAGAGGTCTTTTTCAACCTTAATGATTCTGTGCTTTTGGATCATCATGAAGGGACAGCAGATGTGGACTGTTCTATGAGAAAGAAAATCCTGCTTGTCCTTAATCCAGAAGGCATGGGTTAGGCATTCCAGACATATCTTGACATACACAGCATGAGCACAGATATGTTGTTATATGTACAAAAAGACCTTGTGCCAAAATACTTGTGGACTAAATCTGTTTGATATCCTGGATGTGTTCTGTGGGAATAGGAGTGGCTTGGTCGTGTAGGACTATGTAGATAGGTGCCTCAGGCACAAACTGGCGTGAAATCACATACTTATTGGGGTTGGAAGGGACCTCTAGAGATCATCAAGTCCAACCCACTGCTAAAGTAGGTTCCCTCGATCAGGTTGCACAGATAGAAGGGTCTTGGGGTCTCGAGTCTCATCTCCAGAGAAGGAGACCCTAGAGCCCATCTGGACAGTCCCGGACCGATCAGCAGCGACTGACCGCGTGGTCAAGGGGGATCTCGGGCGGTTCCTTCAAGCAGGGAGCCCCCG
>JANHGO010000041.1:33907106-33920267 GCA_024606505.1 Aquila spilogaster
TTTAAGTACTGACAGGCCGCTATAAGGTCTCCCCGGAGCCTTCTCTTCTTCAGGCTGAACAACCCCAACTCTCTCAGTCTGTCCTCATAGCAGAGATGCTCCAGCCCTCTGATCATCTTCATGGCCTCTTCTGGACCCTTTCCAATAGGTCCATGTCCTTCTTATTTTGGGGGCCCCAGAGCTGGTTACAATACTCCAGGTGGGGTTTCATGAGAGTAGAGCAGAGTAGAAGGGGAGAATCCCCTCCCTCAACCCAGTGGCCACGCTTCTTTTGATGCTCAGTGCAACAGGAGTCCAAAATGTAGCTGCCAAATTATCTTCTATGCATGTGTGGTCTGAAAGATATTTGGGAGAACATTTGTCACAAACCAGTTTTGCAGGGAAAATATGTCCCTAAAGGCGGGGCAAGACCTTCATGTACCAGACTCATTCCCTCCCCCAGACTTACAGCAACCAGCTTTCAAGGCTTTGCTCCGAAACACTGAGGTCTTTCAGCTTCTGAATGAAATGGCTTTAATTATTGTGAATGCCTCTGTCGGGTGATGCTACACTTCCCTCTCTCATAACATAGCCTGCCAGATCCTCACAGCTGGTATAGTTTGGCCCAGCTCCATGTCCTACTACACAGCTCTGCTGATTTACACTAGCTGGGAAAATACAGCTGATACATTCCCATAAATACTATTATTTCAAAAATATTATAATATTACTCCTGAGGGAAAAGGGCAAGCTATCTTGAAAAGTATTATGTCAGTGGCTTTGTAGTATTTATTCATTTGAAAAAATATCCGTGATTTAATAAAACAGTTTGGACTTAATGCTATTTCCAAATCTGAGGATTTAGGCCTTGTGTGCATCCAGCTGGCTTTATATTTTTTGATGAATTCCCCCCCATCCTCACCCCCTTCCAGCTTTATATCATTTAGTTTGCTCCCTAAGGTAGGCAAATTACATTCATTATAGAAAACTCCCATCCGATTGTTTGGTTTAGTCTACAAAACGGAAAGTATCTTAATCATGCTAAAGCGAGCAGCCCACGGGTGCTTCATGTGCAGCTACAAAAGCCCTTGCTGAGGGGAAGGGGGGTGGCAAAAGGAGCGAAAAATCTGAATACAATTAACAGTGCCTTTGTCAGGAAAGTGATAAAAGAGTCCCTGAGGGACCATCCCTTTTCGTACTAGAGAACAGATCCCGGTAGACGACCATTAGCATCCTCCAAGTGAGCTGGGCTTGTGCTGCCCAGCTCCAGGCTACCTGCTCGGGGAAGGTGCTGGGAGGAGGTTCTGGAGGTACCTGGGGATGTGGGGAGCAAGAGGAAAATTCAGCCCTGGGATCGCTTGTCCTCAACACCCTCACCCCACCGTGAAGGATTTGCCTTCCCTGCATGGGGCAGAGGGTCGTGAAACACCATCACTTTGCTCCCAAGAGCAGATGGGAGCCAGCACAGGAATGACTTTGTCCTCTACACGTGGGAGACGGAGCAGAACGCAAGATTTGGGAGAGGGGGAGAAAGAACAGGAAACTTAAAATCCACCTGAGATTAATGACTTTAACATGTACAACATGTTTTGTTTTGTTTTGTTTTCCCCTCAGGACCAGTTTCATCAGTCAGACAGAGTTTGATTAAATATCTCAGCAGAGCCGTGGTTTATTCATCTAGAACAAAAGTTACCCCCTGTTCAGGGAAGCAGCATTAGCTTTGTTTTCTAATTGTAAAAGCAACAATAATAATAAAAATCATAACAATGGTATGCATTGTGGATCATTTTTATTTGCTTTTTGTTAAGAGTAAGTGGACTGTATTTTGTCTGTATTGTAAAGATGAAATGAGTTATTTTAAAGATCCTTTCTGGGCTGTGTGGAGTTTTTTTGCTCTTTTAAGTGGAATTTTTCAAGGTATTCACCAGGACCACAAGGCCTCAAAATTTCTCTTAAGAAAATAAAAAGGCAGAAGAGGGTATCATGTAATTGCAGGACTCTGGGAGCTGGGACATGAAGGGAAATGCTGCAAAGGCTGCAGAGCTTGTGAGAAAGCCACTGGATCCGTATTGCTGTGCTGGGTCTCTTGTGCTGCCATCCACACAGGGACGAGCTTCAGACCTAAAAATTGTCGTGGGTTGAGCTAATTTGGGAGTCTGCCCACTCGTACAACGCAGCGACAACTTGAACGGGGATGGCTCGCGCGCTTAAGGCTAAACATGTGTGTAAGTGTTTTTCTGGATCAGGGCCAAAGCGCTGAAAACCTTGGAGGATTGAATCCTATAAATGCCCGTTATCGATATCTCAGATCTCTCTAAGTGGTAACTGCTGACGAACACGGGCTTTTTAAAATGGAGACCCACGTTTCTCTCAGATTTTCTAAGGCTGGGCCCCAAATTCACTCAGTCTGGGATTGGGTCTGTACCGTTGCTCAGTGGTGATGAGCGATGAACCCAGGCTGGAGCGAAAGTGAGACTATACAACAAAAACAGGTAAAGTTGGGTGCTCACAACCCCCTGTTTGTCTGAAGCTCTAGGAGTGTGTGACAGCTCAGCTCCAACATCCCTGAGGATTGGCTGCTTTTTCAAAATTCATACTGAATTTCAGAAGAAAGAGAGATTTTAAGTCCATCATTCTAGGGGGCTTCCTTCCTTCCCCGTTGTTTCTCATCCTAAATTTCAAGCTATTTAGCATTATCCTAAAATAGCTTGAAATTTAGGATGAGGTGCTATAATTTGGGTCATTATAAGTCATTAGTAGTGGCAAATGCATCGCCAAAGGAAACCAACTGGTGGGCATATCTCAAATCAAATGCCCCAGGTCTAGGAGGTTGATCATGCAAAGGAGGATCCAGACCTTTCTCTGCTGCATGCTGCATGCAGACACTGAAAACACGCACCACCTGCAGCTACTTTCCACTCCGCTACCTGCTCAATGCGCAATTAATTTTACAAAGTGCTGCACATGTTGACCAGGGCCAGGCTCAGGCAGGAAAACTGTTTTCTTTTCTAAACTCCTGCTCTGTCCAGGGCTGTTCTCCTCATCTGGGTCGGACAGATTAAAATATCACCTCGGTGCTCACCTCTGCAGGTGCTTCCTTCCTTGCTGCAGGCAGCGTGCAAGCTGCTGGGGGCGAGCTGGAAGAATCTTTGCATTTGGAGAAAGTGGGAAACGATGGCTAGCAACTCCCTTGCTTGAGGAGCAGCCCTCGGCGTGACATAAAATCATCAAGCTGACGGTTGCAAAGAATTGGCTGATTTAAAGGCAGCTGCAACTCCCCAGCTCACCCTGACCCCCACAAGTAACTCTTCCTCCGCTGCACGTAGGAGTCCTCTCAGCAGTCTGCAGTGAAGCATCTGGTGCCATTTGAGGCTTTGCACAGGACTTCAGAGCGACCTTGGCCCCGCGGGAGTCCCCTGCCCACCAAGGCTGGAAGGGGAACGTCAAGGGGACACCCAAGGGCATTTCAAATAGTATTGACATTTAAGCCGTTGAATTGCACCCCTGCATCTCGTGATGCAAAGACTCTAAGACGCTTTCTTCCCTCCACAGCACTGGTCCCAAGGGTTCTCCCAGGTCCACCGTGGACCAACAAACTGGGTGACACTCAGAAACGAGCTCTGCAAAGCCATCGGGCTGGTCCTGACTCATAATTGCCACTGACTTGCATAGGCCAGGTCAGACCTCCAGATCTGATCCGTACAGCCCCAAATCACCAACAGGGGCTTCTGCGTTGAAGAGGACCTTAGTGAAGAGTCCCAAGTTGTTGAATGAATTACCCCAGGAGGAAATCACCTCCTCTGACATTGCACAGGTCATGGAGCAAGCTGTCCTCAGCTCCCTGCGCTGTCAATAAAGATATTTCCAGAGTGCTAGAAACTGGCGTGCTTCCAAAGAGGGGATCAGGATAAGATGAATTGTGTCCATTGGAAGTTAGCATGACCCTTTTCATGTAGACATCCACAGAGCAGATGTCAGAAGTTGGATGAGATTTATCCTTAGCGTGATGCTTGTTGTAGAGGTCCTTCTGTTTTGATGTTTGGTCTTGTTATAAACCAAGCTAATTAGTTGTTAAGCATAGCTTGACTATTAGCATCAGTGCGTGATCCTATATAACTCCTATGCCCAAAATGATTACAGCTGGCATCTATTATTTTACATAAAGTGCTTAAAGACACTTCCAAATAAAACAATGAAACTCAATGGATGAAATCAAGCATTGTAAACATGTAAATGTAGCTGGTAAGATTTCTTTTTTCCTTTTCTCTCCATTAGAGGGAACATTTTCATCTTGGGATTTACACATAATTCCAAGGAAACTAAAAACATTACTTTTGGGGGAATTTATAAAGAAAATCAAACCATTCAAGTGCACTGTCCACTTTGTGGTTGCAATCAAATGTCAGACTCAAGGCCCCTGAACTTGACTTGTAGTGTTAATTGCTCTGGTACAAAGTAACTTTTTTTCCCAAACATTAAAGAGTCTGCTCCAGATAATAAAGTGTAAACAAAGAAACTTCAAAGAACAAAATGAATGCATACAGTAACTGTGTTTTACATGAACACTGAATTGCTTGTAGAAGATTTCTCCTTGCAAAATAGTTTCCATTACTCTGTGTAGTCTGGTTAATAGTCTAAGTGCCCTGACTTACCTTTAGGAGACTTAGATAAGCTGAGAGATCTTCCTGCATAGAAATACACTGATCACTCTTTCAACATCATCCTTTTTCTCCTCAAAATTATCTTGGCCAGTCTAATGAGATTGACCTTCTTCCTTGTTACTGATATCCTGCTGGTACTTTTGAACGCTTCTCTCAATAGTGTGTGTACTGGATGAAATACGTGAGAATAAAAGAATCATGGAGAATGAGCTGAAATACTCCAAAGCATTAAAATCAGCACTCGGGGAAGATGCTCCAAAGTGCCTTTTAAGGCCCTAAATTCAATGGTGAGAACTGAGTGCCTCAATGAGTAATATATTATTGTATATTTTGTCTTGTTTGAGTCCAGACAAATTGTTCCTTCCCAGCTTTACAACTAATGTGGGTATATAAATAGGATATTTATAAAGGATTTGGGTCCGGGAGTTCACCAAAATTTGTATTAAATAAAACTCCCAACCTCTTTTAGCACAACCATATGTAACTCCACAGATCTCAAATCCGATCCGAGTTTTCCTTCTGCACCGTATCCCACATTTTTTCAGGTGCTCTCATGCAGAGAGTCACCTGGGGTGAAAATCATCTCATGCAGCTTCAGGTGACAGTGATGGGGACACCTACACCTTCTCCAACCCCGCGTCGCCTTCATGATGGATGGGTGCGAGGAAGGGATGAACTGACTGTGTCCTCTCTGTTATTCTACCTTTTAGCCTGGTCGGGGGTAGCAACATACGATTTGTGTTTTACCTGGTTTGCCTCTCAGATCTGGCCAGTCTCACCTAATTCTGGATTATAATTGAATCCAGGACCGGTTCTGCTGGGTTTCATGCTAAGGGACTTTTCACCTCCCTGGCTGAGGCTAGGTAATGGAGTTATGTTATGATAGAAATCCAGTGGAGGAGGGTTTATATTTATCATCACCCTGTAACTAGGACTGACACAAAAAAGATTAAAGCAATAAAACCCAAAATAGAACATCTTCTTGCAGGTTTGGTTTTTTTTTTTTTAAAGGCCCAAAGTTTTCAACTAGGATTTGCCTTGACAGGATAAAGTACATTTTCAGACTCGGCTTCTTAATGGGCTACATCTGCTTAATGTAATTTTGCATCTGAACTGTGTGTCTTGTCAGATGCAAGCACAGTCAGAGCTGCACTCAGCAGTACTCACTTTCCCTGGAATCAGATAAACTCAGCCCAATAAATTAGTTTTACTGCTCTCGGTATCACCCTGTTATCATTGTGAGCAATTTAGTCTGGGCTTTCCAAACTTCCCCATTCTTTCCCAATGAAAGGAATTGAGCTCCCAAAATAAATAAAAATTTCTTTCTTTCTTTCTTTCTCTCTCTTTTTCTTTCTCTTTCCTTCTTTCTTTCCCTCCCCTTTCCTTTCTTTTTCTTTCTGCTGCTCTCTCTTTTTCTTGCTTGCTTTCTCACTTTCTTTCTTTCTTTCTCTCTCTTTCCATTGATGGGCTATGTAAAGTAATTCACAGTTACACTTTTTAAAAGTATATCTTTTTGCTCAAAGAGAAGCTATTTAATTAGGCAATTGTGACCTGGTTCTCAGCTGGTGTAAATCAGCAGCAATGATTTATACCAGCTGAACATATGAATTCTGGTGTTTGGTAGCAGGTTTTAGAGGGCCTGCCTTGTAAAGTGCATTGGACTGTGTATTATATTAGCTACAAGAACATTTTGTAAAAATACAGTTGTGTTTTATGCCATCTTTTTTTCATATCTTTTATATTCTCTCATTATTTGCATGATTAAATGAAAGGAAAGATGGACTTGTCATTGCAGAACAGGCCAGGAGCTGGGTGATAATGGTCTAAGCTCCCTCTTACATCATGGGCAAGTCGCTTGAAGCTGAGGTGCTGAATATCCCATATGAGGTATTGACAGCTCGCAAGCCCCGCTGGAGCCCACGGTGCTTTACAGGGATCTAAAGGGTCTCCAGAGGCATCTGGAGCTGTGATGGATGCAGCCCACGGGTTGGATACTCAGGAGGGAAGGAGGAGGGAATAGGTGTCCACCCACCACGGTGATGGATGGGAAGGACCGTGCAGGATGAAGGCAAAGAGGAAGTGGCATTTGGGGGTTTTTTTGGAAATGTATTTCATTTTCTCAGAAAGACTGATGGATCTGTTCCTGGGGCAAATGAATTCAAGTGACAATCGATATGTGGATCTCTGGTTAGGAGCGTCTGAGAACCTAGTGAACATCTACTGCTCTCGCAAGGTTAGCTGGGCCTGGCAGAGGGATAGGAAAGGAAGAAACACTTGGGAGTGGCAATATCCTAAGTCTCCTAGCAAACTTGGCCAGAGTTTGTCTATCAGAGCTGAGAGCTGTAGGAGAGGTGGCAAGTTTTGGTAAGCTGGAGAGACTGAAGTTTGGACCCTGATTTGCTAAGTATATAAGCCTTTTGCAACATTCTTCTTCTGCCTTCATGAATGTATGTCCATCCTCCGTCCTTTCAGATACCTTCTGCTCTCAGTGGCCAGTTCCAGCAAACTTTGGCAGAGGGTTGAGGTTTCAAAAGCATCGAAGGTGGACAACATCCCATCTGCCTAGATATGCTAGCTCTGTCGTTGAGCTAGTCCATCCTGGAGTCCCTCTATAAGCAGTGATTTGAAATTGGCATCCGGGATATGTTTCATCCTTGTGTAAAATAGCCCAGAACTTCTTTGATTAAGGTAGCACACTGCCAGGGTAGTTCAGTGTTAGGCTACTAAATGATCAATTATACTTGGGATACTTCAAAGAAAAACTGAAGAAAAACTGTATTCCTTGTAGAGCTAGGTAAATTAATTTAGTGATAATAATCCCAAACTCTTGGAGCTGAGTTCCTGTCTCTAGTCTGGCTAAATTGCCTTTGAAACATGCTATATCTATGGGCATAATAAGTCAAAGAAAGGCATTTCTCTATGAAACACCAATTCATTTTCCTGCTCTCTTTTGTGCTCAGTTATAACCGGGATTTCATAAGAGTGTGCCTGAGAGTGGAAAACCGTATTATCCTTTAAATACGGTGTCCCAGCTACAGCTGAACTTTCTGTTTGGACTTTGACCAAGCTGCTGGGCTTAAATCCCAGCTCTGGAGCTACCAGATGGACCACATTATTCTCACTTGCAGAAACCCTATCAGACAAACTGTTTCAACCAGAACAGGTCTGCTGCTCGTGGAAGGTGCGAGGTACTAATGGGACATTGTGTTCCTGCCATGGGTGCCATGCTTCTTCTGGTACCCATCCCAGCTTGCATCATGCTTGTTTTTTAAAATTCCCTGGGTCAGAGGAATAGTGGAGACACAGCCCTGCTAGCAGATGGGGCAAGGCAAGATGGACATGCCTAAATGAAGACCACTAGCATCTCAGCATCACAGCAGCCTGAAGTGCTTCACAGGGGAATGTCTCAGCCCAGCCAACAGGCACTGCCAAAGAGAGAGACGTGTTGGAAATCACACTTCTTTCTTGGACTAAAGCGCCTATGTACAGCCCCAAGATACCTGCATCTTTGGCTGCATTTGACTAGTAAATAAACCAGGCTGGAGCCTGTTCGCTGGCTGCCCATGGGAAGTGGCACAGCAGAACTTGCAACCAGATGGTTTTTATCGCCCAAACAGATGACTTCACCCCTGCTGAGTTTTGTCAATGATCCTTGCCCTTTGCTAGGATGACCATGCCTGGATGTTGTCTGGACTCACTAGCTGGTGTGGGCCTCAGACATGATGGGGAGTAAGCTAAGATTTAAGCAGTCTGGATGATCATAGAACAGAGCTGAAGCCATTGCGCTGGCTCTTTAATACAGACATAACCTTGGAGGCTTAAAGCATTTTGTAACCCTTTGGTTTCCCTTTCCTGAAATTGTACCTTCTCCCCTTGAGCTCCTGTCACCTTTTCATATCCCAGCAGAGAGTCCTGCAGTTCACCTTGCTGTTGGCTGAAGAGCTAACTGCCTTGTTTGTCGTGAACCTGGCTCCCAACAGCTTCGTTTGTTCTTCTATATCCTGCTATAGCTATAGCTGGTAGTCAAAGAACACACAGGCTGCAGAGCTTTCTTTTTATCCCTCCTCAGAAATGAGCCCTTGCAGCTTTTTGACTGTGGGGAGCCAGAGTCACTGTGATGTCCGTCCAGGCTTCCCTCACTGAGGATAGCCAAGGTAGGGCTGGGTCACATTTGCTTATTTTTCTTGTCCCAGTGCCTTCCAGGAGATTTCATACCCAAAGGAGAGAGCTCAGACAGTGCTCCCAGGCCACAACATGGTAAAGGGCCAGGAGAGCGAGAAACAACTTTTTTCCTGGTAAAAACCCACCAATATCTCAACCACAAGATATGGACCACATCATCCTCACTGGTGTTACTAGGTCAGGATTTGATTTAGTTACTTACCTTTTTGCTTAATGAATTGGAGGCTGAAGGAGGAGACTGAGAAAGAAGCAGTGGGTCCCTTCTGGTTCTCCTGAGCTACTCCTTTTTCTCCATAGCCCTTTGCAGACAGGCAGAGAGGATGGAGGTGCTGGCAAGCCCTGATCCCCCATGGCAGGCTGGGAACAACGATCAGCGCTTTGCCTGCATGTAGGTGAGATGTAGTTGGAAAGGCTGCCCAGCCAAACGTTCTTCTGGAGAGAAACAAGCATGTATCACCCTGGACGGTACTAACAGAGGACACAAAAACCCCTTCCATATCTCCCAATGGGACAGGAGAATAAGACAGCCAACCTGGAAGGACTAGCAGCAAACTGCTTTTTTCCCCATCTCTCAGATTTGGCAGGAAACTTCTGTACCTCTGTTATACTTGTTCCCCCTTTATGAGATCCCTTCATATGCTGCTCAGAGAGGGGAGCACACAACGAGGACGAGAGATTCATCCCAAAATGCTTCAGGAGCAGGCAGCTTCCCTGTCTTCTCAGCTCAGCTAATTTTGGGCACTGGGGATTCAAGAACAAACTCCTGAGAAGTTCATTACATGGGGTCACCTGGGCCACAGAGGCCTGTGCCCCAGCTGGAGGTCTTAGCATCATCCCTGAGACCGTGGAGACACATTCAGGTATCACAAGGTGAGGTCTTCAGGGAAAGCAGAGGTCTCCCCGTCTCAAGAAACTAGGCAGGGGGCTAGTGAATCAGTCCACAAGATCTTCATGGCACCACCAAACCTCACCAGTGTCCAGCACCCTCCATTCCTGGTGCACGGATAGGAGGGTGAGGAGCTGAGCTCCACAAGCATCTGGGGAAATGAAAAACCAACTGGCTTTTCTGGCTTCATGTCAAGATGGAAAACAGATGGGATCCTTGTACTGAGGCTTTCTTCCACCCTGTCAAGCAGATGTTGTAACCTTTTCTAGAGCGGGCTGGAGAAACGTGCCCTCTTCTCCAAGAGCTGGCCAAGCTCCCCGACAAGAGAAGGAAGATTAAGAGATACAGACCTCTTCTTGGCCCAGCTCACAGCCTGCAGCCTGACTGGCCTGCAAACAGGGTGCAAAATTGTGTGTATGGGGACACTGACACATGCTTCATCATTGCTTTGCATCCACTGGAAAGGATCTGCAAAGAGAATCAGGAGCGTTGGTTGGCTCAAGGCGGAGTTCCTTGCATAGCCTGTGCGGTGTTTTTTCAAGCATGTGTAGTCAGTTGTGACCTAGTTGTAGAAATGAGTGGGAAGTCTGGGTCCTTTGTGTGCACGAAAAGGCAAGTAGTAGGTTTAAGGGTGGGCTGGAAGGCAGAAGGTTGGGAACCATGGAGAAAAGAAAGTGCAACAGTCAAGGAAAAGAAGGCAATGAAGTCACTGATTGCTTCTCAAGGCTGTATTTTAAAATGTCACCTGATTGGTTTTCAAGCCAGAAAGGTTTCAGGTCCAGTGGGTTTCCAGTAATGATGGTAAAATAAGGAGGAGCATTGAAAGGAATTTGTAAACTTTATATTTCTTTCCCAGTTTTTTAAAGTTTCATGAAAAGGACTTTTGTCCTTCCTGGCTTGAAATCAAACTTGGGAGTAAAAACCTGTCTATGTTCACCAAGAGAAAAGACTTTTTCTTAGCAGGGTTTCCAATACTTGGATTTGTGACGTTGGAGGCTTTTTTTTTTTTTTTTTTTTAGGAAGAAACGTTTCTCTGTGTCTATGTTTTGCAAAATTTCATGTTGTACTCCCTTATCTGAGTGGAAACAGCTTTTTTGTAGGGAAAGTCCCCAGAGCCACATGTTTCCAGCCCCAGGATGGGATTGAGACACTTACAAGGAAAATACAATGCTGCTACCTTGATCATTTGAAAATAGCATTGCAAAGTGCATGCCATCTTCCAGTTGATCAGTGCTCCATCAGCTGGAGCAGTGCAACCACAGGCCAAGGGCTCTTCTGGGTCTGCTCTTCTCCAGCCACAGCTAGTGCCAGAGCAACCCACAAGATGTGCAGTAGTGAGTTTCCGAAGTCCCCATTATCTCATTATACCAGACCATGGGAAATTCACTGCAGCCTTTACACCACACCACAGAGAGGAGACAACTAGAAAACAAGAGGATGAGTTAGTAGGCATCTCAGCTCATAGAGTAGATGTGGCACTTAGGGATACTGTTTAGTGGTGGACTTGGCAGTGCTAGGTTAACAGTTGGACTCGATGTTAAAGGTCTTTTCCAACCTAAACGATTCTATGATTCTAAGTAGGGAGCACCCAGTCCCTACTAGCACTGCAACAGACACTGGTACTGTGTCTTGACCTAAACCACTTGTTAAATAAGTCATAGTCAAGCCTGGGGTTTCTACAAAGGTTTCTTTTCAAGAGAAGGCAATACGACTTCATCATGCTAGCAAGTATCAGAGAAGGAATCATGCACCAGAGTCCCAGGAGCATTCAGGAATCCAAAATGTGCAGAGCCAAAGTTGGGGACAGGATTGCTGGAATAGGGAAAATAGCATAACTCTAGCCTGGCAGCTTGATCCAACATTAGGGCTGGAGACTCACCTGCAAACCAAGCTGAGCACCACCAGCTTGTGCAGACCCCAAAATAGAGGGAGTCAGCTCTTATGTGCTTAGTGTGGAACAGCTTGCAAGGGATTTGGTGAATTCAGCTTAACTTCCATGTGTCTTCTGGTGAAATCTGTATTGAAGTCATTATGATAGTACGGGCTTTTCCAGATGTGACAGTAAACGTCTGCAGGCACACTTTTTAACAGCCTGCAGGGTTAGGAAGACATTTTATGATCTAGGTGGACGAGGCTGTTTAATGTCTGAGCAAAAAAAAAATTAATGGCAAAGAGCTGCCTAACAAGCTTTTTTCTGAGTGATTGCTAGCCAGGCTAATGTGTATTTGGTCATAAAACAGCTGGGACATTTGGGATGTATTAGCCAACTTTTGCATAACATATGCAGGAAGATGCTGAGAAGATATAACTGGTATGTTATGATGTTGTACGAAACTATTGAGTTACATGGTACAAAATTTGAGTTTCTTTAACAAGGTGACCCTCGTCACTGGTGTGGACGTGGTTCACATGAAAGGCATAGATTTTTGGTATGGCATTTTCTTACGATATTTCATCTGTATTTCCCTTTTTTTCCCCTATCTGCAAGATGAGGTTTTTACTTCCCTATCAGTTTGAGGATCATTCAGACATGACAGTAACAAGAGACAGATGCTTACCTCCAAGAAAGTGGGCCCACTTCATTTTAGTGGCAGGAGACCAGTGACTGTTTTCTTATTGTCTGGGAAGTGCTGAGTCTGCTACTCCCATGTGAAATTACATTTTTTATTAATAGCCTTGTTTAGTAATGGTGTTGCCTGTGTGAACGGCCTGTGGAAAGCGCATGG
Organism: Aquila spilogaster; assembly: GCA_024606505.1. Taxonomy (NCBI): domain Eukaryota; kingdom Metazoa; phylum Chordata; class Aves; order Accipitriformes; family Accipitridae; genus Aquila; species Aquila spilogaster. Next base: position 33,919,541 of record JANHGO010000041.1, read on the forward strand.
TGGTCTTCTCTTCTAGCATGCCCTTGTACTTGAAGGTGGACAGTGCTGCTGCTGTTGTGTTTGATGAAGGAGAGCTGGGCAACCATCTAATTTCCGATTGTATTATAAAATACAATCTGAAGTCCTAGCCAGTCCCCATGAGAAGGTCCTTGCTGCTTCTAAGCCATAGAGGAGCTGTTCTAAAGACCCCCGAAATAATTCAGGGAATATCTTCGCTGCTAAGTAAGAGAGGTCCAGGGTGCAAGCTCAGGTCTTGGAGCACCACTTGTCCACACCGCTTCGCCATTAGCTCACTCCCAAACCCTGCTCTCAGGCAGAGGAGAGCTGAGGTGTTTGGACACAAGCCATGCTGTGACACTTGGCCTCAGGGCCAGCGAATCGGCCCCGGCCGGCTTTATTTAGTAGAGTAGGTGTTGCTGATGAGACTGCACCGCTTTTGGCTCCCTCTGCCCTGTGCAGTCCTTCAATACTGTCCCAGCAAGCTTTGCACCTTCAAACACCCCCACAAGTCTTTATGCCACATCTCAGAGCTCATAACACCTACCCTCAGTTTCTTGCTATAAAAACATTACTCTGGCAGGCTGCAGCACAGCCCACTTAATATTTCAGACACTTTGAACTGAAACCCCCCATCCCTCCTCCAGTAATTACTATGAACTAGGGCCATGGGGCATCACACAGGACCCAGAGGAGGCTGAAGGCCAAATGCCATGTGCTGTGGACCAGG
>JANHGO010000041.1:33925185-33968378 GCA_024606505.1 Aquila spilogaster
GCAGGGGGGTTGGAACTACATGATCCTTGAGGTCCCTTCCAACCCGGGTCATTCTGTGATTCTGTGATTCTGTGTGACAGCCTGTTCCAGCACTATGTCGCTCTCACAGTAAAGTAGTTCCTCCTTACAGTAGTATGGAACTTCCTGTGTTCCAGTTTCTGCCCAATGCCCCTTGTCCTGTTGCTGCAGAAAATCATTGTTTAGACTCTGTGTGATCGATGAGGAAGCGATTAAAAGATCACTACAGAAAAAGCCATCCTGACTTTGACTTGTGGAATTTGCATCTTTTTATGCAATGATGGCCTGGAATGATTGGCCTGGAAGAGCTAGTTTATGGAGGTGTGAAATCCAGCAGTGCATCTCTCAAGCAGTCAACCTTGTGAGCCTTCACTTCCATCCCTGGGGGTAAGGGGACATTGCTGTCCCATTTCTGTAGGTGCCCAGGGAATATTCTTCAAACTTCACACCTTGCTCATCTCAAAGGAAATAGTTCTCCCCATATTTTATTTTCATGTACCATTGTGACAAGCTGCTCTGGAGATCCCAAGTCAGGTAGGGCAAAGAAGGCAGGCTTGCCAACAGAAATACCAGTTCAGATACCACCCTGCAAAGTTTGCAAGTGATGTGCCTCTGTCCAATGTGAAGGCCTTGTTAGGTCTTCAGAGATGAGGTGGAAGGGAAATCATCCCCCAGTGAGCCTGGAGGAAGGAGAAGCTCCTTCACCACCCACCTCATTGTAGACAAGGAGGTCATAGGAGACAACTGTGGCTTCTGTAAGATGGACGTAACTGTATTTTCTGACTCCAGGCAGCGAAGGATTGGCAGGTTTTCACTTCTGTCAAACCGAACTGGTTTTGAACTAGCATCCAAAACATATTGCAGCGGACTCACAGGCCCCTGAATGTCTCCCTTCTGTTGAGCACTCAGCTCTCAGAGGCCACAGGTGTTATTGCTATAATAAACATTAATGTTAGCTCTGTATATGCCAGGTATGTTGTACTTTACAAATGCCACACATATTCCCAGCCTTTAGGAATTTCCCCAAATCCTACCCATTCAAAACAGATCCCACAGCTGCTTCCCCTGCAAAAATCCAGCTGCATCTTCTATTGTGTCTTTACAGTGATTATCTAAAGATTTTCTTTTAGTTTAGCAGAGCTGCAACTTATATTATCTTGACCTCTAAAGCATGAAGAGAAAGAAGAAAATGATGGGGCACAATGTCTCCTTTAGCAATTATTCCACCAGGACAAGCCAAGCTACTGAAAGGGAAATCCCTGCACAAATTAAGGAATATAAGGATATTTCTTTCATTCTAAGAGGCATTCTCAGCAGAGCCAGGGCTTGTTTCCAAAATCATGGCTGCATTCCAGCATCAGAGTAACTTTATTATGCAAATATTGACCAGCGTTGAAGGAAACAGCAATGAAAAACTGTCAGAGGCGACAAAAGTTATTGCACTTTGGCTGTAACATCTGAAGGCAAATTTGGGGAGTACTGTTTCACTGGTGAGCCAGCTCTTGCAAGTAGAGGGTAGCAGTGGATGGTCTGTGTTTCTTTTTTTCTTTACTTTGTTCTGCATCTTAATTAGGGAAATTTCAGCCCTGGAAACGATGATGGAAACCTTGGTGAATGCACAGAATCCTGCTATTGTCCAGGACATAGTTGCGTAACGATCCAAACAATGATCCAACACATAGACCAAAACTAATAAAGACCTACCTGGCAGGAACATGAGAGGAACATTATGCATTATGGACCGGCCCCAGGAATTGAGAGCGCTGGGTGGAAGAATATTGGAAAAAGATGGGAACTCCACCTCCAGTGAAGCTGATGGAAAAATCAAAAAGAGGCCCAGGGATGATGGGGCAGGAACTCAGTAATGATATACAAGTTGTAAGGTTTGAGGCAAAAGTCAGGGGTCACACCGATGAGAGTTTAAGTTACACATTGGTGAGGGAGAGCCAAGAAGTCTAAATATTTGCAGCTTGTGTGCAGAGGGGCTGCAGGAGACATGAGGATACAGCAGAACCTCTCAGGCTCTGTAAGTGTGAGTCAGGGCGACATCTTGCCCTTAAAATGACTTCATCTGCCTCAACAGCAGAACTGAATTAAATCTCCACGAGCTGGGAGAAATGCTTAAAAAGTCATCTCTGTTCAGAATTTCTTGTCCTTAAAAGTGTGATGATGTAAGATTGATTGCATCAGACCAGGTCACAGATGCTGTCCCATGCCCAGACGTAATCAGACAGAAACATTTGTGAAGTGTTTCAAAAGGCAAGTAATGGCTTTTCATTCCTTTGCAATAGCTTCGTATCTTCTGATGGTAGTCTAAGATGGAATTTTATTGTATTCAAATGCAAATATAGCAGTACCACATTTCATCCTCGGGAATTCCTGCAGAATCTAAAGGAGAATTTGACCCTAAGATGGTTATTTTAGCTGGTAGTCTTTTTTTCTGCTGCTTCTCCCCTGTTAGATACGCCACCTGTAAGTCATGTCTACCTCAGTAGTACATAGACACTTCCCAGTGGCTATGTACAATATATTTTTGCATTGTAAAATGACCTCTCCCTTTTCCATATATGCTTTTATCTTACATAAAGCCAATAGCTTGGACAGTGTGGAAAATGAGCTGGGGCTGTTCAGCCTAGAGAAGAGAAGGCTCCAGGGAGACCTAAGAGTTACCAGGCCATTTAGCAGGATCTGCTATGACAGGACAAGGGGAAATGGTTTCAAACTAAAAAAGGGGAGATTTAGATTGAATATAAGGAATTTTTTTACAATAAGGGTGGTGAGGCACTGTCACAGGCTGTCCCAGGAGGTGGTGGATGCCCCATCCCTGGTGACATTCAAGGTCAGGCTGGACGGGGATTTGAGCAACCCGATCAAGCTGTGGATGTCCCTGTTCACTGAAGGGGAGTTAGATGAGATGGCTTTTAAAGGTCCCTTCCAACTCAAATCATTCTGTGTTTCTGCACTGTCTGGCTTAACAGGTGGTGTGAGCCTCAAATATGATGGGAAGTAAGTGAAGATTTGAGCAGTCTGGGAGAAAGAGCTGTAGCCATGCTCTGGTTGTAGCTACGTAGACATAGCCTTTAAGGCTTAATGCCTTTTGTAACCCTTCAGTTTCAAGGCTGTGCTGAGATCTGGCCTTGAAGTCTGTTTGCATGACCTGGTTTGTATTACTGCACACAGCTCAGGCCTGCCAGCAGTCCTGCCATGTCCATAGCACATGGCATTTGGCCTTGGGACTCTGAGCAACCTGATCAAGCTGTGGATGTCCCTCTTCACTGAAGGGGAGTTGGACCAGATGGCCTTTAGAGGTCCCTTCGAACTCAAATGATGCTATGATTCTATGAAAATAGGTCATAAATCCCATCTTAGATTTGGATATGAATCAGAGGCCAAGGATGGGCATTGTTTCTGAACGCTGGCATCTAGGCAAAAGTCGCTGTCCTGCACCCTCAGTAGATAATCTTCAGTAACTGAACATATTGGATAAACTGTCCTCTTTAGTTTACGCTCTTTTTCCATTGTCTATAGAGACAGGATAGATGGATGCTGCTCCAAATGTTGACTAATTTATCATAACGATTATTAAGTTGGTCCAAAAGTTCACAGTAGTCATGGGCTTTCCATGACCTTCATATTCCATGCGTGTGCATGGGATCAAATGGACGTTCAACCACATGATGCCACCTTCATCTACATATGATATTGCCTGCAGAGTTTGACATCTGGGAGAGGCATCATGTTTGTCATCCCTGCCCAAAAGCCCTTTTAAGGTGTGAACAAGGAGTTTGTCCCTAACAACTCCTGGTTCAAGGCTGCTAGACCTCCAGAGCCAGCAAGGGGAGATAAGTGCCAGTCCATCTCCCTCTGGCTCTCTTTTTCCTACTCCACCTCATTTATTTAGGATAAATATTGGTTTCTATTTATCTGTTTATTTAGGCTAATTTGATCTGACTCTGAGGATGACTCTATCTGACTTGTATGACTCTATCCAGCCTGAGATGTTCTCAGTAGAACGAGGAAAAAGCAAAGAATGTATTTTATAAATGAATGAAACCCACTGGATGATACCTTCTCCAAACAGTCTGCAACGAGGGAGCCCGAAATCTGCAAGCATACCCCCAGGGAAAATGGGATCTAGAGGGGAAAAGGAAAAGGGATCCGGATTGCTTCTTCCTATGTACCAGGCACAAAGTGGTCCTGGGAGGTTTAGGAGTAAGAACATCACACACATGTGCTCACAAAATGAAAAAAGATGAAGAGGAATTTAGACTTGTTAAAGCCTTTTCCTTGCTAGTCCTGTCTGGCCGAGCCTGAGTTTGAAAATACCAATGCCTTTTCTTGTCACTCTCAGCTATAATTTATTATTTTTTTAAATCAATAAATATCCCTCCCCTCCACTCCTCCATCTGGAGGATTCCTCCTTCAATCCCACCACTGCCAAGCTGATCAGAGCCACCTATGCAATGCCATTTGATCCAGAACATATTTCAATCTTGGCCCGTTCTCAGCCTCATAAATTCCTGACATGATTCGGGAGGCGTTTCTGTTGGAAATAGCTCTCCGCTCTGCTGTCGTATTTATAGAGATTGCTGCTGCCTCTGATCTGAGGCCAAACATTAGGAGTAATTGCAGCAGGAGGCAGGACAGAGCCCGACATATTGTTTGTCTGGATTGTTTTAATTTTGAGGTCATGGAAGTACCCCCAGTTGCTGATGTTTGGAGCACAGAAAAAAAAAAGCATTGTTCAGGAATTTTCTGTTTTAATTTTTTTTTCTTTTTATTGCTTTTCTTAGAGGCAAAGAGGGAATCGTTATACTTGCTGCTCAGGACAGGGAGGTGAATGAGATGTTGGTGACTTATTAATGCAGGAATCCTGTCTCTGCAGATTAGAGCAGAGGTTCCCACTTTTTTTTTTCTTTACTTTCTGCTTGTTGAAACAGAGCCACATGGCTCTGCATACACATGTGTGTGTCTATGTGTGCATGACAGAAGGGAGGGGGGCGCGGAGCTGTAGGTGGGCCCCAGAAGCATCAGGCACAGGGCTGCATCGATCAGGGCTGAGGCTGCACACGGACAAGGTGCTAATGCTGGCAGATTGGAAGGAGCCGCACATCCAGCCAAGCAATGGCCAACACTCAAGGCGTGAAGCCTTTGGCTGTGTGGCTCAGAGCTGAGCAGGAAAGCGGCACGGTATACGTGCCAGGAGCCTTCAGACATGCTGTGTCTGAGCTGGGGTAGCTGCGTTTGGAAGCAAGAGACGCATGCACATGCTGGGAGCCTGAGCTGAGGCCTGTTGAAGTCGATGGAAAAACATTTTTCACTTCTGAAGCTCAAGGTGCAGCTGAAAGGGAGGATGGGGAAAAGACAAAGTCTTCCCAACATATCACCTCCTCCAAAGAGTCTGCAATGAGGGGGCCCCAAATCTGCAAGCATGTCCCCAGGAAGGTGGGATTTAGAGGGAGAAGGTAAAGGAATAGGGATTGCTCCTTCTTATGCACTAGGCACAAAATGGTCCAGGGAGGTCAAAACTCTGATGGGTTAAGATTCAGCTGGAACCAAGACAGAGTTACAAATACCCTACTCACAAGAAAAGTTTGGAGGCAATGTGGGTCCATTGGTGGATGAGGGAGAAAAACCTAATGGTGGATGGATGACATGGAAAAGGTTGAGGCAGTCAGTCTTTCAAAAAAAAAACTGGTCACTTCACAGAAAGACTGCAGCACAGGTGAAATTCTTGCTCCTAAAAAGTGATACTCTACATTATTACAGGGGGAAAACACATTGAGACACAGTAAGAAGCGCAGATCTAAGAGTGGAAAAAAGGATGGATTCATTGTGTTTTGTGCTCAAGGAGCTGTCACAGATAAGGCTGTAATGGAAAGCTACCACAAAATGGAGAATTACGCTACTATTTTGAGTCTCACCGTATCTCTGTCATTCTAGTTGTCCATCTTCATGGAGATAACCACCATAGCTGTGGCTAGACCTTGTGTCAACCTGGGCAATTTCACTCACAAAACCTTATCACAACAAGAGATCTGTATATTTTTTACTTTGTATTTCCCAAATGCATACAAATCTGTGGAAACGGGATGCCTAAGAAAGCATTCCAAATCAGTCAGGGCCCAAACTGGAAATGGGGTGAGTTTGGCTCAGGGGGTAGGAGGTTGCAGCTGTGGGGCTCCTGGCACTCAGAAACCTCATGTTACATGGTAGATTGAGGGACAAACACCTCCTATCCCTGTCTGACCACCAGTCATTGCCAAATTATCTGAGAAATCACTGAAGTGCAGTGAGCTGGTGAAGTGGGACTTCACTGCAGAGAAGCACCAGGGTTGTCTTCTCCTGCCACTGCTATGCATTCTGCCTAGCGTTACTCTGGCACTGCAGGGATTTTACTTTGCCCCAAGATTTATGCCTTCATTAGAGTGCTCGGATACCTGCTTAATTACCCCATTTTCCCAATAGATTTGGGAAAATCTACTGCAACCTACTGTAGGGTACATGTTTGAGGAGGGAGGTTGGACTTCATGATCCCCAAAGGTCCTTTCCAGCCCCTACGGTCCTGTGATTCTGTGACAAAGGGAGAACCAACCTGGGCCATGGTAGTTTGAGCCTATCCCTATTTCTCATCAACTGAGCACCTCTCTCATGAAGAAAGGTTGAAAGAGCTGAGTTCGTTTAGCCTGGAGAAGAGAAGGATCTGGGGAGACCTCAGTGCAGCCTTCCAGAACTTGAAGGGGCCTTATAAGCAGGGGGGGACTGAGTTTTACATTGTCTAATAGTGATAGGACAAGAGAGAATGGCTTTAAACTAAAAGAGGGGAAATTTAGGTTAGATGTTAGGAAGGAATTCTTTACTCAGAGGGCGGTGAGGCCCTGGCACAGGCTGCCCAGAGAGCTGTGGGTGCCCCATATCTGGAGGTGCTCAAGGCCAGGTTGGATGGGGTCCTGGGCAGCCTGAGCTGGTGGGGGGCAACCAGCCCACGGCAGGGGCTGGAACTGGATGATATTTAAGGCCCCTTCCAATCCAGGCCATTCTATGGTTCTATCATTTTCTCACACAAATGTAGATATGGGCTAAGAGCTGCCACAAATTCAGAGGAGAAAATCATCCATGTTTCTAGCAAGAACTATAATCATATTATCTCAACACAAGGGAATAATAAAGGGCTCTACTCAGAGAAAATACAGTAAGAGCCAACAGCTGGGAGCTGAAGCCAAAAAAACGTTGGTTATGAGCAAGTGAGCCTTGTAAATTGAAGGGGGAGGTTGACAGCCTGGGGCAATCTATCAAGAAATGGTTAAAGGGTTGGCCAATCATTAGGGTGCCTGAAGGAAAAGATACTTTAAACAAATCCAGGTCACTGGGCTCAGTCCAGTTACGAGGTGAAAGCGCCTGGTCTATGCTAGGCAGGAGATCAAATTGGGGGTTCAGTGGATTTTACCACACTTTAATCTCTGCACAGGGAGATGCCAGGAAGCACATGTACATTTCTTAAGCTGATAGAGAAAATGGAAGTGAAGTCACCTCAAATTGCTTCTTGGTTTGTCAGTGCTGTTGTGCATTTGCATTTTACACCCAGCAACACGCAAAACAGTTCAGATAAGGTCAGAGGCAGAAAATATATAAGGAAAAAAGTGCAACGTGCTCAGCTTGATAGGGGCAAGAAAGTAACTGCCTGTCTGGATGCTGGCATGGAGGTATCTTTGATAGCCTCCATTATGTCCGACAGCAACATTCAGCAATGCCATTGCCTCAGATGGTGAGTCTACAGCCTCAATCAAAAGTGCCCAGAACCGAAGACAAATGGAAAATAGGTGTCTTTTAAGGTCCTGGAACTGAAGAAGGGCAGAATTGAAACATTCAGGCTTGTTCATTCCTTCCTGAGCTACTGCATCTTTTCAGAGGTAGAAAAGAGACGCTACCAGATCTCTGGGCTAACTCACTGCAGCTTTTCCTACATTATTATATGGAAAAAAGGATGGATTCATTGTGGTTTGCACTCAAGGGGCTGAGACAGACAAGACTGCAAAGGAAGGTTATCACAAAATGGAGAATTACCCTATTATTTTGAGTCCCACCATGTCTCTGTCATTCCAGTAGCACCTTTCTATGGAGCTGACCACCTCAACCCATAGCAGTGGCTGGGTGTTATGTCAGCTTGGAGCTTTTTGCCACAGTTAATTCATAATAAATTCTCTCCGAGAGAAGAAGTAACTCTGAAAATGTTAATAAGCTCAACATTGCCTTGAATCTTTTGAATGACCACTGATGCGTTTCAGTCTCCCTCAAAATCTGACGCTGGCCACATGCATATCTTTTGTTTAAAAGATTAAGAATAATAGCAAAAGAGAGAACACAAAATAGACAAAGAAGAAGACTGGGACAGATGCCAGGAGACCTGATGCTAATCAGCTCCAGATAACGTTAAAGCTCAGTATCACCCTCCCTGGGGACTGTACCCAAGACACTGCGCCAGGAGGATGTCAGTGCCGGGATTCCTGAACTGTCAGGGAAAGGGAATCTGCAAATATTTGGTCTGTCAGGAAGACTAGTCCAATTAGTGAATGGTAGATCAAAGCCTAAATGATTCTGAAACATGTAAGGGTTTGGGCAGGGCTTACCCAAGTCACCAAAGGGTCGTCATTTACTTAAAACTGTTAGTATCTGACAAATACATGCATCTCTGGGCACTTAAACCAGAAATTTCTAAAGTGAGGCTAACAGTCATGGGATGGATCCCCCTTTAATGTGGGTTCCTGCATCCTCAGAAAGCTGAAGGAGCCTGAGCTGAGTTCATTGCTTCTCAACCCCTGGAAAACTGCATATTCGTAAACAAAAAGCGCTGCCGTTATCTGAAAAAAGGGAAGGAGCCTTTGTCACAGAAGACAAAGTGTCATCACACAGCTGTGTTATTGCTAGCTTCAGGCTGTCTGGTGGTCCTAATATGGTTTTGGTTAATGTTTACACCACCAGTCATTGACAAGCAAGGACTTTTTTGGAAATAAAGGAAGAGAGACAGAAGAGCCCCACGTGAACAGTGAAGTGAAAAGAGTCATGTCAACAGACATGGATGTGGGAAGGGCACTGCTCTCATCCACCTTCATTTTTCCACACTGCAGCTATTATTCATTCTCTGAGTGAGGGCAGGAGAAATTTGCAGGCCAAAACAGCAGATACAAAAGAGGTGAAGAGCAACTGGCAAGGTGGAATTAAAGGCACAACATTGGATATGGATACTCCTATTGGAGCATAGAAGGCTCCGGAGAGACTTCATTGTGGCCTTCCAGTACTTGAGAGGAGCTTACAAACAGGAGAGGGCCTGACTTGTTGCATGACCTGATAATGACAGGACAAAGGAGACTGGCTTTAAACTGAAATGGGAGATTTAGGTTAGATGTTAGAAGAAATTCTTTACTCAGAGGGTAGTGTGGCCCTGTCACTGCTGCCCAGAGAAGCTGTAGATGTCCCATCCCTGGAAGCATTCAAGGCAATTGATGGGGCCCTGGGTAGGCTGATCTAGTGCAGGGCAACCAGCCCATGGCAGATGGATTGTAACTACGTGATCTTTAAGATCCCCTCTAACCTAGAGCATTCTCTGATTCTATTATTCTATTGCAAGAGATGGAGGCTGATGGGATGAACCAAGGTTTGGACATGCCCCAGGCTCTCACAGAGTCCTACTCTGGATCCTCTACATAGGTGAAGTGAACCCCTGTCTCTGTTACCTTGTGCCTTATATTCTTCATCTGGATGGACAAGGGATAATAGGAGATGAGGGAGAGCAACTCTATGTGGTGTAACTCCAGGATGTAGCTCCAGGACTAGATCTGACAGATCTCCAGGGTGTAGCATCTTAAGTGGCAACGCTTTATATCACCTAGGATTATGGCCTAACTACAGAACTCTGCAGGTGGCCACAGCCAAATTCTCCCATCTTTCAGCTCTCCAAAGGTGTGGTCTTAAACACTGGTGGGAGCAACAAAAGAACAGTAGAAGTAACTTCATTTCATGTGGCTACATGATGCATAAAAATTGGGTGCATGTTCTCATAGGTCCTCTTAGAACAACCCTCTAACTTTGGAAAGCAAGAAATTCATATGCCAGAGCTCACTAGTTTTAGAAAAACAGAATCATAGAATCATAGAATGGCTTGGGTTGGAAGAGACCCCAAAGATTGTCTAGTTCCAACTCCCTGCCATGAGCAAGATTGCCAGCCACTAAATCAGGCTGGCTAAGTCTCCATCCAGCCTGGACTTGAACACCTCCAGGGATGGGGGAATCCACAACTTCAAGCAGACCCACCAGTGGATCCTTTATATCACACAATGTTTCAAAAAATTGGGTTCCATATAGTTGCCCAACCAACACTTGCTCTGCAGAGTCCAGCCAGAGAAAACCAACAAGAAAAGGAGGACAACTGAAGCACTCTGTTTTACCCAAGATCAGCAAATAAGCAATAGGCAGAAAATTAGGCTCAGTCTTTTTTCCATTAATATCAAACTAGGTTTTGCAGCTATCTGTTATGTGACCAAGGTTTCATTGGTTCTTGATGTTCTCAGGCACATTTTGCCTGTATGAAACAAGACAGTAATTTCCAAAAGAGTAATTTTAGATTCAGGGTTGTTTGATTATGTGGGTTTAGTTGAATGAGATGGATAGGGCCAAACTGGAAAAACAAAAAGGCTGATTATTCGGGATTCTTCAAGTTTCAGAAGTCAAAACTCCTACTTTACACCTGGTGGAAACAAAGGTATCTCAAATGAACACTCAGAACAATAACTTGAAGTTCTGAAGCCCTTGGCCTCCTTGCCTTCCTGGTAGAGAATGCACAGTCCTATAGAGGAGAGCTTTCTGAGCATGATATTTATAATGGAGTGTAATACTCATGCCAAGTAATGAGCAGTTTCTACAGGTCTCACCATGCAGGGTGTTGGTGTTTATGAATATGTGACCTTCTGAAGGGAAACTTTCATGTGAATTACTCAACAGGTGAGCCCCAAATACGTTTCACGTCCCATTGCTTCAAAACACATAGCCAGGCCTGACTGATTTGATATCCTTTCTGGTCCATGAATATGATAGACTGGAAGGGTAAGGGAAGGGACTTTTTTCAGTGCCATCTGTCCTTTCAGTGCTTTTCCTGCATTTTCCTAGTGCACCTCGTCCTCTGAGTGAATGAATAAATGAAGTTATGTACCAAGACAGTGACTGACAAATCAGACAGACAGATGCATGTGCTAGTAACAAGAGCCAGTTTAATAGTTGGATTATTTTTCAACACCAGCTTCCAATAACCTGCACTTGGTGCAAAGAAACTCAGAGAAAGAATCTGGCCATTCTCCCCATACTTAAAACACCACCAAGAAATTACTCCCAGACTATACTTTTTTCCTCTGCTTTTGTGCCACAACTCCCTTCATTTACCCCCAAGCAAATCTGCAGAACCAGATGCCGGTGTTCAAGCATAAATAGATTCAATGCTGAGACCTCATTCCTTCCTTATCCATCATAGTTCTCCCCTATTGACCATTTCCCAAAATTAGGGATCCCTCCATCCCCTGAAAAGCTTTAAACATATCCATGCCATCATATTACTCTCCCTTTTTCATGTGTTGTGGTTTGGGGTTTTTTTTGGAAGTAGAAAATTAAATGTACAAAGAGTTAATAGTAATAAATCTCCGTTACTATTTCAAATTGACAAACCCCTTTAGTATCTTCATTTATGCTATGATGCTAAGATTCTGTTGTTTACCAGCTTCACCGCAGCACTTTCTGTAGGACGACTGGCCAAATTCTGGTTTTGAACAATTATGGGACTGAATTCTGAGCGGTTTCTCCACTTCACCCTATGGTTTGGCTACCAAATGTGTAGGCAATGTGGGGTCCATAGGCAGCCACAGAGTAATGAACGACCCAGATGAGGTCTAGCTGTGGGCTAGTCCAAAGACCTCTCTCCCAGACTATTTTTAAACTCCCATGCACGTCTTGCAATGAACTGGAGCTGACCTTTGTTTTAGAAAAGGAAACTATCCAGAAAGTATTTCTTCTGGGGGTATGTGATGTTTTGCATATATTCCAGTATCTGCTGCTAGCTTGTGGCCTATGTTCCTTCTGTGTCCCTCTGGTCAAGTCTCCGTGGATAACTAATCTCTTACATCTGCATCTGTAGCTTGTATTTGCAATGGGCAAATGTACTTAGGGCTTCAAAGAAATACTTTCTCTTATATGTCCTTTACTTCCTTTACTTACACAGAACACTCTTCCATATTTTGTTCCAAGGAAACAATCCAGTCCTGAAAAAAAAGAAAAAAAGAAAAGAAAGAGACACCTGGGAAGGTATTTTACAAGGTCTCTAGCTTGTTAGAAAGCTAAGATGTGGACTTGGCTGTCTTCCTTCTCATCGTGTGTTGTGTTTTGTTTTTCCACTTTTGCTTCCTTCATGCTGTGCAAGTATTTGGACATTGGTCCTTGAATCAGAGCGTCATGCTGGTCTTCAATGAAAGTATTTCTCCCCTAGAGAATGGCTTGCCAAGAGTTGTCTTTGCTTCCTTCAGTCCAATCTTAGCAAATAAAACTGCTGGTTCAGCTTTGCTGTTTGGTCACGGTCAGAGTACGACATGCTGGGACAGGAACTCTCTTCCTGGGTAGATCATGCAAAGTTACGGCAAGTCAAACAGGGTGCCTGCTGAAACGCTTCTTCTCTTTATTGCATTTCATCCGACAGTTCATCTGCCTCCCCTCGGTCTGAACACTTGTCTGCAGCGATGAGGTAGTTTGTATGGTTTGTGATGAAAAGGTCCCTTCCTAGTTTGTTCCAAAATCTACTGGGGATACTGTATATTTTGGTTGTCTCTGTTTGTTGCTTGGCCAGCATTTCCTTGCATGTATAACATCTGCTCACCAGACCTCAGATATCCTTGATCACATTTGGCCAGTGTGAGGCACTTCTAGCTTTCTGGTGTGTTCTCGAGAGTGCATCGGTTCCCAAAAATCTGGGTGTTGTGATTCAGCTGCATTTCTGTCTGATCCATCTGTCCCATGCAACTGGATTGTTCCTCTATTTCCAGCTGGTAGAATCGCTCTCTGTCTTCTTTTCTATGGAATTTGTGCATCCTGTTGATATCTTTATGTCTGTTCTGAACTTCCTCTGACATAGGTGGGAGTTCACTTCCTTTGTCTACACTCACAGATCTTGGTAGAGAGTTGTGAGAGCATTTAGGTGGATGATTTACAGTTTTGGACAACTGGGGATGGCTGTGAAGAATTGCTCTCCTCTTTACCCAAGAATTCACTAAAGGAGCTGTCCTTCCTCCCTCCTTCACTCCCAAACCCCATTACATTACTGCTTCTGACCTCTTCTACCCTATCTTCTACTCAGGACCTCCAGTATCCACCTCCACCTCTTTGCTTTACCTCCGCTCCTTCTCTATTTTCTTTACACATACATTTTTAGATCTATACATCTCATTTTACCTAACCCAAGATAGTTAAATGAGGTGCTGAGGTCAGGAGCATTCTCAACTCATTGTAACCAGTGGAGACAGATTCAGAGGGCGTTTCAGTGCACTTCTTGGTATGGTGGTGATGAGTTGGTTGATGTTTGGAGATGATGATCTTAGCGGTCTTTCCAATCTTAATGGTTCTGTGCTTCTTTTTTCTGGAAGTACATCTTTCTTTCCTCTGACCATAAAGGAAAATCTCTGGGGAATGCACTGTTACATGCTTTGCTTAGATGCTTAGTATTGCCCAGGACAAATCCTGTCCATATGCTGCATAGAATCATAGAACCACAGAATGGTTTGGGTTCGAAGGGCCCTTATAATCCATGCAGTTCCCACCCCCTGCCATGGAGAGGGACACCTCCCATAGCCCAGTGCCCAGCGCCCCATCCAGCCTGGCCTTAGGCACTGCCAGGGATGGGGCACTCACAGCTTCTCTGGGCAGCGTGTGCCAGGCCCTCACCACCCTCCAAGTTAAGAGTTTCTTCCTTACATCTAGCCTAATTCCCCCTTCTTTCAGTTTAAAGCTGTTACCCTTTGTCCTGTCACTACGTCTGTGACGAAAAGTCCCTCCCCACCTTTCCTGCAACCCCTTCAGGTACAGGAAGGCTGCAGTAAAGTCTCCAAAGAGCCTTCCCTTATCCAGGCTGAACACCTCCAGCTCTCAGCCTTTCTCTATAGCAGAAGTGTTCCATCCTCTGAGCATCCTCATGGCCTTCTCTGGACCCGCTCCAACAGCTCCAATTGCAGTGCCTGTAAACCTGGCCCTGGATGGGCCAGGGTAACTCCTTCCACTGTCTCTGGAGCAGTGTCCACAGCTTTTTCACCTGCCATTCATATATCAGAAAGCCACTTCTGTCAAAATACTACATGCTGGGGAGCAGTAATAAAATCCACACAGGTTGGAGGAAACCCTGACAGATGCTAAGCCTGGTGAGCCTTTTCATTCAGGCTCCTACATCTTTCATTCCTATTGCAAATTTTGTATCATTTGGCAGTGGTCTGATCTATTGTTTCTCCAGATTTTTGACCTCTGCCACCAGTCTTTCATAGATAACTTTTTCTGCAGGCTGCTAGTGATTTTGGAGAACAATTAGTGTTTATTTGGGTCCTCCGATGAGTTGTGGATGCCTCCAGATGAGGGGTGAGCAAATGACAGTCACTGCCTACTGCAGCTTGTTATGCAGTAGCATATGTTTAGCTTCATTTTTTGAACCATTGCAATGGCAGAGTAAAAAGCATGAAGCTGCGAAGAAGGGTCTGATTATATCATAGAATCACAGAATGGCTTGGGTTGGAAGGAACCTCAGTGATTATCTAGTTCCAACCCACCTTCACGGGCAGGGTTGCCATTGCCAACCACTAAATTAGGCACTAAATTGAAGCAAAGAATGACTGTAAATTAGTGCCAAGGAATGATTTCTCTCTGATTTTTGTTCCTCTTTGCAGTTGTCTATGCTTTGGATTTCCTAGATTTGCTCCTAGGACTGTGGCCACAATGTAAGTGGAAAAAACTCTGAATCCAAGCATGTATGCAGCTTTTTTTACTCCTTATGCCTCAAACACAGACCCATTCCATGAAACACTTCCCCCAAGACGAGCTGCCTGCATACCCAGGCGTTGTCTGAGCATCAATGTGCAGCAGTGGCCCCACTGGGGAAAACACACACCATAACCCTACAGAAGTGAATTTCCCTTCACTTGCCTTCCTGCATCCATTTGGATGGAAATCCAACCTAGACCCACTTATAGCTGTTTGGAGGAGATGAGGGGAAGCAGCTGCACACCTCAGTCCGGCTCTACCCGAACAGAGACCAAGCAGGTCGCTGAGCTGCACTCACAGGACCACAGCTCATCACTTGATCTAAGGCAGAAACAAAAGATGAGAGCAAGAAAATCTCTTCCTCCTTTTTTTCTCCCCTGCTGTTAGTATGTCTTTTCCATTTAGAGATCATCGCTTATTACGCGTATGAGCAGTGCACAAGGGACCTGTGCTCTCCGCTTCTTAAACTTCTTAAATACAAAGGAAATAAAAGGAACCATTACCCAGTGCCTAGGGCTGTGTTTGCATGCCTCATCACCTTCAAAGGTCTGACTGATAGCTTGCATTTGGAGTGGAATCCCTTTCTCTTTTGCAATACTTCTCTTTATGGGATCACACTTTATTGCTTTCTCTCCAAGTGTTTCATTTACAAACTCCATTAATGAACCACTAGGGGTAGCCAAATGTGTTTGGTTGCACGCAGAACCCTGAGAGAGGATTATGGAGCAAGTTCATTGCAAACAGCCTCGGTTTGCTCACAAATAGGGCAGGCTAACTAATCCTCCTTCCTGCTCTGACAGATGGGCTCTCAAGATCGGGACCTCCACGAGTTCAGGTCCTCAGGGAGACCTGGAAGGACATCAAAAACTCTGGAGCTGAGAAATCTGTGCAACAACCTGACCCCATCCAGCCCCAGCACGCGTCTGGCAAGGTAAACCAATGATGCTTGCCTCGTGGCTGTCACACATATCGGCACAAAAGCCACTGGTGTCCCATTGGGACGATCAAACATGCACTGGGGAATACTGGGAATGAGAAATATCTCCTTGAGTATAAGTGAAAGTGCTGGGAGAATGAACTGCAGAAAGTCCTGACGTTGCCAGCTCTCATGTCAGCTTTCCCTTTTGTGAGACGGTGGCGTAGGAGGAAGAGACAGAGCTTTGTATAGCTCATTGTTTTCCATCTTCACCCTATTTCAGGCACTCCTTGCTGCACTATTTATGTAGTCGTTAACTGCTGTAACAACAGCGTGCTATAAGGAAGCATCACTGCCGTAACATCAGTGGGGAAACTTCATAAACTTAATGATTTCCTGAGGTCACACAAGCACTGAAGAGATGTACAAAAGTCCTCCTGCCTCCTACTTCAGTGCCTTAAATGGGCTCTTTTCCCCCACATTTCAATCCATGGACAAACACAGAGAAAATGAAGCTATATTAGAAGCAAGAATGACCCTGTTTTGCTGGAAAACCAGACCCCGTGCAAGTGGCTGTGATGTGGTGAGCACATCCAGAGGAGGGCCAAAAAAGTGATTCAAGGGTTGGACCACCTCTCCTATGAGAACAGGTTGAAAGAGCTGGGGCTGTTCAGTCTGGAGAAGAGAAGGCTCCGAGGAGACTTGAGAGAGGCCTTCCAGTATCTAAAGGGGGGCTATAAGAAAGAAGGGGACAGACTCTTTAGCAGAGTCTATTGTGATAGGACAAGGAGAAATGGTTTCAAACTAAAACAGGAGAGGAGATTTAGATTGGACATAAGGAAGAAGTTTTTTTTCAATAAGGGTAGTGAAGCACTGGGACAGATTGCCCAGAGAGGTGGTGGAAGCTCATTCAATGGAGACACTTGAGGTCAGGCTGGGCAGGGCTCTGTGCACCTGATTGAGCTGTAGGTGTCCCTGTTCATTGCAAGGGAATTGGATTAGAAGACCTTTAAAGGTCCCTTTCAACTCAAATGATTCTATGATTCTATGATTCTATTCCTGCTACAAACTCAGAGCTGAATAGTATCCCTTGATACACCTCTGTTACTTCCAGGTCTACAGGAACCCAAATGGTAGATGAATTTTTCTTCCATTTCCAGGCTTTTTAAGTGCCTGAAGAGATGTCTTTCCTAATAACTTAAAAAATATGACTTTGGCACTTCTGGTGCTTGATGAACTCTTTGTTTAGCCTCTTGGTTTTGAGCCATTACGGTGAGTAGACCTACCATGAAGTTTCTAAAGCTTCTTTTGGTTGGATGATCTTAAGGCTTTATGGTTGCTCTTCCAGCCACAATGGCTTTAGTTGGATGACCAACCAAAAGCTTCTAAAGCTTTTTCTTAGCCTCCATGAGGACAATGATCTTTGGAATAACACAATACAACTCTATCAGAGTTGCATATCTCTGTGAGAGATGACTACTTCTGAGGCAGTCACTGCTGCTCATGAAAATAGCTGTGTCATTGGGTCACTTCAGAAGCTCAGCACACTGGGCACTGCAAAACTGAACACAAGACTGCATACAGAGCTTTACACTTGGACACATGCGTCTCCTCCAGAAACACATGCTGCTGATCAGCGCAACAAGGGAGCAACTCTCTCCTGATTAAGCTGGCTGATGGTAACACGAGCAGTACAATCTGGCTATCGGAATGCTTGTCATTTACCTTTTGACACACTGCCTTTCTCTGTTCCCAGCCTCTGGATATGTGAGACGTGTTTTGGACCCAGGTCTAAATCCAGACCTTGGAGGAGGTGTGTGACAGTTCAGATTTCAACCTGCGCCTACCTCAAATGCAAACACTTTTTAATAAAACAGAAATCTCCAGATGCATCCAAACAGCTGAAAACCATCAGTAAGGATAGTGCCATTTCAGCTCTTTCAGAGGAACCTCTACTCTCCTTCCTACAATTATTTTCCGCCTCCCCAGTCTCCATCTTGCCATCCGTTGTAACCGAATCGTTGCTTAGCATCTTGCTCATGCCCTTCACCTGACACAGCCCATTCCCTCTTTCCAATAAAGGTAGAAACAAAGGAGATGTTCTGCACACAGTAATCTCATTTCAAACTCATCCCATGCTGGGGGCCCCATGCATACCACACTATCCATCTGATGATGGAGCCCACATGGGAGCCTTAGATAATGGATTACAGTGGAGGACACGTATTTTTAGATGTGTTTAAGACGTCTGGTAGTTTTTTAAGAAGCAAGAGAGGGAAAGAATTACCAAAAAAAACCTGAACATGGAAATCAAAGGAGAGAAATAGACCCAAGAACAGCAAGGTCTTTTTGGAAAGAGGATGAGGAAAGTTCTCTGACATACTGTATTGCTTCACCCATGCCAGAAGAAGAAGTGAATGATAAAAGTATGCTTAAAGTAGAATTCCCACAGCTGAGGGCAAGGAGGCCAAGAGGTAATATGGTAAATATTGCACATGGTTTAAATTATCATTGGTACTAAAACAATTCATCATCAGCCTCCATGCTGAAGATGGAGATAGATATTGCTCCTGAGGACTGCGTGACTGAAAGAAGGAATCATTTGCTGCAGTCTTTTCTCTGACCTCCACGGCTCAAGGTCTTGCTGCAAAATGACAGGTCAGGTGTTGTGAGCTCAATATCCAAAATAACAGCCTGGGATTCAAAGGTAATCATCATCATTGGTGTGTCTCTTTGCTCGCTGACATGGGGCCTCCTCTGGCATAAGGAGCAAATTATTTCTGCCTTGAAGACTTTATTCACGTAATGTCATAGCAGAGAATGGGATGGAGATGTCCCATGGGTGACCCTCCGATGGCTGGTGGTGATGGCATGTCTGACCCCAGAAGGCTGGTACTTGATGTTCCTTCACTTGACCCCATTAAAATTCTGCTCTTTATGGTGCTTATCAACATGGCTGTGGCGTTTAGGAAGTGATGTGAGCTTCCCTCCTGGAGATGGACACAACTGTCTTCTGTGCATGGTCTTCCAGAAGCCCCTAAAACAGAACAGAGTCTGTGCTACCCTCTGCTTAAGGTCACAACTAAACAACCTTTGATTTAAACAAGAGCCTTTGGAAGCAGATATGAAGAATCTTCCCCATTGCCCTCCAAAACAATGGATACGTTTCCCTACTAAAATCAGTCTCATTTGGGAGTGGGTGTATGAGTCTGGGCAACACTGCCCAGTGCTGCAATGCATTCCTTCAGATTAACACCAAGAGTAGGAGCCAGCCTGTTTCTGGTAAACCACTCATTCTCCCTACAGGCCCTGGGTCTATCCTATGAGCCAGAGTCATAGCTTGCTCAGCCCCTGCCAAGGCACAGCCATTCTCATGGGTCTGGGACCCATCCACCCTCTTCCTGGCAGAGCGTCTCACTGAACAGATGCCCCAGCATTCCTTCCACTGCTTTTTTTTCCAAACAAAATCTCCCCACCCATAAATCTGCAGACTCGCTTCTCCTTTCCAGCTCCACCAACCTGTGCCTCTTTGCACACCGAAGTAAAATCCCTCTGATACAATATGCAGCATGTGTGCATGCAGGTTGGGATTGTCACTGTAATTTCAGTGCATGTGCTCCATCAGGGTTGCAGAGGTAATAAGTCACTTCCCTCAACTAGCCTGGCTAGTTGTAGAAATCATTGTTGGCTCCTCACGTTACACTGTGCTTTCTTTTGGCATTTTTGAGCTGTGTGAATAATAACAATAGCAGGTTGCTCTCTCAGACACACTCTGTCTCAGCTAGCAGTGCTGCTCAGGGCCCACTTAGCTCCTTGTCCACAGAAGAGGGACGCATCTTTAGCCACACTATGGAAAGACAGATGAAAAATGTGGTATTTTGTCTCTCTTGTGCTGAAGAAATTGAGCTGCAATGTTGTGTTGATGCCAAGCAGGGCTGATCAGCCACCACTCCTTCGCTGACTCACTTTGGCAATGAATGTGGCCATCCTATGGTGGTTGGTCCTTGCTCATGTATTTGTTCTCATTTTGCAATATAAAATGCTGGTCCTACCTGTCTCCCAAGGTGTCAGCTAATATCTTTCATTGGATGAGAACATGTATGGAGTTAATTAAGCATGCATCTGCTTCTTGATGGTGACAAGTTTTGACTGCAGAAGCTTAGTGGCTGGTGGTTACCTCTTTGGCATTTCGGTGGTCAAAACAGCAAGGTTCATTGAATGCTATAAAGAAGGAATCACATAATGGTTTGAGTTGGAAGGGACGTTTAGAGGTCATCTGATCCAGTTCCCCTGCAATGATCAGGAACACCTACCGCTCCATCAGGTGCTCAGAGTCCCATGCAGCCTGACCTTGAATGTCTCCAAGGATGGGGCATCCACCAACTCTTTGGGTAAATATATAGCAGAACTACTATTTCTCACATAGTCTTTTTCTCTTTTATTTTATTTCAGATATCTCAATTTAGTTCTTTGTTTGCATTAGTTTTATCTCACTGTAACTTTGCCAGGTCTGCATATGATTTCAGCCAGCAATGATCACAGTCCTTCAGTGTGGAGCATCACAGCTCTTTTGAGGTCAAGGTATTGTCAGCTTTCCTCAGCTGAGAATTCAGCCTAAGGATAATATATCTGTGATGGGAAAGGTTGGAAAAAGGCTCCTTATCTCCCAGTGGGGCCCAAGGCCAGGCCCAGAAGCACAGGCACAGTCTGGAACCCAGGAGGCATCCTCAGATTAATGGCAGCACTTCTGTGCTACTGGAGGTACTGGAGAGCTGACACCAGGACCAGAGCAGGGCTGGTCCTTGAGAACATCCGAAAACTTCCTGGACGGGGTGCTGGGCACCATGCTCTGTGTGTCCCTGCTGGAGCAGGGTTGGACCAGATGGACCCAGAGGTGCCTCCAGCCCCAGCCATTCTGTAATGCTATAACAAAGCCAAGTTCTGTCTTTAAGTAGGCATTAGAGCACATGGAGCATATCACATTGTGTAAGAAAGAGAAAGATGGAAGAGTAGTCTACCACAGTCCATCAACACCAAAATGTGCCACCCATATCTATATGGAGATCTGCTCTGCAGTTATCATAGAATCATTGAATCATTAAGGTTGGAAAAGACCTTTAAGATCATCAAGTCCAACCATTGACCCATCCCCACCATGCCCACTATGCCCCCACAGTTCTTGAACACCTCCAGCAGTGGTGACCCCACCACCCCCCTGGGCAGCCTGTGCAATGCATAACCACTCTTTCCAAGAAGAAATCTTTGTGAATATCCAACCCGAACCTCCTCTGAGGCCATCACCTCTCATCCTATCACTGTTACCCCAGAGAAGAGGCCAGTCCTCACCCTGCTTCCATCTCCTTTCTGCTGGTTGTAGAGAGTTGTACCGTGTCAGCTCTGAGGCAGACAGGGAAAATGGAAACAAGATGATGCCCATAAAACACCCAGAGTTACAGTGCAGTTGCTGGTCTCTGCCTAGCTCGTTAGCTCCACCACAAACCCTTCACTTCTCTGCCAGAGTCAGCAGGGCCCGGATTTACGGACGTCAATGCACAGCTCCTGTTTCAGTGCTTGATATTCAAATGAGTGAGAAATCAGGTGCCTAAACAAGAAGTTAGGTACAGAAATGTCTCTGTAGATTTGGCCATGTGTGTCTGGCCAATAAATGTCTGAAATGTCCCATTCCCTGTTGAGATCCTGCTCATACTTATGTTCTCCAAGTCCTTGGTAAAGCTACCAGCTGAACAGCAGGTCCTGGCTATCAGGGCAAGGAGCATGCCCCATAAATCAACTGCTTAATGAGATACAGAGAGATTATCTGGCTCCTCTTGATGACTTGTGGCATTGTTACTATTAACATATCTTTTTAGTCCTGATGCAAAGTCTACAAGGCAAAGCAAGGCTTGCAGTAAACTTTATCTAGCGAGTGAGAAGTAAGCAGGAGGGAGAGCTACTTTTTATGTCCATAACTGTGGATTTTTTTTGCTGTTTTTCTTTTCATTCTGCCTCCTCTGAAGTCAGAAGGGTGGACTGGGGCCCTGGTAATCTTCTCTGAATGTCATAATTTTCCAGTAGGGTTTCAATAGGGAATATGTTTCACTTAAATACATGTGACTGCCAGTGAGGACTGCAGCGTTGCCTTTTGGAGCACACCCAAAGCTGAGGTCTTGTTCTTTGAGGCTGTACAGAGCCTGTGCCCTTTTTCTTTGTTGAATTTCAGTGCTTCAGATGTCCTGGTGAAATTCAAGTTCTGCAGGTACAGGAGACATGAGCAGATAATCCTGAATAGCTGCATCAGGTAAAGACACTCCTACCCTAAGCTTTCTTTTCTACCTTTCCTGATAACCATACAAAGTCCTAATCCATTTCAGTGCGGAATCAAACCTCTGTTTTTCCTACCTACATGTGTAGGGGTGCTTTTGCCCTGGAATTTTCATGGAACGCTGGCACCAGGACCAGAGCAGGGCTGGGAACTGCTCCTTGGAGAGCTCTACAAGCCACCTGGACTTGGGGCTGGGCACCCTGCTCTGAATGACTCCCTATTGGGGCAGCACTGGGCCAGGGGGACCCAGAGTTGCCTCTAACCTCAACTATTTGTCGACCCCTGTGCATCTCCATCCCTCTCACATTTTCTCATCTCCTTGGAAATGCTGAATCCCTGTACGTATGAGTGACCAGGAGCCCAGCTCACCTCTCTAACTTGCGTTCCTTGATCCATTCAGCCAGAGAGCATGAAATGTGTTACCTTCCCTCTCACTATCCAGCGTTCCAACACCTTCAAAACATGGATCTTGACAAAACAAGGTTTCAAGCTTAATTTTTCCTTAAGTCACTTGGCTTCCTCCGTCGCCCTCCAGCTACACTCCTGATATTTAATTATTCTCCTCTCTCCCTCCATTTGAGCCGTGTGCGTTTTGCCAGAGGGTAAGGTACCGGCAGCTTATCACCAGATGATGTTACCTTTCAACTTTCTCTGCTCAGACCTTAGGAAAGAGCACCCCTCCCATGGCCAGCCATGACCTCTCTCGTCCCGTATGGGAAATTGCTACCAATCTGCCACCAGGACACAAACAGACCAGATGTTGTTGCGATCAAGAGGCATTCTGGTCCAAAGCCCCTTTTTATTGCTATTATGATTATATTAGAAACTACCAAAATTTATGGGTTGGAGCTTGGCAGGCCAGCCTATTCCCCAACTTTAACCTCCTCTCCTCTGATGCTTTCATTGTTGAAAAAATCAGTGCTGTGTTTGCAGAACGAGGGGGAAACAAAAGGACTAATGAGCAAACCATTTGCCAGCTGGTAGGATTACCAGTCCAAAAGTGTTTCCCTTAGAGTCAACAGCAAAAGTCCCACAAACTCCAGCGAGAAGACTGTCTCTGAAGAAGTGGAGGAAATGAAGATTTATGAAACAAAACAAAATACACATACACACACACACACACAAAATACTTTTTTACTCTCCTGAGCTTACAGGCTTTTAAGTCTGAGAACTAACATAATTCTTTTCAGAGGTGGTCATTCTTGTTCCTCTCCATTCTGATGCACTCCGTTCATCTACCTGTGAGACTTGGAGGTTGGTTTCTTCATGGCCTCACCACCACCTCTGTGGCCTTCTGCTTCCCACCTACTTGAAGAGTTTGCAAACAGTTCATTATCCCTTGTGCCTCTTGTGGGAGAGTCATCACTTTTGGATGAGAAAACGAGGTTTCCATTGGTGTGACAATAATGCTAGAAGCTTAACAAGGAGTCAGAGCTTACTGGACCATAAACCAGTATTCTGCAGGTGCAAACGACTTGGGGTAATTAAGCTTTCTCTTTCCACAACTTATTCCACTAATCAGCCGCCCATCTGTCTCCCCATCCTTGAAGACATGCAAGGTCAGGCTGGACCAGGCTCTGAGCACCCAAGCGAGCTGTGAGTGTCCCCGTTCACTGCAGGGCAGCTGGACCAGATGGTCTTTAAGGATCCCTTCCAACTCAAATGATTCTATGATCTGGAGACTCAGGGATCTGGGGAAGAAGGGAATGGATACAGAGTAGTAGTACTGATAGATCCTTGGGAATTGCTTAGATATGGCCTAAGCCTCTAACTGTTTTGGAGGATGCTCTCTCACTGCACTTTGGTGTTTCAAAGAGAAGAGAACCAAAGCTTTATGGAGTTTGACATGGTTTGGAAAGACACTCTTGTTAATTTAAAAGACAGGGACAGAATGTGGGACGTTCTCTGTATCTCTAGGAAAAACACTTGTAAAGAGCCATCCTGAACTGAGGTTCCATGGTGATGAAACCCAGTATACCCTGGAGACCCTGCTCCTGCCGGCCCTCTGCTTCCAATACTGATGACAACAATGATAACACAATCACCATATAACTTTTTATTTGCCCAGAACTTCTCACTGTAGTAAAGGCAGTAATGAGACTTCAGGATGGGGAAATTTAGGTTAGATGTTAGGGGGAAATTCTTTACCCAGAGAGTGGTGAAGCCCAGGCACAGGCTGCCCAGAGAAGCTGTGGGTGCCTCATCCCTGGAGATGCTCAAGGCCAGTTTGGATGGGGCCCTGGGCAGGCTGATCGGGTGGAGGGGCAACCAGCCCACAGAAGGAGACTGGAGCAGGGTGAGCATTAAGGTCCCTTCCAAACTATATCGTTTTATGATTCTATGAGAGCCAAGATGGCTATGACCCCATGCATGGCATGCCTCAACTCCCTTGATACAACATCTCCCAGATCAGCACGTATGCCTGTCCTTTTTCCACCCTTTTTCCCCAGCCTTACCAGACTACAGATGACTCTATAGATATAAAAGCTGTTCTTCCTTCTGGGGTATTATCTTATTTTTCCTTTAGAAGCCAAACAGGCAAACTCCCAATCACCACCACTTTGCTTTCCGCAGCCCGCCTTTTCCTTGCAGTCATTTAGCCAAGCCAGGTATTCCAGGAGAAACCGCTCATCAGAAATGCGACATAAAGTGGAAGTGACCCCTGACACCAGCTTAAAATTAGACTCAATGAGCCTACAATCAGGAAACTGCTCCCCCAGCCCCCTTTAAAATGTAACAAATGAAAAACATTTGGTTGCTATTACCGGTGATTATGATAAGCTATGTTAAAATATGAAGTGGGGGAATTTATCTTTATTTCCTGGGATAGCACTGATGAAAAATATGCTGCTCCATCTTGATTTTCAATCACTCGAATGAGCTCTGTCGTGCATTTATCTTTATTTGGTTTGATGTGTGTAAGTGATCTGGGGAGGGAGGGAGGGCAGGGAGAAGGAGGGCAGGATCGGCAATTTAATCTGATGCAGATAAGTTTTTTAGCTGCCTTCAGATCTGTTCCTGACTGAACACAAGGAACAAGGCTGCATGTCAGATATCCCATCGTACTCCTTCAGGGAAAACGCACAGCTTCCATTGCGGTGTAACACTCAGCAAATGGTTTATGTCAGCATTTATTAAGGTTAAGGTAACCATCCTCTGCAGAGCCCGGGTTCTAGGTGAGTCCCACTGCCCATCAGGACTTTTTGCCTGCAGAATGAAAGCAGACTTGGCCAAGAAATGGGGTCAAGGTCAGCAAAGAGTCTTCCTGCCTCCTCCTTTCCTGTAGGTGAGATTAAAATAGTGTCTCTTACATTTATTGCACTGAAATCATAGAAATATAGAATCATTAAGGTTGGAAAAGACCTCTAAGATCATCTAGTCCAACTGGCCACCTACCACCAATATTACCCTCTAGACTATGTCCCTCAGTGCCACATCCCCACGGTTCTTGAACACCTCCAGGGGCAGTGACTCCACCACCTCCCTGGGGAACCCGTTCCAATGTGTTACCACTCCTTCTGAGAAGGTTTTCCTAATATCCAACCTGAACCTCCTCTGGTGCAACTTGAGGCCATTCCCTCTCATCCTATCAAGTCAGAGTTAGATGACTTCAGATTCTGGCAAGATGCGATGTGAATTTATTATTATTATTATTATTATTATTATTATTATTATTATTATATATGGCAACGTTTTTGCAAGGCTTACTGTAGCACAAAATATTTGTGCTGCACTAAATTGCAATGGCATCTCTCAGTGCTGCACTGGGAAACCAGAGAAGACCTGGAAGAGGTTTACCTATGGAAAACATTAAGCAGTAGAGGTTCACCTGTGGATAACACAAAGTGATTTTGTAGGAATAGCGGTAGAGCAGAAGGAAGTAAGTTCACACTGACAGCCTGCCCTTGAAATCAGGGGAATAGATTGCATAGAGTTAATTTATACATATATACATACATATATACACACACATATACAGATTTCTGATTCAGAACTGCTCTTTTTAAGCATTTGGGAGTGAGCGTTTTTCAGCTGGTGCAAACTACTTGTGCTGTAGTCCTTAGGGCTAGATTGAGTTTCACCAACTGAGAACCTGACCAAGAGCTTTGGGGATTCTGTGGCTGAAAAACCCCAAACCACCAGAAGAATATTACATCTCCAGGGCAATTAGCACTCATTGAGCTGTCCTGAAAAATCAGCTCTTTCTACCAGCTCTCATTGTCTGTTCTATAAAGAGCTGAACTGAAACAAAGATGTTTCTCCTGGAGCAAAGCATGTGCCAGGAGAGGAACAGATCAGCTGAACATTTCTCTCCCTTCTGTTTCAGACATACAAGAAAGCCACTTGGTTTTCTTTGGTGGGTTTTATATATATATATATATATATATTTCCATTTAAAAGAAAAAAAAAATCATCCTCTCACAGAGCACAGCTCAATTTAACAGATGTTTGCTCATTTACGACGAAGTCCTGGTTGCAAGATGGGGCAACTCATCTGGTTCTTGAATGAAAGCAGCTATATTACCTTGCTGCAAAGGCTGGAGATGAGGAAACACTAGAAATAACAACAGGTGAGACCTGACAGAAGAGACGTAATGGCTCGTTTTGCAGAAAGCATCAGAAACAATTTACTGCCCGTGTCTCTGAGCAGAGAGGAAACCTCTCTGAAGCAGGAATGATTTCCCTCTTGTTTCTTATTTTTAAGGGAGGCGTTTGTATTTCCACCGCTGGATGTTTGCCCCTTTTCTGGCAGTGCTGTGCAGAGGCTTCTCTTTCATGGGGCCTGCTTCGTATGATGCTTATGTAGACTCCTGCTCCTGTGTGCAAATGAAGGGATAGCAGGATGCCTTGCGTGGGTAGATCTTGAGGGAAGGTATCTCTAAGCACTGATGGAGGTAGTGGTGGTGGTGGTCCTGGATTGAAAGTTGCACTTGTTGATCTTAGTGGTCTTTTTCAACTATAATGATTCTATGATTCTATGAAGTGGTGTTTTGAAGTCATAAAATAGAATCATAGATTCATTTGAGTTGGAAAGGACCTTTAAAGATATCTTATCCAACTCCCTTGCAACAAACGGGGTCATTTACAGCTCGATTATCCCATGACTGAGCACCTAAGCTATCCATCTTCACATGGGAGAGGGGACCAACTCTCCCATTCACAACCTGAAGTGCCTGCCCCTAAATCCCAGATTCTCTTTTCTCCAAATCATCTGCTCTGGATTCTAAACCTAATTAGCCAAAGCAACATTAGCTGGTTTCCACTAGGCTGTGCACATGGAGCTGCACTGATAGGGCAATTTAGGTGGTAATGGTCTTAAATTGCACCAGGAGAAGTTCAGATGGATATTAGGAAAAATGTATTCTCTGAAAGACTGTTGATGCTTTGGAACGGGCTGCCCAGGGAGGTGGTGGAGTCACCATCTCTGGAGGTATTCAAGAACCATGGGGATGTGGCACTGAGGGACGTGGTCTAGTGGGCAACATTGGTGGTAGGTGACCAGTTGGACTAGATGATCTTAGAGGTCTTTTCCAATCCTAATGATTCTGTGATAACGAATGGTCCCATGGCGGGGATGAATGCACCTGGTTGCACATTAGGGTGAGATGTTAGGAAAGCAGCAGTCCATTTGGCATCAAGATTGCTGCTCTTGCATGTGTTAGTCGTCCAGCCAAAGCCACCTCAGGCAGAATGTACCTGCACACAATGGGACTCCTGAGGGCAGGTTTAGGTTTCAGGGAAGAGCCCAGAACCTGGAGCCCCAGCCCTGAGGGTGAAGCAGCAGAGGCCAAAGGGCATAAGAGAGGGAATTCATGCACAGTTCTCTGCTCATTTTGAGGACTCCCCAATTGAGCTGTTAATATCTCTTACAGTGGAAAACCCTCCACAGATGGATTAACATGCTGCCTATGTCTTTTTGCTGTTGTTTACTTTTTCTCATCACCTGCACTTGGAGATACACATGCACACTTGGCCGCCTCCTCTGGAAATAACCAAACCCCATCAAACTCAGCACACAGATTTTTTCCCATTTCTCTGGTAGATTCAGGGCTCTGGCTGGAAGCAGGGATTTAAGTTTGGCAGCATGTTCTCTCAGCTCAGCTCCCCCTGCTAATTTCATTGCAATATTTGATGTTTAAGTTACGGTGTTTATTTTTTCTTTCTACTAATTAGAGTGTTTCTAAAAGGTTGCATGTGTCCCAAGTGCTTATCAGCAAGACCTAACCACATGGACGTGATCCATGAGGACAAACTTGGATTTAGGTCAGGGTGTTGCAAGCTCTGAGAGCATCACCTCCAGCGACATCTACTTGGCACTGGTTTTGCAGCCCAGTGGCCAGAGCTGAAGCCCAGGTGCATGAAGGATGATGACACAACACCTAACAGAAAATCATAGAATTGTAGAATATCTCTAGTTGGAAGGGACCCATAAGGATCATTCAGTCCTGCACCTTCCCACCCTGTGCCCAACCCCATGGGGTTGGAAGGCTGAGAATGTCCCTTTCTGTGCCCATCAGGCACGCATGGGGCCTTGCGTGGTGGCAATAAAACAACAGCACTGTTAGGCTCATGTTTATTTAAAACTGAAAGATTGGTGCTTCGGCATTCTCCACTGCAGGTTTGCAGCCTGCTCTGACCACTCATCCTCCTGGAGATAAACTGTTTCCAAAAGTGCCCTCACTCAGTCTGCCCCACTGGAGCATCTCATAGCTCCCATTTGTCCAGCAGACAAAGAGTTGCACATTTGGGTTCCAATTCTTGTTTTCACTCAGGCTTAAGAAGGCATCATTTAAATAAGGACCCCAAATCCTTTATTCATCCATGTACTTTTTCTAAATGAACGTGAATCACCAGAACCAGCAAGCAGCACATCTATGTCCTCTGTAGATTTCAAGGAAAGTTGCACAGCCATCAGAAATATCACCAACTGGGAGCAGAGACCAGATAAATGCAGAAGGCTGATGTGCAAAGGCACGTTTCCTTTTTCACGAGAAGCATAAAGTACCCTTCAGTCTGTTTATCTAAAGAGGTGATGAGTCCTTCATCACATCAAGGCGCTAAATCAAGATTGAATGCCTTTCTAAAAATAAGATCTTAGGGTTGGTGCAGGAATTGCTGCTTTAAGTACCTCTGTTTGCACTAACAACACAACAGATTAGATGACGGCTGCAATCTCTCTTGTAGATATCTAACTTTTGAGTATGCAGACATAGCTAGGGGAAAAGATCAAGGCAATATGTGGATATGATTTAGAAAGTGACAAAATGCATTTCTCATGATCATGGAATCGTTGTGGTTAGAAAAGGCCACCAGTATCATCTAGTCCAACCAGCAACCCATCACCACCATGCCCGCTAAACTATGGCCCTAACCATGCGTAAAAGTGATCTTTTGATAGAAATCACAAAATGCTTTTTTGTGTGATTTTATTTGTTTTCCAGAGAGGATTTCTGGATGAGAAAGGAAATTGGACCGTACTTTTAGCACCTTGCTTTCTCCAAATAACTATCTGTTGCCATTCTTTGAGTATAACAAACACTGGGGCATGTACTTGAGTTACCAACTCAGGGTGGTGAGGCCCTGGCACAGACTACCCAAAGAAATTGTGGATGACTCATTCTTGGAAGTACCCAAGGCCATGGATGTGGCCCTGGGCAGCCTGATCTGGTGGGTGGCAACCAGCCCATGGCAGAAGGTTGAAACTGGATGGGCTTTGAGGTCCTTTCCAACCCAAACCATTCTATGAGTCTATGACTCTTTGATTCTATTATTCCATGGTACACACCATTAACCATATTGTCATTACCCAAATGTACGCCCACTATGGTACCCACTTCATCAGCTTTTGAGATCAGATGTTCAGAGATCAACAGACTTGGAGACAACTAAACCCATCGCACACTGCAGAGATTGTAGGTGTGGAGGCACAGATCACCACAATTTGCAATGCAAGAGCAATCACAGTACAGACATTGCTATTCCTCACACACTCTTCAGCCCTTTTCTGTGTGTTGAAAGCGTTATGCTCCCCTACCATCAGCAATTACCCGATTGATTGCTCTGTTCAGTGTCTGCTATGGAAAGAAGAGGAGTGAGCCTTCTTGAGAGCCCCATTAAAAGAAGGGTATTTGAATAAAGGGCTAAAATACATGTTAAGAGAAGTGGAGCTGGAATCAAAAATGTCAAAAGTAGCTAGAACAGGACCCCATCATTTTACCACCCATGCACTTGTGGTTTGGGGCTGTTAATTACTTCTGGCTGGTGGTCTACCGTGGCCCTTGTACCTCCCAGGTCTGGAGGTGTTCACAGTGTTTTATCACCCCCTAAAGTCTCCTGTGCATTCAACAGCCACAAGCAACACACCAAAACCCTCACCCACCAATCTCAGCATCACTGGAAAAGCGTAGGAAGACCAAAGCCTGGAGAAGAGAAGGCTCCAGGGCGACCTGGTTGCAGCCTTTCAGTATGTGAGGGGAGCTTACAAGCAGGAGGAAGACCGAATTTTTACGTGGTCTGATAGTGACATGACAAGGGGGAATGGCTTTAAACCAGAAGAGGGGAGATTTAAGTTAGATGTTAGGCAGAAATTTTTTACTCAAAGGGCAGTGAGGTGCTGGAACAGGTTGCCCAGAGAGGCTGTGGATGCCCCATCCCTGGAGGTGCTCAAGACCAGGCTGGATGGGGCCCTGGGCAGCCTGGTCTGGTGGGGAGCAGCCAGCCCATGGCAGGGGGTTGGGTCTAGATGATCTTTAAAGTTCCCTCCAACCTCAGCCTTTCTGTGATTCAAAGGGAATGCTAAGGGAGCTCTGGATGCCTTTTCAAACTCTGATCTGAATAACTTCATTGTGCTTCGTGTGAAGCTGGTGCAGGATAAGCATCTGTCCCTGCACGCCCTGCTATACTTATGCCATTTGTAGTTTGGAAAGGTTTTAGTACTGAAGCACCTGTAGAATTGCACCATGAAGGATGAAAAACAGGATATACTCTGAATACAGCACAGCAACCACTTTCTAAATAAAATCAGTAAATGCACCAACCTCCTCCACCTCCACTGAAATCTTGGCATGACTTTCCAGGCGTGTCTGGTCCTGGAGGCAGAGCAGATCCTTCGGATGGCTTTTATCTGGGCAACACCGAGCCGCAGTACCAGGCAGATACAATGCAGTCTTGTGTGATGCTGCCAGCAGCAGGGCCAGGTGCCCGAGCCCTCTTCATGAGGACAGAGACACGTTTGTATAGTCACCAATCTTGGGCAGCTGCAAACAGAGGAGAATGGTTCACTTCTTGGCTCATCGCTCAGGGAGATGAAAGGAAAATATTGTTTGCTTGCTGCAGCATTGCTCTTGAATACTGCTTAAGCAAGGAAAGAGAGTAGATGGGAAGGAGAAATGGGCAAGCCTGAGATTTTCAGCTCTGATATATTTATACCTTCTCCCTGATGGCTTTTATGGGTTCGATGACTGGTGGATTCCTCTGGGAGAAATATGTGGCCAAAGAGGAGGAAGTGTAGAGTGACTGCCTTGGAAGTCTCTATTTGTGATGCAGATGGGCTGAGGAGAGGCTTTATGATTCTTGATACCAGAACATCTCCTCCTTGAGCAGGATCCATATGGACAGATGCTTGCACTCAGAAATCTCCAACACCAATACAAAATAGGAGGCAGATCCAGAGTCCTAGTGAGCTGCAAAGGATATCTGGGAAACAGGCACTGAGAGAGACCTATGCCACATATGGAGTCCTGTGTCCAGTTCTGTTCCCCACAGTTCCATTAAGTTGTGGACAAAAAGAAAAAGAGATTCCAAAGGAGGGCCACAAAGATGATCAGAGGGCTGGAGAACCTTCTCTACGAGGAAGGTTCCTGATGTGATATGATAAGGGGAAAGGGTTTCAGACTAAAAGAGGAGAGAGTTAGATTGGATATCTTTTCTTTTTACAGTAAGAGTAGTGAAGTACTGGCACAGTTTGCCCAGAGAAGTGGTGGATGCCCCATCCCTGGAGACAGTCAAGGTCAGTCTGGACAGAACTCTGAGTATCTAATCGAGCTGTGGGTGTCCCTGTTCATTGCAGGGGAGTTGGACTAGATGATGCTTAAGGGTCCCTTCTAACTCAGACGATTTATGACTCTATGAAAAACTTAAGGTTTTATATCTTTTTACCCTGGAGAAGACTTAGGAGGGACCTTATTACCATATTCCAGTACTTAAAGGGTGACTACAAAGAGATCAGAGGCTCTCTGTTCACAATGAGTCAGATGGAGAGAACAAGAAGCAATGGGTACAAGCTGCAGCTGAAGAGGTTTCATCTTGATACAAGTATCACGGAGTGATGGAGGGACATGGTCAGGGGGCATGGTGGGGATGGGCTGGGGTTGGACTTGGGGATTGTAGTGGTATTTTCCAGCCTCAGTGACTATGATTCCTGCAAGGCACTTAGTGGGTTCACAAAGGGAACTGCCCTTAGCAGTGACTTGAATCAGAGAACTAAGTTCCTCAGTAAGGGAACTTAGCTGAGGTCCCTCCATCTCTGCCTTGTTGGTGACTTACTCCAAATGTTACCCCAGAAATAGACAGATTTCCTCTTTCCAGCTCTCCAGAACCTACTGGGACTGTGTTGTGAATGAAGCGACTGAACCCATCCCCCAACCACACTATCAGCACTCAAATTATACAAATCTTTAATGCATTGCTTCAGGAGCGACAGCAAATACAGTCATTTCTTGTGCCATTGGAGAAGCCACCATAGGTAGTAGAAACCTGATTTCTTTTCCAGTTTACAGCTCTATGATGTACATCACACTGATAGAGTAACGTCTCAGAAAGAAGGACTACCCCATGTGGGTAATTAACGCATTACAGTCCTGACCCCGTGACTTCCTTTGAAATACTGACTGCAGCTAATTCTTTACCAGGTCCAATCATTATGCTTTTATTTGTCTTTCCTGGGACGTTCAAACTGAACTGTTTGACCTTACATAGGACATGAGTATTTTAACAGCAGAATGTGCTTAATATTAGCACATTTTTCAAGTCCTAAGCATACCTAGACAAGATTTCTAACAGATGACACATGGCTATTTGCAATGAAGATGAATATCTCTTACGCAGGATGAACCAGAGCAGAAATATCTCATTTGAGTAGATGAGGTGAACAAAAGAAAAGAAAATACTGCTTGGAAAAGGCAAAGTCAAGAGTTAACAAACATACAATCATTGAGACCCTCCTGTCATCCATGTGCAAGCCCAAATCCTGGCATCAGGGGAGACATGTGCAAGGTAAAGTCTGGATTGGGCTGATGATAAGGACCTGGGTGGAGTTTCCTCTGGTGGCTGAGAATCCAGTTCTTGGTAAAGATGTTACACCTCAATTTCTGGGAGAAAAAAAGCAAGATGAAAGTTGTGAGGAAAGCACAAAAAATAAAGGTGCACTCATGGAAAAGTCATTTTAATGCGACACCTCATCAGCTCTGAGACCTGGAGCATCATGCAGAAACATGCAAGTGTCAGCACTATCTTGGCACTACCGGTGCCAAACCTGGGTCAGACTCTGGCACATGGTGCTGCGCAGCTCTCAGGCTTTGCATCACACAGTATGGACCTGAGGCCTTTGCAAGGGCCCAGGCAAGCCCTGACTAACAAAAGAAAAAAGGACTCGTGCCTAAATGAGAATTAACAATACTGTGAAAGCATAATGCTTTCTGCACAGTTTGCAATTTGCCTACATAGCAGCAGCAGCCAGCTAGGTACATAGCGGTTGTGAATTGTAGACACCAGCTGAGAATCTGGCCCTGAGAATTAAAAAAAAAAAGTTTAAAAAAAAGAAAAAAAAGAAAAAGAAAAGAGATGCTGGCAAAGCCACTTTATGTTCACACACTGAAGGATAGGTTTTGTGAAAGCTTCACACCAAGAAATCAGCCCAAGGCATAGAAAACGTCAAGTTGAATTGCTGAAGTGTGACAAAGTCACATGCAACTCAAAGGAGGTTTGTAATGGAAAGGCAGAACTAACTACACACTGTGTGTTATGCTCCATTGCCAAGGAGCAGTCCCAGAGACCTCTAAATTAAAGTGCTCCAGGGCTGTAGGGAGCTATAACATGAAGGAGGGCAATGGTCTGGCTCCTCATCTTGTAGCATTGTGTGTGTGATGGATAGGGCAGGGAAAAGATGGTGAATTTTTCCAGCCTACCCAGTAAATCTGCTCTTGCACTTACCAGCATCTTTTCTGAGACGTGTAAACTCCTTGAGGCCCCAGAGCTGTGCTAGAACTCCTTCAAGGGAAGACTTTCTGATTTCCTTGCATTGCCTCAAATATAAGTATCTTGACCCAGCTTAATTTCAGCTTACATTTAAAACCAGAAATACAAAACTGTGAAGCTACCAAGATGGTCAGAGACCTGGAGTGCGAGAGCTACAAGGAGAGTTTGAGGGAGCTAGGCTAGTTCAGGAGGAATCTAAGAGCAGCTGCCAACTATGTGGGGAGCAATATAGATGGCCAAAGCCAAATCATTTCCTATAGTGACAAACAATACAGCAGGCAATAGATTATACTGTTTCTGATGGTCATCTGGATAAGAAATGAGAAGTCGGGTGCTACTATAGCCTTGAGAACCAAGGGCAAGGTGCTCATGGGCTGGAAGGGTGTTTTGAGGTAGAGGAGATCTGGAAACCAAATGGCCTGACATTTTTTCTTTTTTTTTGTGGGGATCCAGATTCCAGAAGGATCTAAGTGATGGAAGAACACATTGCTGTTGTAAGGGAGGAGGTGAGACGTTCTGATACGTCCACTCGCCCAGTTGCGGTGGCAGTATGTCAGGACAGTGCTTTGGTTGGGTGACCTTCACCCAAAATGACCACCCCAAGGCAACAACGAGCCAAAAATGCCTCCAGTTAAAACATTCTCAATCTAGACCTAGCACAGGATGATTAACAGGATTTCACCAGTAGGACATGGTGAGGGGATGGACTGAAGCCTTAGACATCACATCATGGAGTCACAGAGTTACCGCATGCCACTTCTCCTCCTAGATGACTCCTGCAAAACGCCTCAGGTGATGCTCTCACCACAGCCTGAAAATGGAGCTTTGAATATATTTGGCGTGAGACCCCGTGCTGCAACATCAGATAAAAGAACTGAACTTCTTTTTGTCATTATCTCCCCAAGCCAGCCACAATAAATTATTCCAGTGGGCTGGTTCGGTTTTCATTTAGTTTCCACACAGTTGTACAGCTTGGCTGATGGACCCAACCCCTCCTGTGATGCTTTGTCAGATTTCCACCCAGATGGCAACCTCCTTCTCTTAAGAAACCTGTGCAAACAAAAATGAGGTTGGATTTTATCTTCCACTTCTTTTGTGCTTCTTAATGACTGGGCCAAGGAGCTGTTGCAAAACTTCTGTAGGGCACATGAAAAGAGATGGGAATCACAGACTGAATATTAAAGCAGAATAATATATTGATCCCAAATTTTCCAGAAAATGTCTTCAAATTCTTTTAATTCATCCTGGCCTTCATACCTTTGATAGGCAAGCAGGAAAGGCAAGGCAGTTTTGAATACCATACTGAGGTGCAGAAGACTTACTTTAGATAATTGCTTATCCCATCCCACCATGGAGATCCAGGGCAAACATCTAGCCTTTCCCCTTTTTTCCTCTCAGCTGCTTCTTATATTCCACCATATCACTGCCAATCATGCAGAAATGATGAATCATGAATCAGTAAGCTCATAAATTCTGAGGTTGGGTTAGAAATCATGAAAATTAATGTATTCTAGATTCTTGTCTTTTGACTCCTTGCTTTTGGCACAATTAAGCATACATAGGACATATATTCTAGCATTTTCAACATGCATGAGGGCTAAAATACTCTTTTATTTTTCTTCCCTTTTTTTTTTTTTAATTTTTCTTTCCCAAAAGATGGAGAAATGAAGACACAGATATTCAGCTTCTGCAACTGGGGCTTTAAGAAAAAGAATAAATGTCATGGTGGACCACGCTCTGAGCAACCTGCTCAAGCTATATTTGTTCACTGCGGGGGAGTTGGACTACATGGCCTTTAAGGGTCCCTTCCAACTCAATCAATTCTATGTGCACGATAAAGTGATGAGAGTTGGCAGTGGCCTGGACTTCACATTTCAAAAGTCCTTGTCCAGCTCTCATTAACTTATACTATCTAACATGATATATGGCTTTGTCAAAAGGGAAAGGAAAGCTAAATATGAAGGTCCTTTCCCTCATCATAAGCATCCTCTTACTGTGTTACCGGGCAGAGTGGTTTTCCAGTGACTTCTGTGCCTTGGTTTGGTGTGTTGGAGGGCTCTGGATCAGAACCATTCGGAGGACAGTAGATGAGTCATCATAGCTCACATTCCTACTCAAGCATGGTCCACCCAAGTTGCCCTTGCAGCTCCAGGTCTCCTAATAATTTGCACCTTTTGGTGGTAGGATTTTGTCATCATTTTGGAAGAAGAACAGATACTGCTGGGCTCTGGGCTGAACTGCTTCATATGGGTTAAATGAAACAATACTCCACAAACGAACAAGTCATGATCTCATGATAGAGCACAGCAATATTTCCACCAGATGACGAGATGGCTCTGCAACACCAAAGGCCCGGAGCCACTCAATATTATCTTGCTTTCACTTCCATGAGTGCATTTGACTTCAGTGGAAATCAAGAGCTGAAGTACCTTCCTGGAGATGGGCCAGAATGACTATTTTATCATTATCCCCTCCACCTCTCCCTGCAGAACTATAGAATTTCTGGGGGTTGAAGGGGGAAACAACGCATTTTTTTTTGTCACCGATGAAAAAGGAAATTATTTTAACTGGACATAGAGAAGAAGAAAACTCTTTTCTCCCTGTGGTAACAATAAAAAGTTCTCGGCCATTTTCTCACTGATACTGCAACATCAACCAAGCAATGCTGCGGCTCCATGGGTTCATAAACAGACAACATTTGGCATCATGCAGGTTCCATGGATCTCGTCCAGGTTTTTGCTACCATGGAGAGACAGATCCCGGGCCCAGCTGCAAGGATGGTGATTAAGGAAACTATTTCCTAAAAAAGAATATATATTTTACACCTTTCTTGCTATAGCTTAACAGATCAACTATTTCCCCCACCCAGTTCGTGTGCATTGCTGATCATACATGCCTCTTACCAGCTGGTACACGAGTAAGCTGATCAGTGTATGTTCTTGTTGCTTGAACTAATGTTTCTTTATGCAGTGAGGGTCCCTAATATGTTGCATGTGGTTTCCATTTGGGGCTTCTTGGGATCTTTTCCAGGAAGTTTCAGGTCATTACCTCAAACCTTCCTCAGCTGAAAAAGGATTGAGGTAATAACCCACAATATCCTGGAGGAGAGAAGAAAAAAAAAATAAGAAAGAAAGAAAAAGAGAGAGAGAAAGAAAAAATTCTATAAAGCATCGAAGACAAGAGAATGAAAATTGCATGCAGGATGTGTAGAAGGAATGTAGCCTTTGGCCCTCCAGCAAAGGTGCCATAAAATGTGCTGTATTGAAGCAATATGTCAAAATGAGAAATCTTGGGCAGGGAAAGCCAGCCGTGCAAAATTGAAACCGTTGAGACTGCTGCGAAGTGGTGGGCCTGATCCCCATCCTCTGATCAACTTTCACCTCACAGAGCTGAGCACTAATTAGTTAAGAGGCTCCATTGGAGTAATGGCTGGCTTCTTACGATGAAAGAGAAGCAGAAAGTGCTGCATGCTAAGAAATGCCTGAGGTGCCTCAAAAAGATCATAAGGAATCGCTACCAGGGGAAGGTCAGTTTTAACTTCAAGTGCAACTTATCCAACTCTATTCTCTGTCTCAACTGACGCTATACCTCATTCTGCTAATCGCTCATTTTTCCTCTCCTCATCTGAAAATTGTCTTGGCTACAGAAATTGTCATTTATGTCCACCCTGTGTTTTCTGGTTGGGAGCCAGATATCCACCGACCATGCTAACTCACCCCAGGCATCTGCCAAGGGTTTTCAGTGCCTACAGCCCTTTTCAAGGAGAAGGAAGCACAGAGGGGCTGTATTTATAGCCCCAACATGGGCAAATTACTGCAAAAGCAGGCTTTTGCAAAGTACTGAGCGTTCCCTGCTTCTTCTGTCTTCTCCTGGGATTAGAGGTGCTCAGCAGTTTAAATTACCACTGGTGGGTGCCTCCGATGCCCTGGGTACTTAGCGAAGCTTTAACTCAAAAACATCTGCACTTTTCAGGGAGTTCTGAAATGATCTATCCAAGATAGTAAAGACTGGAGCATCCCCAGATGGAAAATTTCTGGTGGTGCTCTGGGTGAAAAATGAAATTTCAAAGCAGATTTAGAAGCAGCTGGAACTACTGACTGCCAAATGATGGATGGAGCTATTCTCTTCTGTTGCTTTGTTTTCTAGTTGCTAGCATGCTGCAGTGAAAGTGGTTTCCATTACTTTAAAGGATAGGGTCAGCTGGCTGGGTACTGAGGGACATGACAGGAGATGTAATTATTCCTCAGGTCATCTGCAGGTTGGCGTGCTGCGAGTTCTCATTACAGCATTAAAACAACGTTGTGCCAACAGGTAGAGGTGGGGAGCAGGTTTTGCCCTGCAAGTCTATGGTTTCCAAAATTTAAAGATGACTCTGGGCATCTACACCAGAAGAGTTTTCAGGGACCTTACATTCAGGTGTTCAATGACCTCTCATTGCCTACCCCCTCTCTACTCTGCCCCTTCACTTTACCAATTCAGCCAAAAAGAAGTTTGAAACCCTTTGTCTCTGCTCTTGTAAAGCAAAACTTCTTGTACAGTCAAGCATTGATGTCTTTTCTGTGGCTCTGAAGTGACAGAATGGAATAGCTCAGTTAGAAGGGACCTGTAAAGAACATCAAGTCCAACTGCCTGATTGTTTCAGCACTAACCAAAAGTTAAAGCCTGTTCCAGTGTTTGCCCAAATTCATGGTAAAGAAATGTCCACTCTGATCCTCCCCTGGTACAGCTTTGTGTCGTTCCTGCATGTCCTGTCATTGGTTCCCAGGGAGAAGAGCCCCATACACCTGCCTGTGCACTTCCCCTCCTTAGGAAGTTGTAGAAGCAATGAGGTTGCCTCTGAGCCTCCTGTTCTCCAGGCTAGACAACCCAAGCGCCCTCAGTGCTCCAAAACACTAGGGATCTTCACAGTGCTAAGATTTTGCAAAGATGACTTCCTCTTCTCCACTCCTAGTCCAGGCTCCATCTTTACAGCTAGCACATTTTCTTTACCTCCACAAATAACTGACATTGTTTTTGCGTACATCGAGGACAATATGTTGGGTTTTTTTTAAGACTTGAGGCAAAAGACAATGTTATTTACCCAAGGACAGCGTGCATTTCCCTTTCGCTTCTCACTCCTTCTCTGTTTCAAGACTCTGGTGTCATCACCTGCCGACACTATCCAGCACAGCCACCCCAAAAAAACCACGAGCCCACCCTAGGAAGTCATGAAATCAACATAAGGTTCAGGAGGTGTTTCTGAGACAAGACACGTACTGCTTTTCTTTCACCTTCTGGTTTCTACAGAGCATCAACTGACTACAGACTGTGATTTTGTACCTCTGCCATTATGAATGCTTGGACGTTCTGTTCTGTTTGAGTGATGAGTGACTCCCACAGCTTGCATTGATGGCACTTTGGGAAAATACTTTTATTGACAGAAAAACATTTAAATCTGTCTTTGCTTCTCATTTTGGGGGTTGGAACTCGATAGTCTTTGAGGTCCCTCCCAACCCAAGCCATTCTATGATGCTATGATTTTAAGGCTCCTATTCCCAGCAATGAATGTCTGAGTTCTCTTTAAATGCAAGATGCTACTTCAGTAAATATCTCCACTTGCTCATCTTGGACTTCAAAAACAGTACAGAAGAGGACTAAATGCACAGAATAAATCTGAAAACTACTAAAATCACGTACAAGAGTAAATACCGTACTTTGTAGTTCTGAAAAGAGAATATTTTGAGGGTGTAGGATATTCTGTGTTTTGGAGCAAAATAAGGTTTTTCTGTTGTGTGCTGTGCACTTGTAGGAAAAAATAAAAAGTCTTTTTCAGATTCTGGACCCTTTCAACAATCATAATCAAATCCACACACTTGGAATAATATCCCAAACCAGAAATCCACCAAAGAGCCTGCAGACAGGCCAGGTTTAGATTAATAAACAGTTTTAGATCATAGTGTAAGTCCAGGAGGGACTATTAGCTCATCCGACCTGTGTATTGCAGGCTATTTAATGATACCCAGTTACCTGTATATTAAGCTCAATAACTTGTGTTTG
Organism: Aquila spilogaster; assembly: GCA_024606505.1. Classification (NCBI taxonomy): domain Eukaryota; kingdom Metazoa; phylum Chordata; class Aves; order Accipitriformes; family Accipitridae; genus Aquila; species Aquila spilogaster. The sequence goes on from JANHGO010000041.1 coordinate 33,965,781, forward strand.
ACTGCAGCTCATCCTAAGAAAATAAATTCGTTGGTTTTCAAGGATGTGAGACATCTTCCAGTTCCTTTGGTGTTTTTTTTTTTTTCCCAGAGCTAACCTCACTTACTTCCACACGTCCATGCTTTTTAATTTGAATTTGTCATGCCTTATCTATGAGACATCTGCTCTCGTTAGCTTTGCTCTTTCTCCATCGCAAGAGAGCCCCTGGCAACTTGTACTCTGATCTACACATTCCTTACATGGCAACCAAGGCATGCTGGTCTTTGCCTCTTGATGGCTGAGCAGATTGAATGTTTAAGTCTATTTTTGTAAGTTCTTTCCCGTTATCTCCATCCATCTGTAGAAGTCAAGCATCTAACTGATGTGAGCAGTCCAGACTCATTTTTGGGTAAAGGAATTTTCTCCGGAGGGGTTGATTTTTGTCTGCTGTGTATGCCTATCATTACTTTTGTGGGACAAAACGTTTGCCTGTTGTGTGACTGTTGAGATAAACCCTGCTCCTGAAGACTGAAGAAATGCCCTGCAGGACTGAAAATGCAGACAGTGAAGTAAATGTTTTGTAATGAGAGATTCAAGACATCACTCTGCTCAATTAGTACAACGAACACTCATGACCCTACAAAGTTGGTGATGAAGAAAGAAAAGCTCAAATAAGTACATCCTTTGGGGGGATGACTTGCTCTTCAAGTTTCATAGACAGAAAGGAGCAAAGTTGTACCAGAGATATACAACCTTTTGCTTTCCTACTGAATAATGTGCCACAACAGTTACTTCAAAGTGGTTAAGTATCTGAATAATGTCCAAAGAAAGTACCATGAAGATTCATACTAATTCTGCTGATATTCAACAGAAAAGGGGAAGACATGGGGTTTCCCAATCCAAGATCCTTAAAACCATGCCTGTTAGAGTATCCCCTGTACGTGATTCTCAAGGATTATCATTCATTGGTCTTTTCCTCCCAAACTCAGACCTTTGTAAAGAGACAACTAAAACCCACTCAGGATCTGCCCACATTGAGAGAACCTATCCATCTGCCGCCACTCATATTAAAACATTCTTAAACAATGTGTTTCCCTCAGCGGTCTGTGTAGCACAGTATTATTTCCTTTTCTATGTGTTTCTGCTCTTTCCCTAGCGTATCTCTTTATTTGTTTATTGAATTATCCTTTGAACTTGCTTCTGCTTCTTTTCAGAGACCTTCAAATTACTCTTTCTATGCTAATCTTCACCTTCCTTTCAGGCCCCATATTGGCCTGTGCTGCCCTTCAATCCTACCGAGGCTTAACAACAATGAATTTAAATTGTAGACTGTTCCAACTATTTCTACTTCTCTGCAGTAAAAATCTCGGTACATTCTAAGATCACAATCAAGATTCCTCTGGGCGTTTTACATTCCCTCTGAGTCAGCTGAGCAGAGGTCAAGAACGTTTCAGCATTGCCTTTTCCAACATTTCATTCCTCCCATGCCTGGCAAATCCAGTAACGTTGTGATTCCTGTTTGCTTGAGATTCATTCCTCCATCAGATCTTTCCTTTTGCTCTTATCTACAGCTTTCAACCACATCTTGGCTGTTACCCAGGTGGCACCATGCACAATTGCTTCTACTTCTCCACACACTTGCTAGAAATCAGCACCCTCCCTTGCTTTCTCCTCATTCTCAGTTAATTTCAGCCATTTAACGTACAGTCTCCTCTCATATTTTCTGTCATCTGAGTGCCATTTTCTTTTATGACTACAGTCTCAAGGGAGACTAGAAATAGGCCATAAACCATCATTTTGGCGCTTTGGTAGTTCCTTCAGTCCAATTACTTGGCAAACAGTAATTTAAGCTTCAGCATGAATGTCCTATCCACTTACATCAAGTAGAGTTTGCTGCAATGTGAGATAACTTTCTATAGTGGATATTTCAACTCTATGTGCGATGGATAGGAGCTGGCAAAAGCTATCTTTGTCTTTGAATACACTGCTGCATTGACCAGAGTTACCTGTTAGGAGGACACTTCCATGTAAATGTTTTGCAAACATGGGCTGATATGAAGCCCAATGAATGCAGAAGGAGTCATACAGTAACATATGACACTGGTGCAACAGACTCTATAGAGCACAATCACAGATCTAATGTAGGTTGCAAAGGAAGAGGTGTTTTTTTCATTCCCTGGTCATTAACTTTCATTTCTGCAAGGACAGAAACATTAACAGTTCACAGTTCTCAGCTTCAACTTGGATTTTCTCTTCCTCCTCAATTCCGACTGCACAGGAGGTCAGGCCAAACCAGCACAACCAGTTGGAGGTCTGGCTCTTGCTCTCAACAGGACCCATGCACCCAGCTCACAGCTGGTAACCTGGCACACAAATCCCGCCTCCCTGTCCCACCTTCATCATCCCCAACCCAGCTGTCTTTTCTGGAACGTCTCGGGTCATATCCAGCAAATGAAGACATGAGCAGAAGTGTGGTCGCAAAGAGAGTCTGGCGGAGGCAGACAGGCATCCTGTTCTCTCCCAACGACCACTCTCAATGCACACACACACACAAGTGGCTGTCACCCAGAGCAGAGCTCCAGCAGTGACCACCGGGATGGAGCAGCCACCCCACGTGTC
>JANHGO010000041.1:33968478-33987794 GCA_024606505.1 Aquila spilogaster
CCAGTCAGACCTTTCCTCACAAACAAGGCAGCTTTGAGATGAGGTTGTGTTTGAGGACAAGTGTGAGCATAAAGGGGTGACTTCTTGACCAGGAAGGTCTTTGCAAAGAGAAGCATTGGAGGGCCACAGCTTCCCAATGAGCTTCTCCAGGCATTAGGGCCCGAACCTCATGTGCTCAGAGCTACCCAGAGGTTTTAGTGCATCAACAAGAATTACCTGCTGACATCTAACAGCCTGTATGAAAGCAAGGGGGAGACATGGGACTTTCCAAACTCACGTACCTGAAAAACATGCCTTCTGGAGTATCCCCAGTGCATGACTCTCAAGGAGTATCATTCTTCAGTCTTTCCTTTGCAAGCTCAGACCTTTGTAAGGAGATCCCTGAAGCCAACTCAAGATCCCCCTACATCGAGAGGACCTATCCATCTGCCTTCACTCATCTTAAAATATTCTTAAACAATGTGTTTCCCTTAGTGGTCTGTGTAGCACAGTATTATTTCCTTCTTCATGTGTTTCTGCTCTTTCCCTGGTGTATCTCTTTATTTGTTTATTGAATTATCCTTTGAACTTGCTTCTGCTTCTTTTCAGAGACCTCCAAATTATTCTTCCTATGCTAATCTTCACCTTCCTTTCAGGCCTCATATTGGCCTGTGCTGCCCTTTAATCCTACTGAGGCTTAACAACGATGAATTTAAATTGCAAACTCTTCCAACTATTTCCAGTTTTCTGCAGTAAAATTCTCCGTGTATTCTAAGATCACAATCATGATTCCTCTGGGTGTTTTACATTCCCTCCGAGTCAGCTGAGCAGAGGTCAAGAACATTTACTATTGCCTCTTCCAACATTTCATTCCTCCCATGTCTGGCAAATCCAGCAGTGTTGTGATCCTTCTTTGTCTGAGATGGTCTGCCTTCAGATCTTTCTTTTTGCTCTTATCTACAGCTTTCAACCAGACCTTGGCTATTACCCAAGTGGCACCATGCACAACTGCTTCTACTTCTCCACACCCTCGCTAGCAATCAGCACCCTCTCTCGCTCTCTCCTGAGTTTCAATTGATTTAAGTCAGTCAACTTTCAGTCTCCTCTTATACTTCCTGTCATCTGAGTGCCATTTTCTTTTATGACTACAGTCTCAAAGGAGACTAGAAATAGGCCATAAACCATCATTTTTGGCACTTTGGTCGTTCCTTCAGTCCAAGTACTTGGCAAACAATAATTTAAGCTTCAGCATGAGTGTCCTGTCCACTTACATCAAGTAGAGTTTGCTGCAACATGAACTAACTTTCTGCTGTGGATATTTCAACCCTATGTACTATGACAGGAGCTGGCAGAAGCTATCTGTATTGTTTAATATTTATACTGCTGCATTGGCCAGAAGTCCTTGTTAGGACCCATCCATGGGGATGTTCTGCAAACTCGAAGCCTGTTGAATTCAGAGTCTTCCAGTGACATCCAGTGCCAGTTCCACAGACACTATAAAGCACAATAACAGATCTGGGGTGGGATGCACAGGTATAGGTGCTTTTTCATTCACTGGTCCCTAATTTTCATTTACAAAAGAGCATGAAAATTTAGCAGATAATGTCTCATCTAACATGGTACTTTGCTCTTGAAGGTCACCTGTTTTAAGTCTTGATTCAGCCATGAACATTGCGATATTGGCTTAGGGTAAGAGCTGCTGAATCTGGCACCCTGATAGGGGTGAGATTGCTGCAACTCCATGTCCCCATGGTTCCCACAGCCAGCACAGGCACATATACACAGTACATAGATATGTATATACATATATATGCGTAAACATGTCTGGCCACACAGATCAACACAGGTGGAAAAGACAGCACTCACACAAACAGAAATGTGCCGATGACCTCATCTTCTCTGGCTAAACAGGGTGAAAGCCCATTGGTGGAAAATATACACATATATATGCATATATACTGGCCTTAGGCACTCAGTCTGCCCAGTAGCTGCCCCAGTCTCACAGTTGCCTCATGCACAGACACATATACGGTAGCTGTCCCAGACCCATGGCCTTACAAGCAGCTGACCACCAGATCTGAGGGTCTGCCCCACAGCTGGCTTGGATTCCCAGTTCCCTCCAGCAGCAAACTTGCAGACACCTTGATCTCTCTAGTATCTGGCCCAACATCATGGCCACTCCAATACTTGGCTCCCAAGCCTCTCCTCCCTTTCTCCACCTTTGGTCTTTCCCTTAAACATTATGTAAGACAACCCCAAAGTGTTTTTAACTTGGCATCTCATGAACCCCATACACTGTAGGCAGCAACCTCCCTCAGTCTGCAAGGAGACCCTGTGTCTCCTCTCTTGGGGGTTTCACGTCAGGGCCATGGGTCTCACATCAGGACCATGAGTTTCACAGCAGGAACATGGGCTGATCCTCCTCCTTTGATAATCCTGGGAGTAAAAAACAGAGTCAGGGTTGCTCTGATGGGGGTCTGAAGGTTCCCCCACCTGTGATGGTTCATCTGCTCCTCAGAGCTTACAAAGATGAACTTTTAACTGCACAGCCTAACAGAGATAAATGTGACAGGCACGTTCGTCACTGGTGGACCATGCAGAAGTTCATGGGGGTGGACAGACAGGAGGAAAAACTTACCTATGTAGGACATTTTAACACAACTAGGACTGCAAGGTTGTCCTTGGAAGCAAAGCTCCAGGTACAATTTGCAGCCAACGCTCTCCTCACCCTGCTGTCAGTGGTGCCAATCTCCATTGCCTGTCTGGCAATCACATTCACGCAAATGAGATTTCTGCACATAATATAAACTGAGCCAGAGATCCTCACTGTTGATAAAAACCCCAAACAAACAAGGCAACAAATCAAGGGAAAGAATTGCCTGGAACATCTAAAATGCAGGATCTTAGTCTTCTCTTGAAAGTAAAATTTCCAGCCTTGGAAAAATCCAACAGAAACAGAAAAATTCCTCTAACCTTTGCAAAAATATGTTCCCTTTTGCCAGTAAAAGCCATTCCTTCACAGCACCATTTGGATAATTTGCCTCTACATCTTGTTCATCTGTCACCTCATAGGCTTCAGATTTTTTTGTGTTTTCATCACAGGTCTGTATATAAGAAAACGAGTGGGGGGAGAAAAAGGAGGCACAGATTTTGGCAGGAATCCCTGCCTGGAATGAATATAAAACTTTGTTTTATTTAAGTGATCTGGTTGTGTGTGTGAGAGAGAGAGAGGAGAGAGAGAGAAGGGAAACAAATAAAGATAGTTTTTTTAAAAGTGAGTGTGAAAGAAATTCCCCAGAGAGACAAATAAAGGACTTTTTTATTGCTAATAACACATGTTCTGGCATGAGCTTTGCACGTTGTTAACCCACCTTGAAACTGGTGAGTTTAGTTGTTGTTGGTTTGGGTTTTTTGGGGTTTTTTAAATCTTTCTTCTGGCTTTTGAATTGTTGCAGTAAGGGGAAAAAAAAAATTTTTAAAAACCCCTAACACACACACACACACCAAAAAACCATCTCCCTTCTTGCTGTTTATTTGGAAACCTTGAAGGATGAGGGGGTGATTTCATTCCTTCCCCTCGTTATATTACTAAATCTCCCCGATGGACTGGGGTGGCTTTACACCGGCTGATGCATGTACACTTGGGCTAGACTAATAGGACGGATGGTTTCAGCAGCTGTCATCTTGGTGGTTGCCGTTCACTTGACCTGGGTGGATCTGGTCGCAAAGAGCAAAGCAGAATGGAATTTTATGAAAGAGGGGAATAAAATTGCAAAGGAAATAAAAAGGAAAGGTCAAATACATTCTGTCATTAACTATGCTCCCCACTCATGTCTACCAACAGATATACATAATGTACATAATGCACCAATTCGAGATAGGAATGTACATAAACCTACACTTTGAGCATGCCCTTGACCAAGGAAAGACCAGAGCACGTGGCTAAATGTTTTCCTCGACATGGCCCAAATGGTTGTGACCTATTTCGAGCCAGGTGTTGTGGGATGTGATCATGTAGTCCCCGTCTGGGAGTGTGGTCAGCTGAGGGCCCTCACGTGCAGTCCAAATGGATTTCCAAAATTAAAAAAAGAATGAAATTAAAACTCTGCCTCCCTCCTCGTGGTAGGATTTTCAGCATTATGGTTCTGAAAAGTGATTCTCTGTGCAGATGGATGGCTAAATGGTAAAAAAAAATGTGTCTTGTGTTAATGTTCCCCACTTTAAAAAAGTGCAGTCTTTGAACAGGGCATTACGAGGCCCTTCCCACAACAGAGATAAGTCAGGTCTTCACCCCAAACAGTCCTCACCAAGCACCTCTGCACCTACCAGAGCACAGTCAGACTGTAAATCTGGCATTGACTCCCATCTCCCGTCCTCCATGGCTATGTCCTTTTCTGACACACTAGGAGCATGGCATCCGTGTTTCTCACCAGTGGTGACCCCAGGTTTCAAATCCAGCTCCCAGCCCACTCTGCCATCTGCTGACCATCTCCTTTTTGGACATACAGGTGCACCTATACAATCTATAAGGTCCCAGAGTGTGACCTGCATGCACCCATCCTGGGAGCAGCTCCTGCCTCCTTTTTGCCAGGACTGAACACATCAAGTCTCACCCAGAAGGATGTGGTCACCTCTGTGCCAGCCCATGCTCTCTGGAGCTGCTTGGCAGCAGGGTGAGTCGTGTGCCAGGCTGGGGACAGTGTCCTGGTTTGGACCAGCCAAGGCTGCTCTCGTGCCTTTGCCCATTTACCCAAAAGCTTACAAAAAGACAGTCCAGGTGAGCCATGCAGCTGGTGGACTCCAGGAGCCTCATATTCATTGCTCAGAGCAGGAACATTCAGATAAATATGAACCTTTAGATAAATAAATAAATATGAACCAAGGAGGTTTTGGTGCTTTTCTGACCTGTACCACTTCCCTCCAAGCCTTTTCAAGCTTTATCCTATCCTACTCCAAATCCTTCAGCCCCAATTTTCCCAGGCCCACAGGGATTTCCCCAAGCAGGAGCTGCCAAACCAGGATGGTGTCTCTGTGATGATGACAAACAGCTGGGAGAGCACTAAGGGAAGAGGCTGCCAAATTCTCCCTCTTGTGATTTGAGCGAGACTTGGCCTTCTCCCTACCATAATCCAGAGCTTTCTCTGGGCAGTGAAAGTAACAGCAGACATTCAGACAGGACCCTGTCCTCCCTTGCCCCAAAGGTACCCAAACACTTAACACTCTGCCATCTGATTGATGGTGAAATCACAGAAAAGCTGAATCCAGTGGTATCCAGCTCTTGTATAGACCACCACAGACCTAGGCTACATGAAGAATGGTGACACTGATGTGCTGCCTAGAGGGTTCCCGTCCAGAGATACTGTATCCCCTGGCTGCGGCCAAGAAGAAGACCCTGTCCCACCATGTCTCCCAGCCCACAGCCTGAGACATTTCTGTCTCACATGCTGGACATGGAGTTACCAATGAATTTTAGGATATAGGAACACAAGGCAGAAGGAACTTCTCCCCAGGAAAGAAAGGGAGAAGGACATGGCCATCAGCCTCTCAACTCAGCTCTCCATGTCACACAGCATGAGACCAAAGGGAACATGGTGTCATGTCTCTCCTACTTTACACAACCAGGTTTTCTAACACGGGAAGAGCACTGCAAAGAGCACAGCGGTCCTTTGTGCCAAGGTGAAGTCGTGGGGGCCGATTTGCTGTTATTGAGACAGAGTGGACCAGAAGCAGTGACTATTTTCACTTTGATGGTCTCCATTCTTGCATGGTTGTAAGACAGTTCTGCTCAGGGGACACCTCTGGCAGTTAAGACTTCTGTTGCACGTACTGATGGACGCATTTTTGTGGGCATCACCTTTCACCCTCCCATCAAATACCATCCCATAAAGGTACCGAGAGCTACAAGTAGGCAGAGGAAGATTTTAACCTAAGCCACCACCAGACAGCTCAGTCCTTGAACTGAAGAAGGGACTTTGGTTAATTGGGTTATTCCTCAGCCATTCATCTGCAAGGGGATTTCTCACTAATCCCTAACCTGGTGGCTTATTCTGGGGCCTGAGTGATTACTTGTGGCATTTTGCCCACTGAGCTGTTTGCAAATGACTTTCTGGAGAGGTAAAAGTCAGAGAGAAAAATCATTCTTCTCCATTGCTCTGCAAGAAAAGCCAGACATGATCAATGAGCAACCTCTGCAGCACTTTGTCAGGCTGGCTGGGGCTCAGCAGCCCCAGTGTATGCAGCACAGCTACTGTCTTGCTATGCCTTCATTTTCTCCCTCCAGTCACAGGCAGACGAAACACAGGGCTTCTCAAGCTGACAGACAGCCAAAGTGCTGCTTCTTCAACTCTTGGAAAAGTCTCTTATTAAAGCAAAAGCCATAGATTAGCCTTAGAAATTGTTAAACACTTTCAAAACCCTAGTATGTCCAGACCCAAGAGTTTGGTGTGGCTTTTTAAGAGGTATGGCACAGTCATCTCATTTTTGATCTAGCTTTAGACCTGATCTGCCTCAAAACTTTGTTCTTTTAAGGTCTGGCGATCACTGTTTTCTGCCCAACCAAGAGGAAATCAACATGTGTTTGAGGGAGCTTCTCTGCTTTGGTGGATTCCTCAGCACAGCATCGGGCAAATTGTACAAATGGGCCAGAGATCATATTGCCTAGTTAATGGCCGTCCATGTCTCTGGATTAGTCCCTCCATACTAAACTACAACCTGCATTTACAGCAGCAAACCAAGTTACCTTTCATCTTTCTGAAGTGTTCATGTCGCTTTTCACCTGTCCCAGCTGCCAACTGAAGTGTGGTAACTCAGGTCACGTGTTTTAAGCCACAAACGGGTGCTGCAGTAATGCAACACCTTCTCCATTGCCACCATGCCACATGGGACACCCCTAAGGGAGCTCTTTCTCACCATGACTTGCATCACTCAAGACAGGGCTTCTTCTCTTTGCAGTCATGAGTTTTAACTCATCACTGCCTGAACAAGAAATTTCCCTTTTGGTCTATAAATCCAAGACAAAAATGTAACTCGTCCCTTTCTTAAGATCTCACACATAGCTCGTCACTGTGTTCCCATGGGAGAGGCAAGTATAATCCTCTTTACTAGGGAGGAAACTGAGGCAGACAAGGTAAAGAAAACTAAACAAATTCTTGGAAATGTTCTTGGGTACTTGGTTCCTATTATTTCATTACAGAGGTGCCAAAACAAATGAAACCTGCTGGTTACTCAGCTCCTTTGAAGTTCAAGCCATGTCATTGTGGGGGCCTACATCTTAAGCTGCCAGCTTTGAACATTTTTGCTTCATTGACACATCCATGGCCGAACTGGGGACTGTCAGAGCTAGCAGGAGTTCCTGACTCCCAGCACGATGATGTACAGATCAGAGCATCCTGCATCTATTCTCCAGCCAAAGCAGCACGCTCCCACCTCCCTCCCAGCTGTCTGCCCTTTGCAAGGCAACAGGAATCGCTTGTAAATCTGAGCTTTGCATCTGGCCTCACCCACCTGGCTGACACCCATCAGACTGGAGCACTGACTCCCACACACGCTCTTACGGCTGGAAAGACAACTTTTCTAACCATCTCCAGCGAAGACACTGGTGAAAGCGAAACTGAATACAAAGCAGATGCTGATCATAACCGAATTCCCCCAGACGATATTATCTCATCTCACAGCCAGTAGCTTTTATTTGTTGGTGATGCTCCGGTGTTCTTCTCCTTTCCTTCCTTTTCCCTGTAGATCCATAACCATGTCTCGTCCCTGTTTTCTCTTAGATGGAAGCCAGTTACCTGACTTCAGACACAAAATACGTATTTCCATCCACACCTTTCCTCTTTCCTGCCTCTTGCCTGTAGTGATCCTCCAGCAGTTTGGCTACTGCATTTTCTGATCTCCTTACACCACTGTGGCAACAACAACAACACTCCTATCACTAACATAACCACAGTGAAAAAAATGAACAAGTGTCTGAAGGACAGTAGTGCAGAACTTTAGAAACTCATGTAGTAAATACAGGGGAAATTTGGGGTGTTATATCAGTGACTCAATGTCTTTTAAGGTGAATTTGGCAAGTTTTTTAAGGCTACTTACCTGTGCACTTGAACTTTGGCTTTCTTCCTCTCTTCATGTCTCCCAGGTATAGATATCACCTCATAAACATCTGACACTGATGCAGGTTTTATTTTGATACAGCAAAACTGCCGGAAGACACTTGTGACCTCATACCTCGATTTCTGCAGGGATATTCATGCAAACAAGTTTTCATACAAACCAAAGCAGGCATGAGGATAGCACTTAATGAGGTGCACCAGATACACCATCTCAAAGGTAACCCACCTGACCATCTTGTTTTCTTGCCTAGTTAAGTTCCTGGGCTCTGGTGCCTTGGCAGTAGCTGCTGAGATGCTAGGGGTTTTTTTTCAGCTAGTAGCTGAAGTTTGGCAGCTGGCAACCCATTGCCTGGGTCTACAGTGTCTCCAGTCATCCCGAATCTTGTGCTTTGCCTGTGTGCTTTCAAGCCAGACCTGATTTCAAAAGTTGTGGTACCATTTTCTGGTCCAAACCAGAGATGGGCCTTCTAATATAAAGAGGGATGGAAATCTCTTTGCTCTCCCCAACCAGTGATTTGGTGAGATCTTTGGGATTTGGGACACCTTTGGGAGCTCTGGAGTTCTTCTGGCTAAAGTCCACATACTCTTCCATGGAGCGATCTACCCATGAAACTCTGGGGGAGTACGGCATGGTGAAGAAGAGTTGACTAGTCCTGCACTTGAGTGCAAGTGGCCTTCTGGACCTGTTCAAGATGCGGATGGGAAAGGTCTGTATTATGTGCAGAGCAAAGGATGTCTCAGTGCCCATGGGCATTGCATTTTACCAGCTTGGTTATGTAGGTTGATGATAGAGAATGGGGCTAAAGGCTTAGGTTGAAAATCTTTATTTCATCAGGAAGTCATTAGTAAATAATAATTTGGAGGGAATGGAAGGAGGCGTTTCCAGCCAGAGGTTCATGCAGGGAAACTGGGGCCCAAGATACCCCTGTGTGGGGAGACGGGTGCATCACCTTCTGTCAGTATTAACAGCTGATTAATTTATTGAATGCTGAAGATATCCCACTTGACTTTGGACTTGCCTTTGTCTTATCTGCAAATTCAGTGTCTGTTAAAGGGGCATTTTTGTCTAACAGAGTTGCTGCAATGGGAGGTCACATCTTGCAGGTGATGGCCAGAGGCGTTGATTGAAGAGACACAGCAAGAGGTCGGTGCCAGGAGGTTATCTGCTGCTGACACCACCCAGCCAAGACTTGCGCTCAAAACTTCCCCTTCATCTACCAGACCTCTGCACTTTCCAAAATTACTGATGACTTGCCATTTTTGCGATTGATTTGCTGATGATTTCCTCTTGTTCCAAAAAACAAGAACAAATGATAGGAGGAACCAAGTTCAGCCTGGATAAGTATGGCCCTTCGCCTGCTTCCACAAGAAGTGAACTTGTCCCCCAGGAATTAAAATGTGCAGAGGAGGCCAGCTGGTGAAAACTGAAAAGCTCCCTGGAGAATTCCTCCTGCCTGTCCAAGTTTCATTTTTTTGCCTTGTTTTTGTCATTAAAGGTGCAGTCTCACCACACACTTGATCTCCCATAGCTGAGCCTTTCCTCCAGAGCCACATTAAGCTGGTCTTGGAGAATCCATCCCAGTGGGTTTTTATGTCTCTCCTTTCTCAGGCTGTGACACAGGAGAGGTGGCGGGGCGGGAGAGGGGGAGGTTTCCCATCAAAATATCCTCTGTCAAATGCACTTCACATGTCACTTTGCTGACACAAATTAGAGCTGGAGGAATGTCATTGAAGTCAATCCTTTTGTTTGGAAGGGGAAATCCAATAAATTCTCTGGCAGCTGGGCTTGGTCTTCAAGGATGATTTTTTTCTATCTTTGCTTGAAATATCAGCCACTCTTCCAGCTCCATTCAAGTCCAATACAATTTCTTCCTTTTACATCTTCTTCTGTTCCTTTCATGTTTCTTTTGGAGGAAAAGAGTAGCAAACAAGCAAACAAACAAACAAAAATCCTTTGGAGTGTAATTGGTGGACCCAAATTATTTAATTTGGTCTGGAAGCATACTGAAAAAAAAGTTCAAAAAGATAACAACTAACTTGGCACTGGCCCTTATAAATAGCTTAGTTGGAACAAGGGCAAAGCAAGGTTGGCAGAGACAGGCTCCTTGATGTTAGCTGAGGGTCTGTCCCATTGATGTAGTGTTATTTTTCTTTTAAACAATATGTGAACAGACCACACAAGTACCAGAAGGGCCAAGGGATGGCAGGGGATTAACTGCAAGCAACCAGCCAGGACCACTGATTTATACTCAGCAGCCTTAGCTGTGCCCTGCAGTACAGAAACACGACATGTGAGAACCAGCCGTGAGCGCTCACAGACTATTAAAAGGGACAAAACGACCCCCTCCTCGCACAGAATACCTCATTCTTTAATTACAACATGACAAGAGAGGTGACATAAGCCTATTATTTGATTTTAGGATCCTGTTCCCATCTATACCAGATGCATTTGTTTTGAGACGATTGACTGTTTGTTTCTGTACTCAGCTTTACCAGCTCCTCTTTGCACCTGGACTGCTCTTTCATTAGCAATTTTGAGATTTAATTTACCCGAGATTTGAAACTTTTCAAAAATGACAAAAATGTTTTTAAAATAGATACCTCCTAGACTATCAACTGTAGCACAGAAAAAGTAATAAATGCTTAAGGAGGAATATTCCCTGTGTCACTTCGCAGTGCTTGTTTCACATTTTTCAGCTCACAAGGGGAATGCAGGCTGATCACCACCAGTTTTATGCTGGCCGGTTTCCAGTCGCCTTCACTTTCATTTATATTCAATTTCCATATTGTTTTCTACAGTTTCTGGTAGGCTGGCTTAGTGAGACCACGGACATAAGCTATGAAATTGCAAACAGGGAAGAAAGAATCACTGATATACATGAAAAAATAATAGCAATATTGTACATACCTGGTTTTCCTAGGGCTACGGTGACTTTAGACAGTGCAGAACCCCCCCAGCCCTTCAGTGACCACATTATGCCAGCGCTGCCCTGGAGAGCAGCAGTCTTGTGCTCCTCCTGCCATGGATGCTTTTCCCCATCCCCTCCCCACCGGTTCCCTGGGGCCACCATAACCATTTGTGTTGTTGCAGGGATTGATTTTCCTGCAAAATAGCTCAGGAAGATGAGTTTTCATTTAAATTCAGTTTGGTTGCCTGACCTGGTGCAACACTCAGAATTCTTGTTCTGGTGCAGAAGGCGGTGAGGTACCTTTTCCCCATGGAGGTGACAGCTTGTGACAGCTCATCATGTGCATTGAAATGAGGTCTTAAATCCTTCCAGGATATGAAGGACTCTATTATCCTTGTTCTGCAGGACAGCACAGAGAAAGGATCAGGTGGTGGTTACACCACGCAGACCTTTAAACACGAGTTCATGGGGCAGCCCCCAAAGTGAGACACCTTTCACATGAATCAAAACTTCTCATATAGGATTCATTCTGCTCTGCTGGGTTGTTTGAGGTAGGCAGGCAGCTGCTCGAGGCTTCGTCTGGAGTTGCTGGGAAGAGAGACCCTTCCAGAGGGCCTTGGTTGGGACGACTGGTGAAGAGCTCACATACTCAATGCAAAGGAGAAATGAATCTGATTTACTCCCAGATACAGTGCAATTATGCTAAAAAGGGGTTGCACCTGCCCTGGTCCCAAAAAGTGTCTTCCCCCCCCAAACCAGCTCTGCCTGTGAGTTTGCTACATGAAGGAAAAAGCGTATCAGGGGAATCTAGCAGAAAGATGCCATAATCGTGTAAATACCTGCATAGACGTATATAGAGAAATCACATCAATAAGAAATACCATAACAAGTCTCCGTAGCCAGCAAGCCTGTGATGATTCATAGCCGTCACTTCCCTCCCTTGCCCCACTGCCCCTACAATTTGCTAAAGCCCCAGTGGTCATTATTCACTGCAAACTACACAGCTGGATAAACTCAGTGATCAGACAGGTCTTTCTTATTTCTAATGGGAATCCTGCCTGAACTCTGGCCTGCCTGGGTAGCCCTGGGAGAAATTAGCTGATTAAAAATGTCCAGGGGGAGCTGCAAATGGGAAGAGTTTTATTCGTCTAAAATGCAATTGGCAATGCACGGTGTTAGTGAGTTATCACAAGACACTGCATGACCGGAATATTTCATTAAGGCATCTCCTTCCTCCGATTCATTGTCTGTCCAGGTTTTATATACGCTGAGCTGGGGGGTGTGATGTTTCTCCAGCCAGTGTCCCCGGGAAGGTCAGGCTGTGTTAACACAAAGTACTGTCTCGTTTCCAGCTCTAGGACAGCATTTGCCTTCCTTTTGCCTCCGAATACAGTGAGTTTGGTTTTATGTGTGCTGCCCCCTCTCTGCTCAGTCTTTTTTCCTTTCAGTGCAAAGAATGCACTTAACTCCTAAAATATTAGAGCTAAGATTTGGCATGCTTCGCCGGCAAGCGCCTTCACTGTCACCCCGGGGGAATTCATCGTGGTGAAATCCATCTTACTTGGCTTTCCAGCCCCGTGCCTGCAGACATCTCCATCTGATCTGCACACCCCGTGCTCCCCAGACGTTAGAGTCAAGAGAGGAAAACAGGCACTTCTGAGGTGCAATTCATCTCAGCCTCATGTAGACATTTCTATTAGGTCAGAACCATGCTCTGTTTCTCTTCACTGACTATAAAGGGAGCCTGGGGTGACTAGCTTGTATGGAGGCCTCTTTCATGTAGATGCCTATGTTAGGTGAGATTAATTTTGTCCTGTAAGTCAGTTTGCATAAAAGTCAGGCACCCAGCTTTATGTCAGAGCTTTGGTTTTGGAGCATTACCTGCAATTTTTTTTTCTTTCTCCCTCTCTTGCAGCAGCAGCAGAAGGGCTCTGATAAAGCTTAATCAACCTGCTGTAATTTTGATAAACCTTGACAGCATCAGACCCTTTTGATATGTGCTTTGGTGACTCATCCCTGGTATTGTGCCCATCCCTGGAAACGTTCAAGGCCAGGTTGGATGAGGGTCTGAGCAACATGATCTAGTTGCAGATGTTCCTGCTCATTGCAGGGGGGTTGGACTAGATAACCTTTAAAGGTCCCTTCCAACCCAAACTATTCCATTCTATGACTTGCAGCAAGTGTGGGAGCTCTGTTGGGTCAAGGAAAAGTCGTGTTGCAGATGACTCCTGTAGAAAACTGCCATGTCTCTGAAGCAAATCAGGCCATACACAGGCAATGGGCATACTCTGCTTTGCATGTACGCATGCTGGGGATTCAGGGTCCTCTGCTGATCATGACGTATCATCAGCTCGGTAATGACAAGGTGCAAATGTTGGCAACATGGACCACGAAGCTCTGGGTCTTTTAACGTAGCTCTAGTGGCCTGCAAAAACCAAACAGAAGAGCAATGAGAAGACACAGGCAGAATGAAATCCATAGACACGCAGTGCTAAACCAAAACACCACCACGCTGCTAACGCAGATGTCAAAACAAAGTATGAGCTCTGGGATTCATCTTTTGCCAGTTCAGTGCAAACAATTTGGCTCACGGAAATTAAGCGAGGAAGTCTAGCTTCAAACACATCCAGAGAATGAGTGGGAATGTGGATGACATCCAGCTCTTTTGAACTTGGTTGATATTCAGAAAACGAGTGCCTGATAGTCACTGGTTAGCTGCAGAGGACAGTGGTACATCTCTCCCAGTGCTGCTCATCCAGCAGGTCTCACTGGTGCAGTAAAATGTCTCATCTTCTCTTGGTGGTGAAATAGCAAACAAGGGAAGGACCATGAAAGGGTGTTTAATGTGAGAGTATATGTCATCCTGATCTAGGTCTCTGATACATGCACGCCTTCATGAACTGTGATGCAGGTCCTGTAGAGCTGGTGGGCTGCACCAGCACCTCTGCTCAGGAGCCCTGAGCTTACACAGCCTCATGCAAAAAGACATGTTTAGACCCAGCTGATGTTTCTAGCTACCTAGAAGCCACAGGGCTTTAGGAACATATAGCAAAATCCAAGCTGGTATATACAGTCGGACGTACTATTTAAAGTTTGATTCCACTTTAACTGGGCCTTAACTGGGCTAGTTTCTGGCTCACAGTTGACTCAACATCTACCCAGCCCACAGGCTCTGCAGATCCAGTTTGCATCTGCATGCAAAAACCCCCATGCCAGTTGGTGCATCTGTGTTTCCTCTGAGCCAGACACTTGTCCATTAGATGCCTGGCCTGCAGTTGAACTCAGGGGGAGCATTTGCACTGACTCCTGAGGTTTTTAGTTTCAGGCCTGATCAAGGACAGCAACGAAACCCACCTATTCCTAAGCAGCCCCCCAAAACTGAGCATGCCTAACTTTGTGCGTCATAAAGACTAGGAAAGGCTCTCAAGGTGAGATTTTACCAACTGAAGAGTGTGCAGGCATTCAGCACACTCAGAATAGATGTCCAGCCAAACCAAAAAGACCCCCCATTGAAACAAACCTCCTGTGCACCAGCACTGGCACTGCACAGAGACAAAAGAGGTGCTCCAGGATCGTGTTTCCATTTGCTAACTGCAGTCAGGTATTGCTCACTCAAGGTTAACCACGGAATATTTCCTGGAGTGATGCCGAGTATCTAGAAAGATGGTAGTCTGAAGGATGGTGACTGAGGACAAGGTCAGCTAAAGACATATCCCAGAGCCAGTCTGCATTCAAGCGATCCTGCCGAAAACACTCCATGGCAGCTCAGATAACAGCCAAACTCGCTTTCCTGTAGCAGAAGGTCCTTTGCTGCCAGTGAGACTGTGGGACAGATCTTTCAATTCGGATCCCCTGGCTGCAGTTTGATCAGCCTGTTCTAGGACTCCAGAGTAAAAAAACCTTCTGGATAAAGAAGATTTGTTGGCTATTCCCTCTCCCTTGTTTCCTTTGTCTCCTTGTTTCCAGGAGTCTAGGGTGTTTGCCTCTGCTGGTGGTGGTAGAGACACAGCTCTGGAGGAGATCCATGGGATTTTAGTCCATTGGTTAGTCAATGATTTCATTCAACTGCAGAGTGAACATGTCAGCTCTTCTACCCAGGACTTCAGCAGCTGTGTCAGTAAGATTAAGACAGAAATTGTCTAGAACTTGACCTCCTCTCCCAGTAGTATAAGGACAGCTATGAGGGTGCCCAAACAACCACTGACAAGTGAACCCCCTGTGGATAGAAAGTTCTCTGGAGAAGCCAGGAATATGAGAAAAAACTTGAAATGATGCTAGCACAGTCCTGTGATTAAAAAGCCAACCTGGCTTCTGCATCAGACTTCTTGTGTGACCCATGGAGAAGTCAATTAATCTTTCTGTTTCTTAGTTCCATCTTTGCAAAATGGACGGAACTCTGTCTAGGCAACTACATGTTCTTCAGAACAAGGACTCTCTTCTTACCCAAGTTCAGGGCTTAGCACCACAGAGCCTTGATCTGAGTTCATGTTTCTAAACAAAGTGGCATGCAAAAATCAAGAACTTACATACCCAAGTAGCACAACAATTGAGAAATACCTCAATCTGAAGTTAATAGCAACCAACTCTTGCTTCAGATGTTAAAAAACAATTGCACACTGCTGTCAGACCTCAGTGCAAGACACAAGTAAAGCAGAGGAAAGGGAAACCTGTACTGTAAATCCTTAATGTTTGTTTTTTAAATTTCTTTGCTCCTTCACCATTGGCTTGTAAACCATTAAGACATGTACTAAAAGATACATTTTCTTTCCTCTAGGCTTTTGGATGCTGCCATTGGCGTTGCGAGGTGGGTTAGTAGTAATGAGAACAGCATATTTCTCTTGTCACTGTGGTGTTTTCTTTTCACACTGGATGTAATGGCAGTAAGCTGAGTTTAAGTCCATAACCATTAGCTGAATACTCATTGACGCTACAGAAGAAACCAATATTGCAACAAGAAACTGGCTGTCCTGGTGCTGAAAGTGCACAGACTCCACTGGAACAACCAACAGAGAATTTGGCTCAAGAGAAGCAGTTGCACATGTAGATTTAGGACCAGATCTACACGAATGGGGCAATCCCTTTTTACTGCACTGTTGGGATGGTTCAGCCATTGAAGTCAATACTTGTCATCCTAACCATGAAGACGACCCCTTTTTTTACCATGTAAGCACTATGACAGATTCTGTATCAACTCAGTGCCTAGTCCACAACCTTAAAATCAAAGAACCAAAAGGGACAGAGGACTTCATCTGCTTAGTTCTTTGCCCTAAACTCAGCTCCATGCCTTATATTACATCAGATGTTTTTCAAACCTGGTATTATGAGTTCTGACCAAGAGTTTACATCTGCTCCAGGCAAGTCAGTTATCATCCTCACAGCAGCAGGTGTCTGGATCAGCTCTTGTGAGTGAACTCCTGGGTGTTTGCAAACTGAGCCCTCAAGATGTGCAAAGATGCTACGAACAATGTGAAATCTCTGATGCTTGTTACTATGGCATGACAGCCACATTTGGACAACCTGCTGCTGCATGGCATGATAGCTATGTGTCAGCTGCAGAGGAGACAAGAAATCTCATTGTGACAAAATAACTGTGCCTGCACGGATGTGTCTTCCTCCTCTGTTCACCTGTCCTCTGTTTTTCTTCCCTTTGCTAAACCAGCTTGTCATCTTTCTAAGATGAGGACTGCCTTTAGCAGAAGTCTGTGCAAAGCTCAGCCTATTTGTAGTCATATCCCTGGTTTGGACTATTTGATGCTACTGTGACATAGATAATACACTCTTTACTGATAAACAGATAAGAAGTTCCCTAGGTCTCAGTTCACTTGGACTATATACTAATTCAGGAATTATCTCACAGGTGAGCTCCCCTTCCAATTGCATATGGTCCCACCAGCAACTCCCACAGTTACTTACACATGAAAATAATATTGGGAAAACATTTACTGTAAGCTTTAGCTTAATTTAGTAGAATTTAGCAGCTGGAAATAACAAGGAGGAGCCAGCACCTTGCAAAGAGCCAGCACTGCACAGACCACCAGCAAGTGCTCCACAGACCTCAGTTTGGAAAGTGATGAGACAGATGGAAGTCATTATTTTGTTTTGAACAAAATACCATCTGGGGCCAACATTTGCTGTCTGTTACTTCTGAGTAAATCCAGAGAAACTCCATCGTGTTCCTTAATAATCAGTCCTGGGACCAATCTTATTAAATATTTTCCTTAATGAACTTGGCAGAAAAAAGTAGGCGCCTAGTCATGAGATCTGCTGATGACACAAACTTGAGTGACTGTATTGCTATTGCAGAGAAGGATCAGAATATGATATGGGAAGAGCTGGGTGACCTTGAAGGAAGGCTGGGTGAGAGAAATGGGTGAATTTTAACAGTAACAAAGAGTAAGAGACTGCACTCAGAGACCAAGGTGGAAGCTCCTTGGTTCAAGGTAACAGTAGAGGTAAAAGGACCTGAATTAGTCTATCTGAGCACAGTGAGCTTAGAAAGAACAACTGCAATCGCAAAGTATCTCAGGCAAGATGTTTCCAGTAGCGATAGAGAAGTGTTCATAGCATTGCACAGAGAGCAGCTGAGACATCACCTAAAGTGCTGGTCACCCAAATTCAGGCAAGAGGAGTTCAAAGCTGAAGAGGTGCAAAGGGACCAGAGAGTGCATCTCATGAACAGCAGCTAAACAGCTTGGCTTGTTCAGCTAATGAAAACAAGTAGATTCATAAACTACATCTGTACTAGTAAATTAAACGTTCCCAAGGTGGTTCTCTGACACTGATGTCCACCAGGAAGGAATAAATAATGCCCAGGGTGGTTATATCCATTCTGCTGGCTGGGCAGTCCATGATCCATGCTGACTTCAGGAACATCCTGAGCATTGCTTGAGAGCATCCCAGTTGGCACAAGCTGAAACTTTGCCATTGATGTTCCAGCAGCTGAACTGTCACGACTGAATGTTGCTAGCAGTGTTTACTTCAGGAGAGAAACATCAACAAAGGAGAAAAAAGATTCAGGCTAAAGGAAAAGCTGGCACAAAATGAAGCAGCTCTTAGATAGACCTGAGCAAGTTTGGGATAGAAATTAAAGATGGGGTTTTGCCGCCCTGTATTCAGGTGTGCATGTCTGTACACATCTGTACTGGAGAGAATGGAACACACACATGGGTGACCATTTCACTCTTAGATGGTGTCTAGGCTACACCATCAAGACAGTTGCCTTCAGGAGCTGCTTACTTCTTGGTCCTTTGGTACCAAATGCCACAAGTGAGACTTACACATGTCATTTGTAGATATCTGTGCTAAGGGAAATGAATCCCATGCTAAAAGTTTTCCAAGTAACCAGGAAGCAAATTCTGAAGCAGACTTCCAAGGCATTCAGGGAGCACATGCAACCACTTGCCAGCACTTGCCTCCTAGAAGAAGACTATGCATCAACACCTAAGCAACATGGTGTCTGAGACTGAGGGAGAGATCCCCAGCCAATGGAAATTGATGTGATCTTTGGAGCTACACTGATTTACAACAGCAATAATCTTGTTCATCACTGTTTCTCTGAGCACAAACAATCGATCTTTTTTTTCAAAACACATTGTCTTGTACCTGAGTGTGACTTTCTCCATTTACATCGGGGCTACTCATTGATTTCAGCAAAACTGCTCATTATTAACACTCACATAGTAAAAGAATCAGAAAACAAAATTATAATAATTAACTCCAAAACATATTCTTCTGTTTAAAAACTCCTTGTCCAGTTAATACAATGACAAAAGGGAGAACTGCCTCAAGTCCATGAACATCCTTTGAGGTTTATAATCTTGACTTTTTTTTTTTTACACCTTGCTCACCTACACAGCACAGATAGTGTGTCCCTCTGAAACGTGGCTCTGCTGCTCCTGCTACAGCTGACCACCAACCTGAGCAGCCAGCCAGGTGGATGGGCAGAGGAGAAATGCCAATTAGCATATCCATGAGCCATTCAGCCAGCTCAGCTGTCTGCCACAACTATGAAACCTGCTTTTTTCTAGGCAGTCTCTGGCATGGATCAGAGAGCTACTGGGACTGTAAAGATATTGAATGACCTCAGTAAGATATTGAATGACCTCATTAACCTCAGTAAGTTTGCAGACAACACCAAGTTGGGCAGGAGAGTTGATCTGCTGGAGGGCAGGAAGGCTCTACAGAGGGATCTGGACAGGCTGGATTGATGGTCCAAGGCCAATTGTACGAGGTTCAACAAGGCTAAGTGCCAGGTCCTGCACTTGGGTCACAACAACCCCATGCAGCGCTACGGGCTTGGGGAAGAGCGGCTGGAAAGCTG
>JANHGO010000041.1:33987894-34017157 GCA_024606505.1 Aquila spilogaster
CACCCAGCTCGCAGCTGGCAACCCGGCACCCAAATCCCGCCTCCCTGTCCCACCTTCCGACACCTCCCTCCAGTCCATCCGCTCTCTGTGTCATTTTCACCAGCACACAAGGGCGGGTGCTGCTCTCTCATCCTTTTCACACCTTCAGCCCAACAGCAATGAGGAAGCCTCTAGACTGAATTAATTTCCTTTATTTCTACGTAGGAACAACAATAAAAGAATATAGGAGAGTATACACCAAGGGATTCGATCCTTTGCTTACATCCCACCCTCCCCCCCCCCCCCACCAGCAATGTCTGTCTTTGTCTTCTCCTCCATTGCAACTCAGTGTTCCCCCCTGACACCCCACGGAGAAGATTAGGCCCAGCTCAAAGGGCCGAAGGCACACATTTCTGCAACTTGAGCTAAAGAAACCTTGAGCTTTTGGTTGATCTTCTTTCCAATTTTTTCTTCTTCACATAATCCTTTGCTGAAGATGAAAGATCGCAACACACAGCAGTAACACATCAAGGACTAGTTTCTACAGTATGTTTTCCATTCTCCGCTCCTTGAAGTTCACGTGTGACAACCTCTCAGTGCACGGGGGTCTGATGCCAATTGTGGTGCTGCAGAAAACGATGGAACACAATCATAGAATCACCAATGCTGGAAAAGACCTCCAAGATCACCCAGTCCAACCCTCCACCCATCACCAATATTTCCCACTAAACCATATCTCTCAGCACATCTGAACTTTTCTTGAGCACCTCCAAAGTTGTTGACTCCGCCATCTCCCTGGGCAGCCCAATCCAGCACCTGACCTGTCTTTCAGAGAATTTTTTCCTAATATCCTTCCTGAACCTCCTCTGGCACAACTTGAGGCCATTCCCTCTCATCTCATCGCTGTTACATGAGAGAAGTGGCCAACTCCCACTTCACCACCACCTCCCTTTAAGCAGTTGTAGAGAGTGATAAGGTCTCCCCTGAGCCTCCTCTTCTCCAGACTAAATATTCCTAGTTCTCACAGCCACTCCTCATAAGACTTGTGCTCCAGACCCCTCACCAGCTTTGTTGCCGTTCTCTGAATCTCTCTTATGAGGACAGGCTGAGAGAGCTGGGGTTGTTCAGCATGGAGAAGAGAGGGCCATGGGGAGACCTGATAGTGGCCTTTCAGTATCTCAAGGGGGGCTTTAAGAAAGAAGAGAACAGACTTTTTATCAGGGTCTGTTGTGTCAGGACAAGGGGAAATGGTTTCAAACTAAAAGAGTGCCGATTTAGATTGGATCTAAGGAAAATATTTTGTTATGGTAAGGGTAGTGAAGCACGTGCAGAGGTTGCCCAGAAAGGTAGTGGATGCTCCACCCCTGGAGACATTCAAAGTCTTGCATGTCTGGCAACTGAATTCACAGCAAATTAAATTTCTGTGCAAAAAAATAGGAGTAAATTAAGGCAGAGACCCCCACTGTTCATTTAAAACAAAACAAAACAAAACAAAACAAGCAAGCAAGCAAGTAAACAAGGCAAAAAGTCCAAGGAAAGAATTGTCTGGAATATCTAAAATGCAGGACCTTTGTCTACTCTTGAAAACAAAACTTTCAGCATGGAAAAACTGAACAGAAACAGAGGAATTCCTCTAACCTTAGCAAAAATACGTTCCTTTCTGCCAGTAAAAGTCATTCCTTTGCAACACCATTTGGATAATTTGCCTCTACATCTTGTTCGTCTGTCACCTCATAGGCCTCATATTTTTCTGTGTTTTCTTCATCGGTCTGTATATAAGAAAAAGTGTGGGGGGAGAAAAAAGGAGGCACACGTTTTGGCAGGAATCCCTGCCTGGAATGAATATAAAACCTTGTTTTATTTAAGCGATCTGGTTGTGTGTGTATGTGAGAGAGAGAGAGAGGGAGAGGGAGAAGGGAAACAAATAAAGATAGTTTTGAAAAAAGTGAGTGTGAAAGAAATTCCCCAGAGAGACAAATAAAGGTCTTTTTTTATTGCTAATCACACATGTTCTGGCATGTGCTTTGCACGTTGTTAACCCACCTTGAAACCAGTGCGTTTGGTCGTTGTTGGTTTCGGAGCTTTGGTTCTTTCATTATTATTTTTTAATATTTTTTTTCTAGTGTTGGAATTGTTGCAGAGAGAGGAAAATATTCATTTAAAATATATATATATATCAACCACCATATAAACACAACAGAAAAAAGATCTTCCTTCTTGCTCTTTACTTGGAAACTCTGAAGGATGAGAGATGGTTTCATTCCTTCCCCTTGTTATGTTACTAAATCTCCCCGATGGACTGGGGTGGCTCTACACTGGCTGGTGCATGTACATCTGGGCTAGACTCATAGGAGGGATGCGTTCAGCAGTTGTCATCTTGGTGGTGGCTATTCGCTCGACCTGGGTGGGTCTGACCTCAGAGAGCAAAGCAGAAAGGAATTTCATGAAAAAGGGGAGAATTTCATGAAAAAGGAGAATAAAATTGCAACGGAACTAAAAATCAAAGGTCGAATGCATTCTGGCATTCACTATGTTCCCTACTCATGTCCTCATGTCTACCAACTGACTATGCATAACATGCCAATTTTAGACAAGTATGTACACGAACCTATACTTAGACCATGCTTCTGACTAAGGAAGGATGAAAGCATGAAGCTAAATATTTTCCTCTATGTGATTTAAATGCTTGTGACCTATGCATAACATTCAAGCCTCTCACCAGTGGTGACCCCAGGTGTAAAACCCAGCTCTCAAACTGCTCTGATATCTTCTAACTGTCTTCCTGTCTAGGGTGCTCCCATGTAATCTTTAAGGTCTCAGAGTAGGATCTGCATGAGCCATATGTACTGGAGAAGTAATCTTACCTGGAGAGATCTGGTAGTCTCTGTTCCACCACATTCTCTCCAGGACTGCTGGGCAGAAGAGTGAGCAGTTTGTCAGGCTGGGGACATTGTTTTGGTTGGGATAAGGAAAGAACTGATGTTGTGGCCTTTACTCATTGACCCAAAAGCCTGCAAAATTTCAGCCTAGGTGAGTACTGGTGTCAGTATGCTCCAGGAGCCTCGTGTTCACGGCTCAGCACAGGAGGGCCTAGGTAAATATACAGGAGTTCTCTATGCTTTTCTGACCCGTGCCACTTCCCCTCAAGCCATTTTGAGCCTTACCTTCAAATCCTTCAGCCCCACTTATCCCAGGCCCATGAGGGATTTCCCTGTGCAGGAGCTGCCAAACCAGGATGGTGTCTCTGTGATGATGACAAGCATCTGGGAGAGAACTAAGGGAAGAGGCTGCCAAATTCTATCTCTTGTGATTTGGATGCGAATTTGGCCTTCTCCCTACATTAACCCAGAGCTTTCTCTGGGAGGTGAAAGTAACAGCAGACGTTTAGTCCGGACCCCGTCCTCCCTTCCCCAAAGGTGCCCAAGCACTCAACACTTTGCCATTTGATAGAGGTTAAAAACACAGAAATGCTGAACCCAGAGATGTCCAGCACCTGTATAGACCACTGAAGACATTGGATGCAAGGGGGATAATGATACTGATTTGAAGCCACGTGCTGTGTTTCCTGGAGGGTCCCTGTTGAGAGAAACTCTGTCCCATAGCTGTGTCCAAGAAGACCCAAGAAGTCCCACCATGTTTCCCAACCAATGATCTGTTCCAAGGAGGAGCCATGGTGACCAATCCCGAGGTAGTGAACCAGAAGCGTCAACAATTTTCACTTTGATGTTCTTCTTTCTTACATGGTTGCAAGACAGTTCTGCTCTGGGGACATCTCTGCCAGCAAAGGCTTTAGTTTCCTACTGATGGATGCATTTTTGTAGGCATTGTCTTTCACCCTTCTATCAAATACTATCTCATAAAGCTAAAACAGGTTTAAGATTTTCTTCCAGGTTACCTGACCCACCACTGAAGAAGAGACTTTGCTTAACTGGGTTGTTCCTTGGCCATTCATCTGCAAGAGGCTTTCTCACTAATCCCTAGACTTTTCTTAGTCCCCCCTAGGCTTTGGAGGCCTGAGTGATTGCTTATGGCATTTTGCCCACCAAGCTTTTTGCAAATGACTTTCTGGAGAGGCAAAACTCAGAGAGAAAATGACTTTTTTTTCTCCATTGCTCAGCAAGAAAAGTCAGACACGATCAGTGGAGGAACCTCAGCACATTTTGTCAGGCTGATGGGGGCTCTGTAGCCCCAGTGGAAACAGAACAGCTACTGTCTTGCTATGCCTTCATTTTCTCCCTCCAGCCAAAGGCAGACAATACACAGGGCTTCTCAAGCTGACAAACAGCCAAACTGCTGCTTCTTCAGCTCTTGGAAATGTCTCTTGTTAAATCAAAGCCATAGGTTAGTCTCAGAAACAGCGAAATGATTCCAAAATCCCTATATACTCAGACATATGGGTTTGATGTGGCTTGCTAAGAGGTATGGCCCAGCCACTTTATTATCAACCCAGATCTATATCTGATCTGCCTCAGAACGTTGTTGTTTTGAAGTCTGGAAATCACTGCTTTCTGCCCACAGTTACTGTGTGTTTGAAAGAGTTTCTCTGCTTTTGTGGATTCCCCAGAATAACATCAAACAAATCAGTCAACTATTTGACAGATCATATTGTCAACCACCCACGTTTCAGGTTTAACTCCTCCACATCCAACAATACTTTTCGAAAATGCCTTGCAAAAATTTCTACTTTCTTATCACAGAATCACAGAATGGCTTGGGTTGGAAGGGACCTTAAAGGTTATCAAGCTCCAACCCTCTGCCATGGGCTGGTTGCCACCCACCAGATCAGGCTGCCCAGGGTCCAATCTGGCCTTGATCACCTCCAGAAATGGAGCATCCAAAGCTTCTTTGGGTTCCCATGCCTTGTGCCAGTGCCTCTTCATCTGCTGCTGCTACAAAATGAAATGTGGTAACTCAAGTCTAGGCAAGGCTGGATCAGGCCCTGGGCAACCTGGTCTAGCTGTGCATGTCCCATGGCAGGAGAGTTGGACTATACGACCTTTAAAGGTCTCTTCCAACTCTAAGGATCCTATGATTCTATGATTCTAGGAAGCCACGTTTTTTATACCAAAAATGGGTGCTGCAGTAATACAACCAGGCGCTGGACTCGATGAACCTTACGCCAACTCAGGCCATTATATGACTCTAACTCCATCTCCGTTGCCACGATGACACTCCAAAGTGACATCATTCTCACAAAGACTTGCATTAGTCCAGAGAGTTTTTCTTCTTTTTGCAGTAATGAGCTTTATCTTACAGTTCACTGCCTGAACTATGTTTCCTTTTTGGCCCTTAAATCCAAGCCAAACATGTGGCCTGTCCATTTCACATGGAACTCCTCACTATCATCCCATGAGAGAGGCAAGCATAATCATTTTTCACTAGGTAAGAAACTGAGGCAGAAAAAGTAATGAAAACTTTAAACAAATCCTTGGAAACACTGCTGGGCAGTTGGTTCCTACATTGTTTCATTACAGAGGTGCCAAAACAAATGAAACCTGCTGGTTGCTCCATCCCTTTGAAGTTCGAGCCATGTCATTTTTGTGGCCCTACTTCTTCAGCTGTTGGCTTTTGAACGTTTTTGCTTCATTGACACATCCATGGCTGGTCAGGGAATTGTCGAAGCTAGAAGGAGTTCCTGCCTCCTAGCACAGTAGTTTGAAGATCAGAGCATGCTGCACCTATCCTCCAGTATACTCACACCTCCCTCCCAGCTGTCCGTCCTTGCAAGCCAACAGGAACCGCCTGTAAATCTCAGCTTTGCTTCTGGCCTCATCCACCTGGCTGACACCCATCAGACCGGAGCACCGACTCCCACACACACCGGAAAGACAACTTTTCCAACCATCTCCAGTGAAGACAATGGCGAAAGTGAAACTGAATACAAAGCAGATGCTGATCATAACCTCATTCCCCCAGACAAC
The DNA here is from genome assembly GCA_024606505.1 of Aquila spilogaster. NCBI lineage: Eukaryota > Metazoa > Chordata > Aves > Accipitriformes > Accipitridae > Aquila > Aquila spilogaster. Next base: position 33,993,795 of record JANHGO010000041.1, read on the forward strand.
ATTATCTCAGCTCACAGCCAGTAGCTTTTATTTACTGGTGATGCTCCGACCCTCTTCTCCTTCGTTTTCCCTGTAGATCCATAATCATGTCTTGTCCCTGTTTTTTCTTAGATGGAAGCCAGTTACCTGACTTCAGAGGCAAAATGTATTTCCACCCTCACCTTTCCCCATTCCTGCTTCTCATCTGCAGTGATCATCAGGCAGTCTGGCTACTGTGTGTTCTTGTTTCACTGAGGCAACAATGGTACTCTTAACACAGTCACCATATAAAATGGACAACATTCTGAAGGACAGAATTGCAGAAATCTAGAAACTCATGTAGAAAACACAGGGGAAAAATTAGAGCGATGTGTCAGTAACTTCATTTCTTTGTGATGAGCTTGGTAAGTTTATTAGACTCACCTACCTGTGTGCATGAGCTTTGTTTTTCTCCCTCTCTTCATGTCTCCCAGGTATAGATACCACCTCATAAACATCTCACACTGCCACAGGTTTTATTTTGATACAGCAAACCCCCTGGAACACACGTGTGACCTCACACCTCTGTTTCTGCTGGGATATTCAGGCATTCACATTTCCGTGCAGATCAAAGCAGGTATCAGTGTATCACTTAAGGAAGTTCACCAGATACTCTGTCTCAGAGGTAACCCACCTCATCATCGTGTTATCTTGCACAGATGAGTTCCTAGGTTCCACTCTCCTGGCAGTAGCTGCTGAGATGCTAGGAGTTCCCTTCTGACGTTTGGTAGATGACAATCCATCACCTGGGACTACAGTGTCTCCAGTTCTCTCAGGTCTTGTTGTTTGCCTATGAGGCTCCAAGGCATCGAGGTACCATTCTCTGCTCCAAACCTGAGATGGCCCTTCTAATACCAACAGAAAGGGGCATCTCTTTGCTGTCCCCAGCCAGTGATTTGGTGAAGGACAAAATGAATTTCCCTAGTCTGGAACTGTCTTTGAGACTTATCTGGAAGCTTTGGAGTTCTTCTTTTTAAAGACCATTTACACTTCCATGGAGCATCCTATCCATGAGACTCTGAGTGAGTGGCATGGTGAAGAAGGGGAGCTTGACAAGGTAAAATGAAACTGGATATTTTAATATGAAGTTGGATATTAGGAAAAAAATCTTCTCCAAAAGAGTGGTGAGATATTGGAACAGGCTGTCCATGGAAGTGATGGAGTCACTGTTCCTGGAGGTGTTCAAGAACCATGGAGATGAGGCACTGAGGTATATGGTTACTGGGCATGATAGGATGGGTTTGGGTTGGGCTTGGGCATCTTAGAGGTCTTTTCCAACCTTAATGATTCTATGATTCTATGACCAATTCTGCCCTTCAATGCAAGTGGCATTCTGGACCAGTTCAAGATGCAGAGGTGATAGGTTTGTATTACCTGCAGAATGGAGGATGCTGCAGTGCCCACAGACATCACTATTTACTGACTTCTGTAGGTCACTGTTAGACACCAGGGTTAAAGGCCAGGGTTGAAAACCTTTATCTCATCAGGCAGTTGTCAGTCAATACCAATACCGAGGGAGTAGTCGCTGCAAGGACTTTTCAGCCTGATGTTCTTGCAGGGAAACTGAGGCCTGAAGTAGAAGGGTGCACCATCTTCTGCCTGTATTAACATGATCTATCCATTGAACACTGACAATAATCCACATGACACTGGATTTTCCTTTGTTTTATCTGCAAACTCAATGTCTGCCAAAGGGACACTGATGCAATGGGGTCATGTCTTGCAGGTAACAACCACAGGCGTTGATTGAGGAAGGACAGCAGTGCTGGGATGTTACCTGCTGCTGTCCCCTCCAGGCTGGCTCTTGTGCTCACAGCTTCACTTGAGCTACCAGACCTCTTCACCTTACTGATGACTTGCTATTTTTGCAATTGATTTGCTGATATTTCCTCTTGCTCCAGACAACAAGAACAAATGACAGGAGGAACCATGTTCAGCCCGGATATATGCATGGCTCTGAGTCTGTTTCCACCAGTTTGTCCCTCAGGAATTGAAATGTGTGGAGAAGGCCACCTGGTAAAAGCTAAAATGCTCCCTGGAGAACTTCTCCTGCCTGACCAAGTTTCTTTTTTATTTGTTTTTTGCCTTGTTTTTGTCATTAATGTGCAGTCTCACCGCACACTTGCTCTCCCATAGCTGATCCTTTCCTCCAGAGCCACATTACGCTGCTGTTAGAGAATCCGTCCCAGTGCTTTGTTTATGTTCCTCTTTTCTCAGGCTCTAAAGCAGGAGAGGTGCTGGGGGGAGGTTTCCCATCAAAATACCCTCTGTCAAATGCACTTCACATGTAAGTTCGCTGACACAAATCAGGGCTGGAGGAATGTCATTGAAGTCAATCCTTTTGTTTGGCAGGGGAAATCCAATAAATTCTCTGGCAGCTGTTTGTTTGAAATACCAGCCACTCTCTCCGCCCCATTCAAGGCCAATAGCAATTTCTTCTTTTTGCACCTTCTGTTTCTTCCACAGAATAGAACCACAGAACGGCTAAGGTTGGAAGGGACCTCAGATATGGAAGGAAAACAACAGCGAACAAAGAAACAAACAAAAATCCTTTGGAATGTACTTAATGGACCCAATTTATTTAATTTTTTTCTGGGGAAAAAAAAAATACAATTCGAAAATGGTTTCATGGAACATGGTTTTGTGGGCTTGGTGGTGATGATTGGACCTGATGATCTGAGCGGTCTTTTCCAACATTAATGATCCTATGATTCTACAAAAGTTTACCATCTAAATTAGTGTTGACCTTTTTAAGTAGCTTAGTTGTAACGAGGGCACATCAGGGTTGGCAGAGACAGGTCCCTCAGTGTTTGCCAAGGGTCTGTCTCACCGATGTGGTGTCATTGGTCTTTTAAACTCTACATGAACAGCCCCCACGTGGACCAGGAAAACTGCAGGGATTAATTGCAAGCAACAAACCAGGATTGCTGATTCCCACTCGGCAGCCGTAGCTGTGCTCTGAGTACAGAAACACGACATGTGAAAACCAGCCCTAACTGCACTATGGTTATTAACATGCACAAAAAAAACCCCTCCCTTCTGCACAATGTTTCATTCTTCAATTACATGACAACAGAAGTGACATACACCTACTTTTTGATGTTAAGATCCCGTTCCCAGCCGTGCCAAATGCCTTTGTTCCAAGATGTTTAACTACTTCTGTTCTACAGTCAATTTTTTGCCAGCTCCTCTTTGCACCTGGAGTGCTTTTTCATCAGCATTTTGAGACTTTAATTTAGCAGTTTTGAAGCTTTTCAAAGGGCCGACCTCATGACAAAATTCTCTTTAATATAGATACTTCTTAGACTATTGACTCCCGCACAGAAAAATTAATAAATGTTTCAAATGGAATATTCCCCGTGTCCTTTTCCAGTGTTTGTTTTACATTTATCAACAAGGGAAACACCATCAGTGTTAGAACGCTTGGTTTCTAGTTGCCTTCATTTCCATTTACATTCAGCTCCCAAGTCGTTTTCCTGTAGGCTGGTTTACTGAGCACAACCATAAGCTCTGAAATTTCAAACAGTGAAGAAAGAACCATTGAGATGCATTAAAAAATACAATAAGAATATTACATGTGCGTGGTCTTCCTAAGGCTTGGTTGACTTCAGATGGTTCAGAAACCCCTCAGCCATTCAACTGCTGAAAAGCAGCAGTTCTGCACTCCTCCTGCCATGGATGCTTTTCACATTCCCCTCCCAACCAATTCCCTGGAGCCAGCACGGCCATGTGTGTAGTCGCATGGAATGAAATTCCTGCAAAATAGCTCAGGAAGAGAAGTTCTCATTTAAATCCTGCTCGGTTGCCTGACCTGGTGCGACACTGAGAATTGCTTGTTCTGGGGCAGCAGAAAGGAGGTGGTAAGGTGATGCTGCGAATCTGAGGTACCTTTTTCCCACGGTGCTGACAGCTCATGACGGTTCATTACGTTCATTGAAGTGTAGCTTTAGGACCCTCCAGCATGGGAAGGACTCTATGATCCTTGTTCTGCAGAACAACCCAGAGATGCAGACAGTTGAAGGACCAGGTGATGACAGCTCCATGCAGACCTTGAGATGGTTACTCCATGGGCAGAAACCAAAGTGAAACACCTTTAAAATCATAGAATCATTATGGTTGGAAAAGACCTCTAAAATCACCTAATCCAACTATCCACCTACCACCCATACTGCCCACTAAACCAAGTGTGATTTACCCCTAGACATAGTGCAATTATCCTAAGGAAGAGCTGCACCTGCCCTGGCCCCAGGAAATGTCTTCTTCCTCCAAATCATCTCTGCTTATGGGTTTTCTACATGAAAGGAAAGGCTCATCTGGCACAAAGATGCCGTAAACAAGTAAATACAAGCATAAACACATACAGGCAAACCACGTCAACAGAAAATGCCATATTATGTCTCTGTAGACAGCAAGCTCAGAATGACCCTGTGATGATTCATAGCAGTCACATCCCTCCCTTGCCCCACTGCCCCCACAATTTGCTAGAGCCCCAGTGGTCATTATTCACTGCAAATTGCACAGCTGGATAAACTCAGTGATCAGACAGGCCTTTCCTATTTCTAATGGGAATCCTGCCTGAACTCCGGCCTTCCTGGGGAGCCCTGGGAGAAATTAGCTGATTAAAAAAGGTCCATGGGGAGCTGCAAATGGGAAGAGTTTTATAATTCTGAAACGCACTTGGCAATGCAGCGTGTTAGTGAGTTATCACAAGACACTGCAGTGAACAAGATATTTCCTTAAGGCATCTCCTTCCTCCAGGTCATTGTCTGTCCTGGCTTTTATATACCCTGAGCTCTTCAGGCAGTGTCCCAGGGAAGGTCAGGCTGGGTTAACACAACTTACTTTTGCCTCTGTGTTTGTTTTACTTTGTTTTAATGCGTGCTGCCCCCTCTCTGCTCAGTCTTTTTCCCTTTCAGTGCAAGGAATGCTCTTAACTCCTAATATATTAAAGCTAAGATCTGGCATGTTTCGCCGGCAAACGCGCTCACTGTCACTCTGGGGGAATTCATCATGGTGAAATCCATCTTACTTGGCTTTCCAGCCCCGCGTCTGCAGACATCTCCATCTGAGCTGCAAGCCCTGCACTCCCCAGACATTAGAGTCAAGAGAGGAAAACAGGCACTTCTGAGGAGCCATTCATCTCAGCCTCATGTAGACGTTTCTATTAGCTCAGAATCATGCTCTGTTTCTCTTCACTGACTATAAAGGCAGCCTGGGGTGACCGGCTCCCATGGAGGCCTCCGTCACGTAGATGCCTATGTGAGGTAAGACTCATTTTGTTCTGTAGAAGTCAGCCACCCAGCTTTAAGTCAGAGCTTTGATTTTGGAGATCTAACTGCTTTTTTTATTATTATTATTTTAAATTTATCAACTACAGAAGGGCTCTGGTAAAGGTGAACCAACCTGCTGTGGCTTTGATAAACCTTGACAGCATCACACCCTGTTGGCTTCTGCTTTGGTGACTCTTATCAAGTGCAAAAGTGCTGACGGGTCAAGGACAAGTCATGTTGCAGGTGATTCCTATAGAATGCTGCCACGTCACTCAAGCATTTCAGGCCATGCACAGGCAGTGGGCAGACTCTCCTTCACACGTGCTCACGCTGGGGATTTGGCGTCCTCTGCTGAGCACGACCTATCATCAGCTTGGTGATGACAAGGTGCAAATGTTGGCAACCGGAGCCACAAATCTTGGGGTCTTTTAACATATCTCCAGTGGCCAGCACAAACCAAATGGAAGAATGATGAGAAGACGACACAGGCAGCATGAAATCCGCAGACACGGAGCGCTAAACCAAAACACCACCACGCTGCTCACACAGATGTCAAAACAAAGCACGAGCTCTGGGATTCATCTTTTGCCAGTTCAGTGCAAACAATTTGGCTCACAGAAATTAAGCGAGGAAGTCTAGCTTCAAACACGGCCAGAGAATGAGTGGGAATGTGGATGACATCCAGCTCTTTTGAACTTGCTTGATACTGACAAAGAGGGACTGATGGTCACCGATGAGCTGTGGAGGACAGTGGCACTTCTCTGTTCGTTGCGGGGGAGCTGGACCAGATGATCTTTAAAGGTCACTTCCAACTCAAGGGCCCTTAGCTTACAGAGTCTCATGCAAGGAGGCATAGTTAAACACAAACTTCTCGCTACCAAAGCTTAAGGATCATACAGCAAAATCCAAGCTGATACATCCAGTGGGATTTATCATTTAGGATTTGGCTCCATCTTAGCTGGGCTCTTCACTGGGCTACTTTCTGGCTCATGGTTGAGTTGACATCTATCCAGACTTGACGTTTATCCAGATCTGCTGCACACAGTCACTGCACAGAGGTAAAAAAAGGTGCTCCAGGACTGTGTCTTCACCCTCTAACTACAGTCAAGTATTGCTCACCCAAAGTCAACCACGAAATCTTTCCTGGAGTGATGCTGAGTATCCTGTGCAGACGATAGTCTGAAGGGTGGTGACTGAGGACAATATCAGCTAAAGATATTTTCCAGAACCAGTTTGCGTTCAAGTGATCCTGCCAAAATCACTGCATTGCAGCTCAGATAACAGACAGCCTCTCTTTCCAATAGAAGAAAGCCCTTTTTCTTTGCCAGTGAAACTGTGAGACAGATATTTCATCAGCTCAGATCTACTGGCTGCAGTTCAGTCAATCTGCTCTGGTTTTCCAGGGTGAAATAACAACCCTTCTGGGTAGAGAGTGTTGTTGGCTATTACTTCTTTGTTCCCATTACTTTTGACCATTCAGTCTTCCTGCCCTTCCTTTTTCTCATGCCATTTTTCTGGGTATTCCCACTTATCAGAGATCGTAAGTGTCCCCTGATACAACCACCACAACCTCAGTCCAGAAAGTTTTTGCTTTGCAAAGAGAAAGAAGGAGGAAGGCCCCAGGTGTTGATACTGAACATAGGTGTACAATTGCATAGGTGCCTCCAACCTCAGCCATTAGGTTATTCTGTGGATCTCTATTTTGTTGTCTTAGTCACTCCCTCTTAAGCTCTCTTAAGGCTCTTTCCATATAGAGCTTTGCCTGTCCAGGAATGAAAGACAAGCCTGGGGATATCTAGTTAGAGGGAACTGTAACATGGGTCTTGCTGTGTCTTTCTTCTTGGGAATATTTTTTCAGTCCTGTTTCTAAAAGTCTGATGTCTTTTTCTGTGCACGTTAGTGGTAGACAGAGCTCTGGAGAACCTCAATAGCATTTCATTCTGTTGGTTACTCAATGATTTGTTTCAACTCCAGAATGATCATGTTGGCTCTTGAAATGATGCTATCACAGTTCTGTGGTTAAAGAGATGACCTGGCTCATGCATCAAGCTTGTTGTGAGACCTTTGACACCTTCCTTCACCACTGCCTCATAAAGACATAGCAAAAGCTACATTTTCTTTCCTCTAGCTTTTCAGCTGCCATTGGAATTGCAATCCTGCTTAGGATTAGTAAGAAAAGCAGATTTCCCTTGGCACTGTGGCACTGTGGAACATGGTTTTTTAAGCATGGTGGTGATGGGTTGATGGTTGGACTGGATGACCTTGGTGGTCTTTTCCAACCTTAATGATTCTATGGTTCTGTGATTTTCTTTTCACACTAGTTATAACAGCAGCAAGCTGAACTGAAGTCCAGAATCATTAGCTGAACTCTCCTTGACACTACAGGAGAAATCAATACTGCAACAAGGAGATGGCTGTCGTGGTGCTGAAAGTGCTCAGGCTCCACTGGAACAACCACCAGAGAATTTGGCTCGAGAGAAATTGTTGCACATGAAGATTTCTGAGCGATCCTTTCTCACTGCTCTGTTGGAATGGCTCATCCATTGAAGCCAATTGCAAGCCCAGACATCAATAAGACTCCTTTTTTACCACAGATTATGCAAAAACTCAGTGCCTCATCCACAACCTCACAATCAGAGAAACAAGATGGATGGTGAGTAGAGACTTCATCTGCTCAGTTCTTTGTTCTGGGCTCATCTCCATGCCTTGCATCCAACAGATGTTTTCAGACATGGTATTGCAAGACGTGATTCAGAGTTTATATCCTCAGCTTACAAGTCAGTTATTGTTCTCATAGCAGCACATCTGAATCAGCTCAAGCAAGCGAGTTCCTGGGTGACTGTGTCTTTCGTCTCTGTTCACCTGTCTTCTGTTTTTTCTCCCCTCTGCACATCAGCTTGGAATTATCTTAAGATGGGGACTGCCTTCAGCAGGCATCTGCACCAAGCTCAGCCTATTTATAGGCACATCTCTGCTTAGGACTGTTCTGTGCTACTGCAACACACACAGTAAACTCTTTATTAATAAGTAGATAAGAAGCTCCTTAGGTCTTAGGTCACTTGTACTGCATCCCAGTCTGGGAATTATCCCACAGGTGAGCTCCCTTTCCAATCACATATGTTCCCACCAGCAACTACCGCAGTCACTTACACATGAAAATAATATTAGGAAAACATTTACTGTAAGCTTTAGCTTAATTTAGTAGAATTTAGCAGCTGGAAATTACAAGGAGGAGCCAGCACCTTGCAAAGAGCCAGCACTCTGCAGACCACCAGCAAGTGCTCCACAGACCTCAGTTTGGAAAGTGATGAGACAGATGGAAGTCATTATTTTGTTTTGAACAAAATACCATCTGGGGCCAACATTTGCTGTCTGTTACTTCTGAGTGGATCCAGAGAAACTCCATCATGTTCCTTAATAATCAGTTCTGGGACCAATCTTATTAAATATTTTCCTTAATGAACTTGGCAGAAAAAAAAGCAGGCGCCTGGTCGTGAGATCTGCTGATGACACAAACTTGAGTGACTGCATTGCTATTGCAGGGAAGGATATGAATATGATATGGGAAGAGCTGTGGATGACCTTTAAGGAAAGCTGAGTGAGAGAAATGGCTGCGTTTTGACATTAACGACTACACTTAGAGACCAAGGTAGAAAATAATCAATTGGAGGTAATAGTAGAGAAAAAAAGGACTTGAAATAGTCTATTTCATAGAATCATAGAATGGCATAGGTTCGAATGGACCTTTTTAAGATCATCAAGCTCTAACTCCCTGCCTTGGGTTGGTTGCTACCCACCAGATCAGACTGCCAGGGCCGCATCCAGCCTGGCCTTGAGCACCTCCAGGGATGGGGCATCCACAGCTTCTCTATTTGAACATGGTGTCCTTGAGAAGAACAACTGCAGTTGTAACGTATCCCAGGTAAGATGTTTCCAGTAGGGACAGGAAAGTGTTAATACCATAGCACAGAGAGTAGCTGAGGCATCACCTGAATAACTATAAGGTTCTGGTAACCCAGATTCAAGAAAGATGAACTGAACGTTGAAGGAGTGCATCTCTAGAAAGGCAGCTAAAGAGCCCTTTTTATTCAGCAGAGGAAAACAAGCAGGTTCATAGGCTACATCTGTACTAGCTCACTGAAAATTCCCTAGGGTTCTCCAACAATGTGGTCCACCAGGAGGGAATTAACCATGTCCAGGGTGGTTATCTCTATTCGGCCAACAGAGCAGTCCCTGATCCCTGCTGACTACAGGAACATCCCACTTGGCACCAGCTGAAATTCTGAAATTGTTGCTAGAGGAAATGCTATACCAGAGGACATTAACTCCACTCTGGAAATCTTTCAGACAAGCCAGGAGCAAATTCAGGAGCAAACTGATGGCAAATGAAGGCATTCAGAGACCACAGCTGCCAGCATTGCCTTCTAGAAGTAGACTGTGCATTGACATATATGTGACGTGGTGTCTGACTTGCTGGTGAGCTCAAGCCCTAAGCAAACATGACAGACATAGAAGAGCCCCTCCCATCACAGGGCTTTGTGCATCTTTGCCTTCAACATGGTGATATTATCCCAGTATTCCAGCACTGACTATTTTTATGCTCAGTGTTACGCTGATATAATCATAGAGAACCATGTTCTCAAAGAGCTCTAGGTTTATACTGAGCTCAGAATTACTATCTGAAAACTGGTTCTTTAGCTAGCAAGTATGATGCCAGTTCTCATTTGAGGACTTTCATCCACGCCTTTGTCATTGGTCTTTTCCTTCACACACGTGTTAGAAGAACAAATCATTTTTGAAGGGTGTGAAATGTAGCAGCTTTACACTGTTCAGAAGAGATACTTTGGTTTTACTGCAAATTTAATATAGACAGTTGGGAGCAACTATTAGAGTTACAAGCAGAATAAATAAACCAGTCAAGTGGCTCTGGTTGTCCAAATTTTGAACTACACAGCAAAAGCAGCTAAAGCACAGTGCCACGTGAGGGTGGGATTCCCTGATGCTGGAAATCCACGGAGCTACAATAGCAATAATCGTCTTCATCATACTGATTCTGTGAGCACTAACAATGAAGTGCTGTTATTTTTCACAACGCATTGACTTTTACCAAAGAGCATTAATTTCTTCATTAATACTGGAGATACTCCATTGATTTTAGTGAAATGGTTCTTTATACCTATACAGAATGTGAACCTGAAATTAAAATTATAATAATTAACTCCAAAACATATTTTCCTGCTTAGAAATTCCTTGTCAAGTTAATACAAAGACAACAGGGAAAACTGACTCAAGTGCATAAATATCCTTCAAGAATTACAACACTTGCGCATTGCATTTCTGCACAGCACAGATGATATATTCCTCCAGTCCATGGCTCTACTCCTGCTTCAGATGAGCACAGTCTGAGCAGCTAGCCAGATGAATGGCCAGAGGAGAATGTCATGGAGCATCCATGGAGCTCAACGAGCTCCAACCCAGATCAGGCAGCTCAGCTGTCTTCCCAATGGTGAAAAGCATCTTTTTCCTTTGCAACTTCTGGCATGGATCAGAGAGCCACCAGAACCAGAAAGATATTGAATTTCAGCTGGGACACACAAGCCGCTAATTGAATCTCCACTTCCTACTGCTATTTGTGCAGGGTGTGGGGTTAATTCACAACACTGAGAGATGAGACAGAGCAGACATCCATGAGAGATGATCTTTTAAATCATGACTGACTGCACTGCAACAGTGATTAAGGGCCTCAGGAAGAAGCAGAGAGCCACTGTAGTAGGTGTCATATGGACACATACAGCTTCTCCCCCCTGCACATACATTTTATATGGCTGCAAGGGCAGCAGACTTAACACACCTGTACACAGATGTATGTGTATTCTACTACGATCATTCTGGTTGCTTTTCTCAGAGCTATTCAGCCTCAGTTGCACTCCTTTTGACTTCAGTCAAGCTCTGATGATGTACACATTAAAAGTCCTTATAGGACTATGGGAAGAAGGAACATTAACAACTACACTGCTCTCCAAGTTGCACAGCACTATTGTCCTTCCTCTCTTGTAGCAGTGATTCTTCCTCATTTCAACCTTGCAGCATCAGGCAAATCCTCAGCTTGATCCAATCCACATACTGACTTCTTTTTTTCAAGTGTTCCCAGTTTATAAATGGGGGAGGGAGAGAAAAGAAACAATGATGATTAGCATATGCACCGTGTGCCCCAGCACGGGAAACAGCTGGGATGGTGTGTTCAGTGGTACAGCATCTCAGAGCAACATGTGCTTTGTCTGTCTCTTTCTGTACAAGTTTCTTTCTTCTCTTCACTTCTCTTTGCTTTGATGATTTTGTTTTCTTGTTTTCTTGCCAATATTCCTTGAGATGTAGGGTTTCCAGCTCTACTGCTCCTGGGCAGTCCTGCCATATGCGCTGCTCAGCATTATCAGTGTCTGGGTAATGAAGAAATTTTGCTTTGAGGTTATGCAGCCATATGGGCTGCCTGAAGACAAGAAGCTTTATTTCCAGCTCCAAAGCTGATTCACAGCATGACTTCTGTGAGGCCAAGGATGCCACAGATAAATTTAGTTCTTTTCTGCATGTCAAGGTTTCTAGCTCCTCCAAGCTTTAGAAAAGGAGTAAATGGGACTCTGGAAAGCCTGATAGTCTACTGAAGGAAGGTGACACAAGTCTTAGATCTGCAGATGAACAAAAGGAGGGTTGAAAACCCCATGATGTGAATCTGGAGTTCCCAGGGCTTGGCTTGGGCCAGTCTTAAAATCACTGGACCATGGAATCATTACAGTTGGAAATGACCACTAAGATCACCTAGTCCAACCATCAACCCATCACTGCCACAAGTCTTCCTGAACTCTTGGATTTCCTGCAATGAAATAAAAATACTGCAGCTTCCGCACTTTTACTTTCTAGGCAATCAACTACCATGAGAATTCCTAAGCTGCTCTCTCCATCATTTTATCATTGGGAAGCCCACACGTCAACATAGAAACTCTTGATACCTCCATTCTACCTTGAGAAATCTGTCTTCATATTTGGCTGCCCCAGCAATGGAACAAGAAGGCCAATGCCAAGAGAATACATCATTCCCACATCACGTGGCAGCCAACAAGCCTGCAAGGCTGAGCTGAAGAGTTCAAAGTTTTAAGCTTGGACCAAGACACCGTGCTGAGGTGTGCAGTGCTGACTGGATGGCTAGGGATGCAGTAACAAGGAATCATGACGTGAGCCATCATCTAGTGCTCTCCAGACGGTCATGGAGATGCAGATTTACCTCCTCCATACCAAGAATCATTATTTCTGCATGGTATTTTTAGACTGTAAGTACCCAGGAGATTGTCAGAAGCAGGTAGGCTGTTCTGCATTCCTACAGTCCCACAGAGGTTAGGCTAAGGAATGAGTGTGTGAGGCAAGACTGAGTCATCTGGATAGAGTGCAGAAAGTTTGCTTTACACCTACATAGGACATTGCCTTTTTTTCTGTGTTCTCCAATCTCCTGTGCTTTTTTAACAGTCTTTTAAAAAGGTTAATATATATGAATAAAACTATGTGATCCATATCATTAGCATCCAGGTTTAAACATCAGCAGTGTCAGTAGCAGCACCTCAGGAACAGTCTGGAAAAGCTTTCCTTCTCCTATGAGATTCATCCTCCTGCTGTATATTACCCAACATATGTTCCAACAGTTCTTCAGAAGCAGGTTAAGGATTTCTGGTGCAAGTGCCCCTATCCAAACCAAATATACTGAGAGCAAGAGGCAAGAAGATGAGTGCTAGAGGTCTATGGTCTTTCCCACATGTTCACTTGGGCAGTTCAGACACACTTCTGAAAAACCACAGTCCCCAGAGACATCGCTTTCCCTTCAAGGGAATGTACTTGTTAAGCTGGGGAGACAAAAAGCCTTCTTCTCGGAAATGAAACAGGTTGTCTTCCAGCACTCAGAGGGAGGGACAGTGGACACTAAGGTGGTTGAGATAAAAGCATGCATAAATATCCATAAATATTCATAAATATCCATGCTGGAACCACCACCACATGGTAGGATGTGATGCATGCGTTGTGTTTCAAATGTGAAGGTGCTGGAGCATGGATTTCCAGATGAGAAGAGGAGGGGAGGCTTCACAGGGAAAGTGCCAGGATTTGGGAGGGTAGTGATGCTCAGTGGGGAAGGGAAGAAGATAATAGATCATAGAATCGTTTGAGTTGGAAGGGACCATTAAAAGTCATCTAGCCCAAGTCCTCTGCAATGAACAGGGACATCTACAACTCGATCAGATGCTCAGAGCCCTGTCTAGCCCGACTTTGAATGCCTCTTGTGATGGGGCATCCACCACCTCTATGGACAATCTGTGCCACTGCCTCACCACCCTTATTGTAAAGAACTCTAAATCTCCCCTCTAGTTTGAAACCATTTTCCCTTGTCATGTCACCACAAGCCCTGCTCAAGTGTCTGTCTCCTTCCTTTCTATAATCCCCATTAGATACTGACAGGCCAGTATCAGGTCTCTTCTCCAGGCTGCTCAGCCCCAACTCTCTCAACCTGTCCTCATAGGATCATTTTTGTGGCCCTTCTCTGGATTCACTCCAACAGATCCATGTCTCTCCTGTTCTGAGGACTCCACATCTGGATACACTACCCCAGGTGAGTTCTCGCAGGGCAGAGCAGAGGGGAAGGATCACCTCCCTCTCCTTGCTGGCCACGTTGCTTTAGATGTAGCCCAGGGTATGGTTGGCTGTCTGGGCTGCAAGATAGGGATGCACTGAGTGTCGGTCATGAATTTGGAAGACAGTAGTACAGATAAGGAGGGAAAAAAAAATACAGAACTGGAGATAGAATGTCGGGGAGGTCATTAGAAAAGGAGTTTTTAGGGGTTATGTTAAAAAAATATATGTATTACAAAACAGAGAACCTGCATCTAAATGTTTATTGGGAATTGTCACAGCCCAAAGCTGCCAATGGCACAGAAACTCTCTAGAAGCATCCCATATCCGCAGCCCACACAGTGCAGAATTTATGGATCCACACTGAGCCATCCAATAGCCACAGATGTTTGGCTCCATGGAATGAGCTAGTGACCATTTTCCAACCCTGAGTGTACTGGCATATGTCTCATGTTCCTGCAGCTGAACTCTCTTGCTTTCTATCTCAGGTAGCTGAGCGTTGTTTCTCTCCTGAGCCTGAGACTTCCTACTGGCTTGAGAGTCACATCCAGAATCTCTTCAATATCCTTGCAAAACCACAGATTAATAAGTCTGTCCTGGAGCTTGACACCCTGTTCTCCCACAGGGACATGGCCCTACTGGACTGCAGCTGAACTCTTCCAGGATGCATGACAGATGCAGCGCATACGATGCAGCCAAGATAGCCTTTGCGAAGGGTCCCTGAAAGCACTATTACTCTGGTTGCCTCCCTGCTGGCCTACAATACTTCACTCACTAGCACAGGACAAACAGACAGCAGCTCCTGTAAGCCAGGAGGACGGAGTCACTCACCAGCCTTTGAGCTGAGCATTAAACATCTGGCTGTTGATGCGAGAATGAATAAGCTAGAGGGCTGATGGGAACCAGATTGTTTGCACTCTGTCCAAGAATTCCTTTGCAAGCTTCCAGTGTCGACTTTTGGCTTATCTTTCACACATAGGGTCTCTGGGCACTTTCTGGGAAAGCAGGATAAGTATGGATTCACACCAGTTGAGAAGCAGGATTTGTCACGCTCATTGTGCTAGGCTTCGTCTGAGCAGACAGGTTTGGGCTTGATTAAGGACACACTCCTCCATGTCACTGAAATGAAGCAAGGCACTCTCCCAAGCTCCTAACCAAGTGGAGCAAGAAAGGAAGGGAAAACAGAGCATGTGAAAAGGACACTGCTTTCTCCAGGTCTGGAGAGGGAGTACAGAGTGGATGAAAGAGAGAAGGAGCCAGAAGTTGGCTCGAGTCATGTTGGAAACTCCTGCACATTCCCATCACTGTGCCTTGTTTGCCATAGTGAAAGCCTGGCAATCAGCATTTGCATCCGCTCCATCCACTGTTTGACCAGACCTTGAAGATTAGTGCAGAGTATGGACATTAGATTACCACTGCATCTTGATCTCTCTCTGACTGCAAGGCAGTCATTTCTTCAAAGCCTTCCTCAAAAACAAATGAATAAAATAAGTCCTGGTCAAGCAGGAGGGAGTACTGGGTCTGCCATCATCTCCACCCTGCAGCACCTTGCTCTTGGCCTCATTAGGTTCGTATGGGTCTGCTTTTCAAGCCTGTCCACGTCCCTCTGGATGCCATCCCTTCCTTCTACTGTGTCAACGGTACCACTCAGCTCGGTGTCATCAGCAAACTACTGAGAGTGCACTCGATCCCATCACCTATGTCGCTGATAAAGATGTTGAAAAGCATCAGCACCAAGACAGATTCCTGGGGGACACTGTTCATGACCAGCCTTCACCTGAACATGCAACACTCTGGCTGCAGCCATCCAACCAATTCTTCATCCACCCAATAGTCCGGCCTTCAAATCCATGTCTCTCCAATTCAGAGGTAAGGATGTGGTGCAGGACCATGCCAAAGGCCTTACACAAGTCCAGGTAGATGACATCAGCCGCCCTTCCTTTGTCCACCAATGCTATCACTTAAATACT
Organism: Aquila spilogaster; assembly: GCA_024606505.1. Classification (NCBI taxonomy): domain Eukaryota; kingdom Metazoa; phylum Chordata; class Aves; order Accipitriformes; family Accipitridae; genus Aquila; species Aquila spilogaster. The sequence goes on from JANHGO010000041.1 coordinate 34,009,717, forward strand.
GAGTAGTCAAGATAAGAAATTGAGAGTTCCTTTGTAGCAAGATCATTTCAAATCAGACATTAAGAAAAACTTGGTAGCAGAAAGCAGGACTCTGGAATCAGCTGTCTGAGGTCTCTGTAGTCTCCAACACTGCAAGCTTTTAAGGCAAATCTCTTTAAGCATAGAGTCAATATCAACCTCTGTTGGGAATGGCATAGATACAGTTATTTCTTTCTTAGACTAGAAAGATAAACCATGTGATCCTTCAGGCTGCCTTTCAGTTTTATTTCTCGATAGTTTCACAAAATTTCCTTTGGAGATAGCACAAAGTCTTATCAGTCTTCATAAAACAGTGCACAGAACTACGCTGCCCTTCTGGGAAGTCCAGCTGGACTTGAGGGAATGGGAATTATCTCTGCTGTTTTCCGAGGAGCATCTCTAGGCCACGTTTAGGACCAGATGCATCCTCTGTACAGGCAGTCATGATACAAAAGCAACTTCTGTGCACGCAGAGGCCTCAGTGATGAGCTCAAAGAACACAGTCCACAAGAGCCCAGCATGACATTAGAAGCACTGCAGGACAACAACAGACATTTTCTGCCTCCCAGTGCTGAGGAAATGGCACGATTCTGCAAATTCTGACCCCCAGCACAGGGAAAGAATTGAGGTCCTCCACTACTCCTCGCAGAGCCCTTTTGAAATTGCTAACAGACTAGCCAGGAAGAAAGAAAAATTATTGTGCTATAATTTGAGGCATGAAAGAAGACGACGGAAACAGAGGGACCCCTCAAGTCCTCTGATCAAAATGTTGCTGCCACAGGTACTCTGCCATATGTTCCCATTCACACCTTCAATATTATTAAAAGGCTTTTCCAGAACTACATTCCTCTGATGCCTCAAAGCCATCTGCTGATTTTTCCACTTCAAAAGTAGCCATGGCCCAATTTACATCCATTTACATTCGTGCCTAAAATGTTTCAGAGACCTGAAGCTTAAATAGCTCCTCTCCCTCCTGTATGCGTATCGTGCACAGCACAGAAAGATCCCCCCTCCTGTCCATCCTCATATAGGGATTTTATTCTCCATTGTACTCGAGAAACTCAGGTTTGGTGCCTAAAACAAAAGAAGAAATATAGGTCTGTGCATCTGTAGGTTATCGTTGACAAAACTGGCAGTAGCTCGTAACATGATGTCATATAAAAATACCTCATGTTCTTATTAGTACAATTATGAAACTTTTATCTCCTTCCTTCCTGTTCATACCCCATCTCTACTCTAAGTTGAAGGCAAAGATTTTTGTAATTAAACTCCCGAGCCCTAACAACTCAAGAGAAATCAAATCTGGCATGTGAAGTGTCTTCATTTATGGTGTCTTTCAGTGGCCTATTACATGTTGCATATACAAACATTCACATTCTCGCCAGGAATGCCTTCTTTAATGCTACTTCATGAGCAGAGGAAGCTGGAAAATTCTTTTGGATGGTGAGGTTGAGGAGACACAATCTGAGAAATACAGATGTTGAAAGGCAGAAAGAACTGTCAAGTCTAAGGAAGGTGGCTTCTGGAGATGTCATCTAATAACTTAAATTCATACTGCACTTTATATCCTGAAGTGCTTTAAGATGAGAGCTGTGATTGCTCATTTTCTTTCGTAATTCAGCTGGGGGAAGGAGACAGTAGCCAAGCCACATCACTAACACAGCAGTTTTCAGGAAGGAATGTGAGTACGGAGTGAAATGTAGTGAAAGGCAACCCAATCTTGAGAAGGTAAATGGGGTGGGATTTGTCTCACTTGTGTTTGGATGTCTGCAGTGCGTATGTCTCCAGCTGAGCAGGACGCCCTGAGCTTTCATTTGAGTCAAAAGAAAGAAGGGGTCACGTATATCACACAGATCATTTAATCTGTTTTAGCTATCTATTTGAGATGAGATGAATCACATCCTGCGTGTTCCTGCTTCCCTCCCTTGAATGCAAAGAGTCCAAATGAACAACTATTTTCAACATAAACACATAGAGTGGGATTTATCTCATGTGTTATATGTTTACAAAGTACATGTTTTCCTCTGAGACAGAAATCCAGCCTTCCACTCAAGTCAATGGAACCCATGGTGCAAAATCTAGTCAATGCAGACAATGGAGTTTTGGAGTGCAACACAAACAGATACAGATTTTATACACATTATTTATTATTTCATTGAATCATACGATCATAGAGTCGTTTGAGTTGGAAGGGACCCTGTAAGGCCATCTGGTCCCACTTCCCCACAGTGAACAGGGGCACTCACAGCTCCATCACGTGCTCAGAGCTCCATCCAGCCTGATCTCAGATGTCTCCATTATTTACTTAATGTCCTTAAATTACTGGTATTCTTTATTCACTGTGCTGACTTGATCTTCACTATCAGAAAAGCCTGAACACTCAACTGAGGGATGAATATCTATTGTAAGAACACTTGCACTTGAGATTAGTCCCATTCCTAAGGTCAGGTGAGATGGGCACACCAACACCTCCTACATCTCATCCCATGTTTAATGGTCACATTTGGGCAAACACTCATTTTTCCACCCTAAGGTGAAATTGGTGTCTCCAACAGCACAACATTGCCAAGCGTCACACTGCGCTCCCTTTGTTATACTGCAGCTGATGAGAAATGGTTCCAGGTTCTTGCAGAGTTTCAAATTTCCTTGGAGATTTGATGTACTAACACTGATGTCAGAAAACCTGGCACCAGCAGGGAAAGAGATATTTGGAAAGTGCATAGTTTTGGCAACAGTTCTGTGAGCCCCGATGGCCAGGCAATGGCTTCGAACGATGGCAAAGCATCGTTACAGTATTAATTGGTGGGATTCCAGCTGAGGTGTGGTAGTTTCATGTCTGGGTGGTGAATTACCAAGTTATAAAGGTTTGATTGAGATGTCTTATAGACACTAATCTGAACATGAGGAGCACAGTGTGGAACATGCATCTCTCCATGCCACAAATGCCAAGGGTTTGAATAACAGGTTGGAGGGATTTCAGCACAAAGTCATGGGCCATTCTCTCTTAAGGCACCGCTGTGTGGCTTCGTATCCATACCTTTCCTCCAGAAAGCCAGAAAATACCTTCTGCTAACCCGAAACCTCAGGCACAATTCATGGAGCTGACAGATTAGACCTGACAACCTAGCAGGTTTGATTGGGTCATGGAAATATCCACTGAAAGCCACATGAGCACATCTGATTTGGCAATAAAAAAAGAAAAAGAAAGAAAAAAAGCATTTGCTACACATAAACAGAAAAAGGTGCTTTGTTTTATACCCTGAGTGGGGTGTTGCAGTTTATAGCAGGTTGACAGAAAACATATGTGAATCATCATGTAGATTATATTTATATTGCCTAATACTCAGGTTTGTTTGGTTGGCATTAACAACAACCCGTGGCTTCCTTTCTTATAATGCTGGTTTACTTTTAATAAAATCTTGCATTCACATCATCTCAGCAAAGCATTCTCCCAAGGTGGAGTCAAGGGCAGAGAGGGAAACCTCTGTGAAATTCATTTCAAATGTTCCCCCTTACTTGTGCAGTTCCTATTTCCCTCCTCATTTTAAACAGACAAATAAGTCAATGCAAGATACCCACTTATTGCTCTTGCAAAAGAAATAATAATAATAATAATAAAAATGTAAGAGAGAATCTGAGAAACGCTTGCCTTATTTTTTCCAGATCCATTACCAAGATGTACTCACTATGTCATCGTATTTGTACTGAGAGCTGACAATGAATGCCAGCATGTAAATTTTGGATCCAAAGATGCTTCAAGAACACTAAAAAGATTGACTTTGTCCTTGATTGTGGTGATAATCACAGAACCATAGAATCAAAGAAAGGCTTAGGTTGGAAGAGACCTTGAAGATCATCGAACTCCAATCTACTGGATTTGCCATCCACCAGATCAGAGTGCCCAGATTCCCATCCAACCTGGCCTTTAACAGCTCCAGGGATGGGACATCCACAGCTTCTCTGGGCAATTCTTGGTGCAGTGACAGGGATGACAACTGGGAGAGAATGAGGAAAAGGAGATAGAAGTGAAGAGGCCTTGGGGACTTGGAAAAGATTGAACCTGAGCTTGGTTTTATGTGTTTGGGATGCTTCACATGAAGGTGCTTGCACTCACTTGCCAATCAAAGATAAAGCTTTGGTGATAGCAGAGGTCCCTTAGTTGCAAATACAGGTCTAGCAAGGTGGATTTTCTGGAATCTCCTCTATCACAGACTCACAGACTTGGTTAGACTTCATAACCCAACATGCAGCATTCTGGGGGGCTCATTCTCAAAAACAGATTAATTATGTTTATAATACACATCTCCTGACTCTGAACAGTTCCTGAACAACTCAAAGAGTGATGGACTTTCGTCTGGGGAAGCTGAAGTTCATTCGCAGAAAGTGAAAGAAAAACCCATGGCAATCTTTCGAAGCACTCGAGCACTGCTCTACAAGGTGAAGATCAAATCTTGGGGATGTCGTAGTCCTCCATCTCCAAGTATTACCATAATATCACAAAAGACAGGTCTGGAGGAAACAAGTTTTATCCAGCCCACTTCCCTGGACCACGGTAGGATCAGCTCTCCCTCACACCAGGGTGCTGGTTAGCTAACAGCAAAAAAATGTGTAGATATGACACTTAGGGACACGGTTTAGTGGGCATGGTGGAGATGGTTTCACAGTTGGATTTGACGATCTTAGAGGTCTTTTCCAGCCTTAATGTTTCTATGATTCTAATGACCTGGGAATTGCAGCCTTTCTCTGAGAGTGCTGAAGAACAATCATCCACTTATGGCAGGGGGAGATGGAGGCATAGGAAAATTAAAGAGGTTTTTCCCAGAGACATTTACTTACACGATGGAAGGGATGGCAAGTATGGAGACTGCTTGTCCTTCCAGTATCTCCTTATATCCATTCCTCTCTCAGATCAGGTATAGCCATGTTTTTCTTCATGTTCTATGAAATTCTACCATTTGTGCTCAACAGTGCAATGGGGTTGTTTCCTAAAGCAAGGCCCAATCCTTCACCCTCTTCCTCAGAGCCATGGGAAGCAAAAGCAATTACTTTTGATCTCCCAAGCCCAATCAATCCCCATTGCTTCTCTTCACTTGCACAGATGTCAAAGCATCTGTGGCAGGAGCAGAAAATGGGCTTTGCATTATGTCCAGCTGTTAGGCAAATCATGGAGTAGAAAGACTGCGTTTGGGATCTCTTTCCTTTTCAGTGCTGTCAGTCAGACGGAACAGCAAGTCCCTAAAATAGTTATGAATAACCATTAATAGGAGAAGACTTTGAAAATGTTCCTTGTTTATACATTTGCTGGAGGGTCTAAATCCTGGTAGAGCTTAGAAAAATCCACCGTTTTCACTAAGCTTTCAACTCTGCTTGGGCAAAAGCTCTGCAAATCAGGATAATAAATACATGTCATGCCACATGTATACACATTTTCTTCCAAGGCTGTTTTTAATTTCTCCTTTCAGGCATGCTTTGCCCCAATGGTTGCCTTTGCTGGCTCTATAAGAACCAGCTTCAGCACGTCTCTGAACGCTTTCCAAACAGAACGCTCATTCATGTCCTCAGCTCTGAGATGAGTAACAGTCTGCAGCCGTGTACCTCAGGAGCCATAAAGCAGAGTGGACTGGATTAGAAAAGCTCCTGTCCCCCTTCCCACAATGGTTTTTTTTCATGCTGATGATATTCTGGAGGAACATGGGGTCTGAAAGCAATGCCAGCAGTAGGACCCTGGAGAGTCAAGTCCTCACATCTCTGAATTTGGCAGCCTCAGCCTCGTCTGATTGTTACTTCTCCTGCAGAGACATTTCACTGCCCACATCACGAGTTGAGTCCGTGGTGTATTTGAGACTCCACAAACCACTAAAGCAGTCTCTCAAAAAGAGGGCAGTAACCAAGCAAATACCAGGACTGCTCTCCTCACCCATCCTGACTTCGTTTGTAGGACAACTCTCAGAAATCCTTCATGACCCTCTAGTCATCCCATGCAGGCTGCTGCTGATGGATGTGTCCTTTGGCTAATGTTGGCTTCCATTCCAGTCTCTGGTCCAGAGAATCATTAAGGTTGAAAAAGACCTTCAAGACCATCAAGTCCAATCATCCACCTGCCACCAATACTGCCCGTTAAACCATGTCCCTCAGTGCCACATCTCCATGGTTCTTGACCACCTCCAGGGACAGTGACTCCACCACCTCCCTGAGCAGCCCATTCCAGCACCTGATCACTCTTTTGGAGAAGTTTTTCCAACCTGAACCTCCCATGGCACAACTTGAGGCCATCCCCTCTCATCTTATTACTGTTACTCATGAGAAGAGGCCGACCCCCACCTCGTCACAATCTCCTTTCAGGCAGTAAGGAACTCAGAAATGTCCCCAGGTTTGCATGGTGCCCACGCCCTGAGAATCTACTGAAGTAGAAGCTGAGATTACTGAACACTTCGCAGTAACCTCCCAAAGCCACCAACTCAAAGCCCTTGAAAAAAAAGTTTCTTGTCAATAGTACGAATTAGACAGAGGTGGTCCTCTAAGAAGGCATAAGGGAAAACCATCAGGGACACCAAGCGTAGCCACGATGCTTCTGAATTCAGCAGACTTTCTGGAAACACTTCTTTAATGTGTGGGTGACTGAGCAAGAAGAGACCCAGAGAGGTGCTGGATGGTCCTATTGGAGATCTCCAAAAGATGGTGGATATGGCATTGGGCACCCTGCTCTGGGTGATCCTGCTGAGGCAGGTTTGGGCCAGAGGAACCCAGAGGGGCTCCAACCTCAGCCATTCTGTTACCCTGTGATTCTGTGACATTTGAACACGTTTTGCCATCAGTTCAAGCAGAGAGCTTTGCTATCACCTCACAGATAGCTTGCACTGCCGAACCCTTTGGCCATCCCAAAAGTGGCCAAGCTATTTCCTACGCATGTTAAGGAAGTGATCAGGGGGAAGCTTATTTGTTGTAATTTCTTTTGCCTTCAAATCTTGGCTGGGTTTTCCCTTACAACAATATACTCGTGTCCCCTTCTCCATTTTTTTTCCCCAAATGATATCACAGCAATAAAGCACTCCGGAGTGAATTTTACCAGAACATTCATACACAGCATGGGTGGGTGAAGGCAGAGGCCACACTGCAGTACCACCCCCAGGCACATATTAATGGGGCCCATAAAACACACCCTGTTGTGTCTTCTGGCTTAATTGTCAAATGGTTTCCAGATTTAAAGCCCCTGAGTAGAATCTTTCAGAAGATCTACGTTCATTAGGAAACATCAAAAGCAACAGTAAACATAGGAAATGGGAGCTGCCATTTCGAACTCATGGAGATGTACATCAGTCAATGGGGTTGCTAACTTCTTCTTGTCCCAACCTCCTTGTCAAATGGAGGGAGAGGTTAACCGGGGAAAAATAAGGCAAAATGGTGAGCCAACTTCAAGGCTTTG
>JANHGO010000041.1:34017257-34114398 GCA_024606505.1 Aquila spilogaster
TGAGGGGAGACCTTATCGCTCTCTACAACTACCTGAAAGGAGGTTGTAGTGAGGTGGGGGTCGGTCTCTTCTCCCAAAGAACAAGAGAGGAAACGGCATCAAGTTGCGCCAGGGGACGTTTAGATTGGATATTAGGAAAAATTGCTTCACTGAAAGGGTTGTCAAGCATTGGAACAGGCTGCCCAGGGAAATGGTTGTGTCACCATCCTTGGATGTATTTAAAAGACATGTAGATGTAGCACTTAGGGATGTGGTTTAGTGGTGGACTTGGCAGGGTTAGGTTTACAGTTGGGCTTGATGATCTTAAGGGTCTTTTCCAACCTAAATGATTCTATGACCTTCTCAGCTGGGACGTGTGAGCCACCAGGTAATTGAATCTCCACTTCGTATTGCAGGTTATGGAGGGTGTGGGGTTAAATCACAACGTGCACAGACAGGAGACCCAGACCATGATTTCCATGGGAGACTGCCTCCTAAATCATGAATAGTTGCATTACAGCAGTGATCAAGGGCACAAGGAAGAATTAGGAAGCCACTGTAGTAGGTACTGCATGGACACACACGCAACTTCTCCCGCCTACACAAATATTTATATATGGCTATAGAAGTAACAGACATAGCACACACGCACAGATGTATATGTATCCTTTGATCATCCCGCTTGCTTTTCTCAGAGCTATTCAGCCTCAGCTGCACTCGGTTTAACTGCAGTCAAGCTCTGATGACAAACACATAAAATACTTGCCTTACAAGACTGATGGAAGCAAGAACATTAATAAACGTGCTGATTTCCAAGCTGCACAGCACGATGGCCCTTCTTGTTTTCCAGTGCTCTTTATTCCTCATATTCAGCCTTGCAACATCTTGCTTTTCAGACCTACCCCTTAGCTTGATCCAGCAGACGGACTTTTTTTCACAAGTGTTCCCAGTTTATAACTGGGGGACCAGAGAGAGAAAAGAGATGATGATGATTAGCACATGCGCCATGTGCCCCAGCACAGGAATCAGCAGGGATGGTATGTTTAGTGGTGCAGCTTCTTAGTGCAACATGTGCTTCATCTGTCTTTTTCGGCACTACAGTTTCTTTCTTCTAATCACTCCTCTGTGCTTTGATGATTTTGTAGGGTTTTTTTTTTCTTCTTCTTTCCTGCCAACATGGCTTGAGAGGTAGAGTTTTCAGCTCTACTGCTCCTGGGCAGTCCTGCCATATGTACTGCTCAATGTCATCATTTTGCTTTGAGGTAATACACTCATATGGGCTGCCTGAAGACAAGCAGCTTCATTTCCAGCTCTGGAGCTGATCCACAGCATGAATTCTGTGGGGCCAAGGGCACCAGAGCTAAAGTTAGCTCTTTGCTGTCCTACATGTCAGGTTTGTAGTTCCTCCAGGCTTCAAGAATTGTGTAAATGGGACTTTGGAAATGCTGCTGGCCTTCATACCGAGGCTAGGTGGGATAAGTCTTGGGTTTGCAGATGCACGGAAGGGAGGTTGAAAAGCCCATGACAGGAATATCTGTCTTGGGCAAGTCCTCCTGGACTCTCTGATTTCCTACAATTAAATGAGAATCTTCTAGCTTCTGGATTTGGGTTTTCTAGACAATCTGCTACCATGAGACTTCCCAAGCTGCTCTCCTTGTCCCTTCAACTTTGGGAAGCCAACAGGCCCTGAGGCTGTGAAAGCAACAGTCCCTGGCTGTGGGGCAATTTGCATGGCTGGATTGCTCCAGACCTCTGGGCTGTGAAAGCTGCAAGAGCCCCTGGTAGCTGAAAGCATTTCCAAACCACCTGAGAACAGGACTGACGCAGTGATGTTTGGGTATTTTGGGTATTCAAGGCTACTTTGCATGACAAAGAGAAGGCTCAATGTGTTCAGACTTCCCACTAACATGAACTATTTCTCATGGTGTGCCAACACAGCCTATCTGGAAGCAAGCTTTGTGTCTCTCATTTCCTGGGTCACCCTTCTTTTTATTTCATGTTCACCACATGGAAACCCGAGTGAGAATCTGTGATTATCATTTACCGGAGTTTGGACAACACAGAAAGACTTGATGCTTCCGCTCCACCTTGAGAAAACTGCCTTCATATTTGGCTACCCCAGCAGTGGAACAAGAAGACCAGTGCCAAGTGAATACATCATTGCCACAGTATACAGCTGCTGACAAGCCCATAAGGCTGAGCTGAAGATTTCAAAGCCCTGGGCCTGGACCAAGACACTGTGCTGAGGTTGTACAGTTCTGGCTAGACGGTTGGGGATGCAGTAAATGGGTATCATGACATAAGCCATCATTCGGCGCTCTCCAAAAGGTCACTGAGATACAGGTTTACCTCCTCCATCCCTAGGAACATTATTTCTGCTCTGTATTTTAGATGGTGAGTCCCTCTTTCAGGAGCCTGTTAGAAGCTGGCAAGCTGTTCTGCATTCCTGCAGTCCCAGTGGTCAGACTAACAGCAATGACCATGCTGGGGCAAGACTAAGTCATCTGGATAGTGTGCGGAAAGCTTGTTTACACTTACTTAGCACATTGTCTGCAGCCCTTTCTGCACTCTCCAATCTCCAGTTCAAAAACAAATAAACGAAACCACACCTCTGTATCATTAGAGTCTGGGCTAAAACATTGGCACTATCAGTAGTAGCATCTCAGGACCTGACTGGAAAAGCTTTTCTCCTCCTGTGGGATTCACCCCTCTGTTATATGTTACCCAACATATAGTCCAGCAGTTCTTCAGAAGCAGGTTCAGGCTTTCTGGTGCAAGGGCCTGTATCCAAAGCAAATATACCGAGTGCAAGAGGCAAGCAGATGAGTGCTAGAGGGCTATGGTCTTCCCACATGTTCACTTGGGCAGTTCAGACACATTTCCAAAAACCACAGTCCCCAGGGACATTCTTCCCTCTGCAAGGGAATGTGCTTGTTAAGCCAGGGAGAGAAAAAGCCACGTCAGAAATTAAACAGGTTTCCCATGAACTTTGAGCTAAGAGCATGCACAAATATCCATGCTGGATCCACCAGCACATGCAAGGATTTGGGAGAGTGGTGGTGTGCACTGGTGAAGGGAAGAAGATAGGCAAGCATGAAGTACAGGCCCTGAATTTGGAAGGCAGCAATAGGGATAAGGAGGGGACAGGAGAATTGGAGATAAGGGGTCAGATAGGTCATTGAAAAGACCGTTTAGGAGGGAAAATTCAAAAATAAAAAATAAAATAAAATGAGGGAACCTGCTTCTAAATGTTGACTGGGGAGTGTCTCAACCCAAAAGGCTGGCTGTGGGATAGATACTTCCTAGCAGCATCCCATTTCCACAGCCCACATACTGCAGGATTTATGGCTCCACACTGAACAATCCAATAGCTACAGCTGTTTGGCTCCATGAAATAAGCTAGGGACAATTTTCCAACCCTGAGCATGATTGGCACAACATGTTTTCTGTCCATACAGCTGAACTTTCTTACCTTTCTTACCTTCTTTCTCAGGTATCTTGGTGCTGGGTCCCAACTTGCTGAGCCAGTCTCCTGAAATTTCTTATTGGCTTGAGTCATGGCCAGGGTCTCTTCAGTCTCCTTGCAAATCCACTGATTAACTAGACTGCCCTGGAGCTTTAAAACCCCCTTCTCCCACATCGACATGGCCCTTCTGGAGTGCAGCTGAACTCTTCAGGGATGCACGATAGATACAGCACACAAGATACCTGCCAAGACAGCTTTTGCAAAGGGTCCCTGAAAATACCATTACACTGGTTGCCTCCCCATTGACCTACACCACTTCACTCACTACCACAGGACAAACAAACGGCAGCTCCTGCAAGCCAGGAAGACAGAGTCACTCACCAGCCTTTGCACTGTGCATTGAACATCTGGTTGTTGATAGGGGAATGAATAAGCTAGAGGGCTGATGTGAACCAGATTTTTTGCACTCCATCCAAAAATTCCTCTGCAAGCTTCCAGTGTCGACTTTTGGCTTATCTTTCATGTAGCGTCTCTGGGCATTTTCTGGGAAACCAGGAGAAGTACGGATTTGCACCAGCTGAGAAGAAGGATTTGTCATGCTCATCATGCAATGCTTTCATCTGAGCAGACAGGTTTGGGCTTGATTAAGGACACACTCCTCCATGTCATCGGAGCAAGGAGAGGCACTCTCCCAAGCTCAAAAGCAAGTGGAGCAAGAAGGGGCAGGAAGAATGGGACTGTGAAAAGGACCCTCCTTCCTACAGGTGATGGGGAAGGAACTCAGAGTGGGAGGGGGACAGAAGAAGCTGGAGGCTAGCTCAAGAGCCGTGTACGAAGCCCCAGCACATTCCTGCTGTTGTGCCTTGTTCACTGTGGCCAAGGGCTGGGATTCAGCATTTGCATTCACCCTGTCCATGGTTTCACTAGACCCTGAGGATCACTGCAGAGCAAAGTCTGGCCAGTAGGTTGCTATTGAATGCTGATCCCTCTCCAAAGGTGAGACAGGTTTTCTTCTACTCCTTCTACCTCAAAACCAAGTGAATAAAAAAAGTCCTGGCCCAGCAGAAGGGAATGCCATGTCTGCCACCCAGTCTCCATCACATTCCTGAAGAAGGTGGGTCATAAATTTTGCACAAGCCCCAAAGCATTAGCAACCCCCTTTTCCCCTCCATGATGTTTTTTGACACATTCAAATGATAAATCTGAGAACGGACACAGTGTTTTGTTAAAAATGCTTCAAAATTTACTTAAGCCCTGGCTGGGTGATGTTCAACATTCACAAATACCTCTAACTAGGAAAGATGGGGTGTCTCTTTCTTTAGCCAGCCATCCTTGGCATGACTTACAAATCTCAGGACCTCTAGAATGACCACTGAGCAAATGGGCTTTCAAAAATGAGTGCCCATCCTCCTCCTAACTGAGGCATAAAAGGAAGCAATTCCAGGAAAAAAATCCATCATGGGCTGCTGAGTTTATCAACAACACTAGCTGTGTCATCCGCAGAGGGCAAGAGGCTGAGCCTGTCTATAGCATTAAGGCCATCACAGTCTGATCCCTGGTGCCCAACACTGACCCTCGTCTTTGCTCTGCTCTGCCTTCCACACAGCTGTAATCTGTTCCCTGGATATTAATGGTTGCTTACAATGAATTCTCAAGATGAAAGCTTGGCCCAGGATCTCTGTTATGTCCTACTCCAGTCCAAATAAATGAATAAAGGCTTTTTTTATAGCAGAGAGAACAGTATCTTTGCTTCAGCATTGCATAGTCAAGATACTGAGTATGTACGGCAAGAAATCATGAGGTTCCTTTGCAGCAAGGATGGTTCAGGTTAGACACTAAGAAAAACTGGCTAGCAGAGAGCAGGACATTGGAACCAGCTGTCTGAGGTCTCTGTAGTCTCCAACACTGCAGGTTGTTAAGTACCATCTCTTTAACTAGACATTTAAGGTAAGTCTCTGCTGGGAATGTCACACTTACAGCTGATCCTTTCTTGGTCCAGAAAGACAAGCCAAGTAATGCTTCGAGATGCCTTTCAGTTTTATTTCTCTATAGTTTCACAAATTGCCTTTGGGGCTAGCACATAGCCTTGACTCCTCCCATACAAGAGTGCATGAACATATGCTGCTTTTTTCGGAAGCCTAGCTGAACTTGAGAGAGTGGGAACTATCTTGTCTTCCGAAGACCATCTCTAGGCCACCATCAAGACCAGATGTATCCTCTGTACAGATGGTCCTCATGCAAGAGCAACCCTTGTGCATGCAGAGGCCTCAATGATGAGCTCAAGGGCCATGGTGCTCATGAGCTTAGTGTGACAGTAGTTGCACTGCACGACCAGAACAGCCATTTCCCCCCTTCCAGTGCTGAGGAAATGGTAAGAGTCTACAACTTCAGATCCCAGCACAAGGAAAGAATCGAGGTCCTAGCATTATGTCTCACAGAGTCCCTTTGAAATTGCTAACAGAGGAGCCAGGAGGGAAGGAAAATCATTATGCTATAACTCAATGCCTGAAAGAAGACTACAGAGACTGAGGGACCTTTTGAGTCATCTGATCAAATTGTTGCTGTCACAGGTACTCTGCCATATGTTCCCATTCACACCTTTAATGCTACTAAAAGGCTTTTCCAGAACTGCATTCCGCTGATGTTTCAAAGCCATCTGCTAATTTTTCCACTTCAAAAGTAGCCATGGCCCAATTTACATCCATTTATATTTGTGCCAACAGAGACCTGAAACTTAAATACCTCCTCTCCCTTCTGCAACTTTATCATGCTCGGCATAGAAAGCTCACCTCTCCCATACATCCCATTGTAGGACTTTAATCTCCATACTATTTGAGAAACTCAGGTTTGGTGCCTAAACCTGGAAAAAAAAAAAAAGGTATGACTATGGGTCATTATTGACAAAAACTGGCAGTAGCTCTTAACATAATGTCATATAAAACTAGCTCATTTTCTTATTAGTATAATTATAAAAGTTCCATTTCCTTCCTTCCTGTTCACACCCCCTCTATAAGCTGAAAGCAAAGATTTCTGTAATTATTATTGCCAAGCCCAAACATCTCAAAAGAAATCAAATCTGGCATGCAAAGAGTCTTCATTTACCATGTCTTTCAATGGCTTATTAAATATTTCTCATACAAACACTCACACACACCCACACAGATGCTCGCACAGGAATGCCTTTTTTAACATCACTTTATGAGTCTCCCCCAGTGCCAAAGAATGAGTAAAGGAAGCTGGAAAATTCTTTTGGATCATGAGGTTGAGGAGACACAATCCAAGAAATGTAGATGTTGAAAGACAGAAAGATCTGTCAAGTCCAACGAAGGTGGCTCCTGGACATGTCATCTAATAATTTAAATTCATACTGCATTATATATCCTGAAGTGCTTCAAAACTCAGGCTGTGGTTGCTGATTTTCTTTTGTAATTCGGCTGGGGAAGAGGGCAGTAGCCAAGCCATGTCTGTAACACAGCAGTTTTCAGGAAGGAATGCAAGTACAGAGCAAATTTTAGTAAAAAAGCAACCCAACCTTGAGGTGGGAAATTGGGTGGGATTCATCTCGCCCGTGTTTGGATGTCTGCAGTGTAGATGTCTCCATCCCAGCTGTATGCCCTGAGCTTTCATTTTAGAGAGAATGAGAGAAATGGCCACATGGAGCACAGAGATCATTTAATCTCTTTTAAATACCTACTTCAGATAAGATGAATCATATCCTCCAAGTGCCTGCTTCCCTCCATTGACTGCAAAGAGTCCAAATAATTACTTGCAATGTAAACATATAGGGTGGGATTTATATCATGTATTTTATGTTTACAAAGTGCATGCCTTCCTCTGAGACAGAAATCTAGGTTTCCACTCAAGTCAATGGTGCAAAATCTGGTCGATACAGCCAATGGAGTTTTAGGGAGCAACCCAGCCAAGCAGATAGAGATTTTTATACATATTCTTTATTATTTACTCAATTTATTACTGCTCTTTATTCTCAGTACTGACTAGATCTTCATTTACTGTCATAAAAGCCTGAATGCCCAACTGAGGGATCAATATCTACACTGAAAACATTTTCAGTTATTTGAGACTAAACCCATTGCTAAAGTTAGTTGAGATGGATCCCCACAATGAAATGGCATTTTTCCCTTAGGGCACACCAACGTTTAGTACATCCCATACCATGTTTTAATGATCAAGCTTGGTCCACACACTGATTTTACCTCCTAACTCAGAAGAGGTAAAACTGGCATCTCCAAGAGTACAAACCCCCGGAGCATCATGCTGGGTTGCCTTTGCTGTACTGCAGCTGATGAGAAATAGTTCCAAGTTCTTACAGAGTTCCAAATTTCCTTGGAGACTTGATGTACTAAGACTGATGTCAGAAAATCTGGCCCCAGCAGAGTAAGGGATGTTTAGAAAGTTCACAGGTTTTGGCAACAGACCTGATGGCCAGACAATGGCTTCAAGTGATGGCAAAGCATCTTTAAAATATTAATTAGCAGAGCCTCAGCTGAGACATGGTAACCGCCTGTCTGGGGAGTGAATTATGAAGTGAAAAGCTTCGTTTCAGACTGCTGTGACTCAAGCCACTTCCACTTTGCATTGGGAAGGGCAGGCAGCACACAAAGCTATGGCTGGATCTCATGAATGAAGGCTTTTGGCCATCCAGAGCTTGACTCAGGCAAGGCTTTACAATAGCATCACTCCTGCTTCTGACTCCATCACCTCCAGTCACTGGCTGGGCAGACACATGCTCCTGAGTCACTTGAAACAACTGTGGTCAGACAGCTGGATCCAGCTGAATGCATCTTTTCCACTTCTAGACAGTCCCATCTGAAAGTCCATTTGATGAGGAGCACGGCATGGAGCATGCATATCTCCGAGGCACAAATGCCAGAAGTTTGAACATCAGATTGGAGGTATTTCAGCACAAAGTCATAGGCCACAGGACATTCCTTCTTAAGCCATGGCTGTATTATTTCATATTCATACCTTTCTTACAGAAAGCCAGAGAAAAGGTTGTGCAAATCTGAAACCTCAGGCACAATTCATGGGGTTGATGGATTAGGCCTGACAACCTAGCAGGTTTGATTGGGTCATGGAAATATCCGCTGAAAGCCACATGAGCACATCTGATTTGGCAATAATAATTAAAAAAAAAAAAAAAAAGAAACCCAAACATTTGCTGCATATAAACAGAAAAAGGTGCTTTGTTTTATACCCTGAGTGGGGTGTTGCAGTTTATAGCAGATAGACAGAAAACATATGTGAATCATCATGTAGATTATATTTATATTGCCTAATGCTCAGGTTTGTTTGGTTGGCATTAACAACAACTCGTGGCTTCCTTTCCTATAATGCTGGTTTACTTTTAATAAAATCTTGCATTCACATCATCTCAGCCAAGCATTCTCCTGGGGCGGAGTCAAGGGCAAAGAAGGAAACCTCTGTGAAATTCATTTCAAATGTTCTCCCTCCCTTGTGCAGGGTTTGGAATTTTTTTCTCCCCTGTTAAAAATAAATAAATAAGTAAATGCAAGATGCCCACTGATTGCTTTTGACAAAAAAAAAAGGCAGGCGAGAGGCTGAGAAATGCTTGCCTCGTTTTTCCAGAGCCGTCACCCTGAGATGTGCTTGGCATGCCATAGTACTCATGCTGAGAGCTGGCAATGAGTGCCAGCACATAAATTTTGGATCCAAAGATGTTTTAAGATCACTAGAAAGAGCAACTTTGTCCTTCTCTGTGGAGATAACATTTGGAGCAGTGGGTGGGACAACACTGGGACAGAATGGGAAAAAGGACATGGAAGAGAGAGGGCTTTGGGGACTTTGAGGGGACTGGACCCAAGTTTGTTTGTAGGCATTTGGGGAACATCACATGAGGATGGTTCTTCTCACTTGCCAGTCAAAGGTAAACCTTTGGTGACAGCAGAAGTTCCTCAGCTGCAAATATAAAGCTAGAGAGGTCGTTACATGTGTTTCTTGCTAGAAGTAAGAAGCCAGGTGTAGGAAAGGGCAGGGTTCTCCTATATCACAGGTGTCACATATGCTGCAGGAATAAACTCAAAGGCATCAACCACAGAAGAACGTAGTGGAGCAGAGATGGCTGAACATCAGGGCACAAAACAGTCATCATTCACAGGCTTACCACAGTCTGGTAATACTGGACGTGATGCAGATCCTCCCTTCATGGTCTCAGTGTTGGGTTTGGCTGGGGAAAGCAAAAACATGTAGGGAATTGTACTGTTACAAGGTTTTCACAAAAAGGCTGCTAAAACCAGTGTGTTGAGGCTCTGATTATACAGAGGTGAGCAGCTAGGTTCTAGCACCATGGTTAGACTTCATGGTACATCATGCAGCATTTTTGGAAGGCCATTTTGAGCCCATTCTCAAAACCAGACTCATGCTTACAAAATTCAGCTCTTGGCTCTGAATAACTCCCGAACAACTCAAAACATGCTGGACTTCCAGCCTGGGAAGCTGAAGTGCCCACAGAGTGAAAGGAAAACCCATGGCAACCTTTCAAAGTGTCTTAGTGCTGCCCTGAAAGGCCAAATCTTGAAGATCTTCCACCTCCAGATATTTTCATGGTGTCACAAAAGATAGGGATGGAGGAAACATCAAGTTTTGCCCAGTCCATCCCACTATACTGAGACAAGATCAGCTCTCCCTCATGCCAGACTGCTGGTTAGCCAATTCCACTGATCTGGGAATTGCAGCCTTCCTCTGAGGGTAATGAAGAATGATCATCCACTGGTGATGGGTGGAGATAGAGGTGTAGGAAAATTAAGAGACTTTTTCCAGAGACATTCACAGCCAAGGGTGGGGATGCCAGGTCCTGGCATTCAGTGTCTCCTTACATCTGTTCCTCTCTCGTCTGGCATCAGCATGTTTTTCCTATTATGCTACCAAGGATTTCGTTTGCGCCGATGGGAACAGTGAAATGCGTTTGTCTCCTATAGCAAGACCTGGTCCATCACCCTCTTTCTCAGAGCCATGGGAAGCAAAAGCAATTCCCTTTAATCTCCCAAGCCCAATCAATCCCCATTGCTTCTCCTTCATTACACAGATGTCAAACCAGCTGTGGCAGGAGCAGAAAATGGGCTTTGCATTATGTCCAGCTGTTAGGCAAATCATGGAGCAGAAAGACTGCATTTGGGATCTTTTTTCTTTTCAGTGCTGTCAGTCAGATGGAACAGCAGGTCCCTAAAATAGTTATGAATAACCATTAGTAGGAGAAGACTTTGAAAATGTTCCTTGTTTATACATTCGCTGGAGGGTCTAAATCCTGGTAGAGCTTAGAAAAATCCACCGTTTTCACTAAGCTTTCAACTCTGCTTGGGCAAGAGCTCTGCAGCACAGGATAATAAATAAATGTCATGCCACATGTATACACATTTTCTTCCAAGGCTGTTTTCAATTTCTCCTTTCAGGCATGTTTTGCCCTGATGGTTCCCTTTGCTGGCTGTATAAGAACCAGCTTCAGCACGTCTCTGAAAGCTTTCCAAACAGAAAGCTCATTCATGTCCTCAACTCTGAGATGAGTAACAGTCTGCAGCCATGTACCTTAGGAGCCATAAAGCAGAGTGGACTGGATTGGAAAAGCTCCTGTCCCCCTTCCCACTGTGTTTTTTTTAATTGAAATAATATTCTGGAGGAACACAGGGTTTGAAAGCAATGCCAGCAGAAGGGCCCTGGAGAGTCAAGTCTTCACATCTCCAAATTTAGCAGCCTCAGCCTGATCTTGTTGTTATTTTTGCTGCGGAGACGCTTCACTGCCCATATCGTGAGCTGAGCCCACAGTGTATTCGGGACCGCGACACAGATTTCACCTGGAGAGCTGGGCTCTCTCAAAAAGAGGGTAGTATAGTAACTTAACAAGTGCTGGAGATGCTCACCTCACCCACCTTGTTCTCAGCAGTAGGACAGCGCTCAGAAACATCGCGTGACCTTCCCATGCAGGCTGCTGCTGGCAGATGTGTCTTTCAGCTGGTGTTGGCCTTTGGTCCATGGCACCAAGCAGCTTAACAAAGACCTCAGGTCTGCATGGTGCCCATGCCCTCAGCACCTGCTGAAGCAGAAACTGAGACTACTCAACACTTTGCAGCAGATTAGTCCTAAACCCACCAATTCAAAGCCCTTGAAAACACTTTCCTGCCATGGTCCATGTCAGACAAGTGGCACTCAGAGAAGACACAAGGCGAAACACTCAGGGACATTGAGCATATCCTCGATGCTGATGACTTTTGGACAAATTTTGCCTGCCGTGCAAGTGCAGACAGCCTTGCTGCTGCCTTGCAGGTAGCTCATGCTGCCAAGCATGGTGGCCAGCCCAAAGTGGCAGGCTCGATATTTCCTATGCGTGTTAGGGGAGTGATCAGAGGGAAGCTTATTTGTCCTAATTTGTTTTTGTCTTCTAATCTTGGCTGGGCTTTCCCTTGGAACAATAAACTGTTGTCCCCTTCCCCCTTTTTTTTAAATGATATCATAGCAATAAAGCACTCAGGAGTGAATTTTATCAGACCGTTAATACACAGCATGGGTGGGTGAAGGCAGAGGCCACACTGCAGCACCACCCCCATAGGCATGTATTAATGGGGCCCATAAAACACACCCCGTTGCGTCTTCTGGCTTAATTGTCAAATGGTTTCCAGATTTAAAGCCCCTAAAGAGAATCTTTTAGAGGATCTACGTTCATTAGGTAACATCAAAAGCAACAGTAAACATAGGAAATGGGGGCTGCCATTTCAAACTCACCGAGACATATATCAGTGAGGGGTTTGCTAATGTTTTCTTTCATATTGGTCCAACCCAATTAAAAAAAAAAGAAAAAGGAAAAAAAAAATCACCTAGCAGACAGAAACTGAATACACCAAAAATTTGGTTTCTTTCACTGACTGGAGGTCTGCTTATGCTCTGACGGCCCTGCCTATCTCTTCCCCACTTGTTGAATTATGTGTGAGAAAGCAGAAAGAAAATTAGACCCTGGGGATTAAAAAGCACTGGCCACAATTTGTAAGAATGTAGAGCAATTTTGGGTACCTCAGAGCTTTGGGGTGCCTATCCTGAGGTAACTTGAAGATGTTTTAAACTCCACATTATTAACTCCATCCCATTGCCACGTCTCAGGTGGGGCACTCGAAGATCCTACAAATGCTGGCTCTGTTTCACCTTGTTTCAGTCTCTTTTTTTTAACGCAAGCCGTAGCAGGGTGGTTCAGTAACTTTCCTCAGATGTCTCTTTTTTTCATCATTGCCTACTTCAGAGCTTCTTGTAGCTATTTTCATGGCATCTGGTACTGATCACGGGCAGAGACACAACAAACTTGCTGGAGCACAGCTCTGGTGTGGGGTGGTCTGGAATTAGAGACCTCCTGCTCACAGTGTCCTTTGGTACCAGTCCTGTTCCTGAAAACACACTGGCTTTCCACTGATTCCTAGCTTGGAAAGTTTCGCCGGGAAGGAAGGGAAGGAAGGACGGACAGTTTTTTGCTTCATCAGTGGGCTTGGGATAGCTGGGAACCACGTCTACTTGATTGTGTACATGACCTTCAGGAGAACCATGAAGCCCCCATCTGTGGGACCCACTGCCTGTAAAATGACTGATAACTACCTTTTTTCCACATTTCTTCTTCATTCTTCTTTTCCCTTCAGATTTTGGACACCAGGCACCCCTCCATAAGCGATATAAGCATTTTCAGGGATTCTTCAGTCTGGGGAAATAGAAACGAGGGGAAAAATAATCTATGCATTAATAGTATATACAGTCTCTCTACATTCATAGCTGAGCCGTGGAGGTCCACGGTCACAAATAGGTACTTCAAGACTATCTATGTCATTTTCAAGTAGATGACCAAAATAGTTTACCATCAGTTTGCTAATATAAGTGCATGAAAACAGCCAGATGGAATCACCTCTTTGTCTCCATGGACAATGAAGGGAGTTTATTGTGAGTAGTTCAGACTGCAAACTTTCCTCTACATATTGAAACTTAGATGTCATTAACGTTACCCTTAGTCCCTGCTCAAGCTCTTCCTGAGATCCACTACAACTCCAAAAGAAGGCAGGGTAACAAGAAAACTTGTGCATAAGAGCCCCATTTGTAAAATAAGGCTGATAACACTTTCTTTCTCCCCTCCTCTGCCTGTCATGACTATCAGTGCTAAAGATTCTCCTTTTTTTCAGGGTATAGGTCCTTGCATACCATGGCCTCAACCCTCATTCAGGTTACCAGCTTCTCTTCTAAGACTGTTCCTATGCAAAAGCAATGATGGTGGAAGATATGCCTTATAATTCATATCAACACCATGGCCTGCCTTCATCCGGGTTCAAATCACAAAGGTGACTTGAGCTAACAGTGACTGAAAACAGAGTGTGGTGTCTTTAAGCTCAAATTACTTTTCAGTGAGGAGCATTTGGGTACATCCGTAACTGCTCCTACTCAGGAGGATGTGGTCTCATAAAGCCGGAAAGAACTGGAGCAGTTTGGGCCATAATCTTGTCTTCATAAAGGGATGCTGATAGCACAGCACTATGCAACTGGCTTTATCGAAACATCGTGCCAGCAATGCCAAAGTATCAAGATGCTTCTTTTGGAGAATGTTGCAACAAGCATGGCAGTGATGAAGAAACTTCTGCAGGTTTTTGCTGAATACCTTTGCTGCCCACCTGTGCTGTGAGACACTCATCTCTTCAGTCCTGAGAGAGCGGTATATTTCTTGAGCATGAAATATTGTGCAGATTAGCAGGAAAGCCAAGTCACAGAATCATAAAAAAAGAGGGCTGGAAGAATGAGGAGAGGTCATCAAGGCCTTTTCTTTGCCTCAAGGCAGGATCAGTTGTTCCTAAGCCGTTCCTGACAGATGTTTGTCTAATCTGTTTTTAAAGACCTCAATTGTTTCAAGAATCACAGCCTCCCCAGGCAATCTACACGAGTACTTAACAGGCTTTACTGTTAGCAACTTGCCTCTCAAGTTTAACAGAGCTCTCCCAGGGCTCCATTTAAGACCATGACTTCATGCCTTGTTCCCTGAGGATACAGAGAAGAGCTTATTCGCTTCCTCTTTACAGCCCTTTTT
Source organism: Aquila spilogaster (assembly GCA_024606505.1). NCBI lineage: Eukaryota > Metazoa > Chordata > Aves > Accipitriformes > Accipitridae > Aquila > Aquila spilogaster. The sequence continues at coordinate 34,031,774 of JANHGO010000041.1, forward strand.
ATATAGTCAAAGTCTGCTGAGGGGAACCCTGGATAATCCCCTCTTACCGCATATTTGATGTCCACACTGTTGACCAACCTCAGCTGTGCGAGGAGCTCCCATGCATTCCTGTGGCGTTTATGGTCACTTATGGGATGGCTAAATTCAGTTCTTCTGCTGTCTCACTCCTGGCCAGTGACCGTGGCACAAAAGCGGTTAGGTCTCCACTCAGCAGCATGAGGGTGGCAGGGAAGTTTTGCTGCCTGAGGGCTTGGGACAATGGGGCACTGTGAAAGGCTTGTGCGAATATACACATGCAGGGGGTCCCCTTGGGGTGGTGATGTTTGCTCTCAGCTCTACGGCAGCCTACGACAGTGCTAACGTCACCTATACACTCCCCAGAGAACATGTTGGCCCTGGTGGGTTCCATGATTCCTGATCCTTGAAACTTTATTCTCACTTCTGGACTGATGCCCCGTGAAGACCGTCTTGGCCAGCTGAATCCACCACATGAAGTGAAGAGCAGGTTTTGACATGGCCTATGTGCTTCCTGCCCAACACTGCTGCCCATCAGCCCATATGGTTGCTCTGGATCTAAGCAACATCAACGGGGCACCTGAGTGGCCCGATGGGTTTAGCTTCACCCATGCAAGATATGTGTAGCTTGCAAAAATATGAGTTGTCTTCCAGGTAGGCTACCAAACCTGCTCAAAGTCTCCTCCACTAGAGAGCTCGTGTGTCAGGCTGAGGTGGTCTAAAGACTTGAAGGTTTGCAGAATGGCTGGTGGGCACATCCAGCAAGAGAAGATGCTCTTACAGTGCCCTCTTTATCTTCCTACCCTCAACACTCAGCCTGGAGTGGCCATAATTGGCCCCTCACAAAGCAGCATCCTGTATCTATCATTTAATCCCTTGTCCTGTCTCTCTGAGCACTTACAAATTCCCTAGACAAAATTCCGGCTCGTTTGCCCGTAGCCATGTCTCCTTTTATGATTAAAGACTGAGTTAGCAAAACCTTGAGGAATCCCATTACATTTCATACTGGAAAAAGCAACCAAGCTTTGCAAGCAGGTCCTGAAGACAGATAATAATATATGAGATGGGTTGAGGCCAACAGCTGCTCCCATTCCTCCTCTCCGCAAGGGTAGTCAGAAGGAGACATTTCCGACAAATTATAAATGACTTGCTGTAGCTGTCATCTTTGAGAGCAGCCACGGAGTATTGTCTCACAGTGAATATAACCCCATTTCTCCCCCACTCCTCTACTATCAAGAGTTTGGTAGCCTTCGGTATCAGCCCACATGACTGGGCAGGAGGCTTCCCTCCAGCTCCCAGGCTGCTTCTTCACTTCAAAGGCCAGCAGGGAGTAGGAAGCACAGCAGAGGCCACATTCCTGCAATTTATTTGCCTTGCAGCCCAGTTGCCGCACTCTGTTCTCCCTGTCAGAGGTACTAGCAGCCCCCTCCAAGACCTCATCTTGCACTTGGGCATGTAAAGTGGCTCCAGAACAGAAAACAAGAGCATATTGTAACCAGGAAAGGTCACCATCATCTCCTAGGTGATGTAGGCTTTAGCCTGCATCTCTTTTCAGCAGGAGTTAAAAGTCTGTCCCATCCACCCTTGGTTATGTCCACACTGCAACTCATCACTGTGCCTGGCACAATCTGAGAACAAAAGCTTGTGTTCCTGCAAAATGCTGGGAATGGGAAATTCACAAGGTCCTGATATGAGAAAATAAACCATGAGATGCAAATGCAAACCTGGGACAAAAATACACCACTCAGATAATCCACAGCTTCTGAGACTCCTCTAGTAAAATTCAGTTTGATTGCAACTCAATGCACAGAGATGAAACCACCTTGCTTTGTTAGCAGCAGTTCAAGAAGGCTCACTATGAATAATTTGCAATGAAGGTACCAAAGATTTCTGGTCTCATGCAAGGACACAGGCTGTGCGTGCACTTGTCTGTAAGGCATCTGCGTTTCTTCTTGAGCTCATAGCTGAGAGGTAGTGTTTTCTGATTACCTGCTTTTATGGTCCAGCTGGTGCAACCAGGATTCATTTAACAGGTCCAGCATTAACTTGTCAGGAAGAATGGAGGTGCCATGGGTGATTTCTCAAAACAAACTGAAATGAGAAGGGAAGGGAAGTGATTGCACCATTCCATCACAACCATTTTCCCACTGCCACTGGCTTTCTCGCGCTTACTTCTGGTTTGCAGTGGATAAAGATTTTGTTCCTGCTCTTACTGAAACCTAGGGCATTCCCACGGTGCCCACTCCGTGGAGTTGGGTTAATAAATATTTCCAGTGATGTTTTCTGCTGAGTTGACACACCTACCTGTGCACCAAAACATGGCACATGTGGTGCGTTGTGCTATAAGCAGCAGGAGCTCTACCCAACCAAGAAAGTGGTCACCATGCTAGTGAGTGTTGTCCAAGAGTCCAGCCACTCTGGACCTTAAAGAGGACATAATTCATTAAGGGGCTTCTGGAGCAATTTCTGTATGAGCTCATGAAAAGTGTTGGAGAACATTCATGGGCATGGGAAGACGTTAACCTGTGGTTTGGGATCTAACAGAGGCCAAGAACTGTTCCCAATGAGCAGTTCAGATGAAGCTAGCTACTCAGATTTAAAAGCGTGGATGCAAGCTCTTCCATGCCAGATGGCCTCAGAGTCACAGGACAGTCTTGGGCACATTTAATTTATTTGCACAGACACTAACATTGAGTCAAGCCCTTGCTATTTCAGGCACCATGTCATACAATATTTCTCCGAAATAACATTGAGCTCAAGAGCCCAAAGTTTCCATGAAGAGAGCGGTCAACTGGTAAGGGCCTCTGTAAAATTCTTAGCAGTCCTTTGAGGTTTTTGCTAGAAAGAAATCAGTGTTAAGTTATTTGAAGAAGCAAAACCATAAGGAACAATTATAGAAGGAAGAGATCACAAAAACCTTAGATGCAGATCTTAATTCTGACTTTTACATTTAAGCTTAATATCAACATACAAGTTTAGGCTATTTAGCTTTGCTTTGAGCACATTATAGTAAAACGGGTGTCTGCCTTCTCATTTGTATGAATTCAGCTGTCTAGTAGCCTTTAGGTGATTAAAAATACCCCCCCAAAAAACTGAAATATTGCTCTTCTGACACTGACCTTCTCTCCATTTTGAGCTGGGGTTGGCCATTTCCCTCCGGGAGAGCACAAACCACATCAATAGCTGGGATTTTCAGACTTATCCCTACCTTTTCAAAGGACTTTTCTTCAAATCCCATGAAACAGTGATCATGATGTAAAAGTCCCAGTCATGACTGAAGGTCCCACCATGCTTGACAAGGCAGAGACACATGATAAAGTGACAGCCCTTACCCTGAAGAGGTATTACAAAGTGGTATTAAAGTTAGTGAAGGATACATGGGAGAGAATAACTGCCTAACACCATTACTAGTTGTGTTACCTATCAGTTCAGGGCAACTCTTCTGAAGACATCTGCCGTGGGATTGTGTGTGTTCACGTGTGGATGTGCATGCCAATTGCGTTATAGCCATGTGCTCCAAGGCGGGATTCACGTCTCCAACGTGCACATGGACACTTGAGCCTCACCAGGCTTTGGCTGCATCTTCTGCTCTCAGCCTCTTTCTCTCCACTCATCCCCCCACCAAAATCTGGGTGCTCAATGGTTGCCAAACACGTGATAGAAACATCTGCCGGCCAGAAAGATGCCTGCATGGGGTCTGCTGCTGCTTCTTCTCCGTGGGAGCTGACAGCCTTCAGGGCTTGCAAGGGGTGCCCAGCTTCTCGCTGCCCTTCCACTCTTCACTCCTTCCTCTGCAGCCCCGAGCTCTGCACTGCCCTCCGTGGCCATAGCATTTTTCCACCACTTTCGGACTCCTGCATAAGCTCAGACACAGCCCACTTCTCCATATCCCCCAAAGAGCATTTCTTTAGCTCCTCTGCTTCCCGTCTCCCTTGCTCATTTTCATGGCTCAACAGCAAAAGCTTCCACGCACCGCAGGGAGAGAACGTGTCGAGCTGCAATAACACAAGGGATTATGGAAACCCATTAATACAAAGAAATAATTTCAGGACAATAAGTACCAGAGGGGGGCACTGGGATGATGGCACTGGATACCTAGACTACCCAAATCTTGAACTTTTTGTTCAAGAAATCCAGTTTCTCTGAGTCTCGTTTTCCCATGGTAATATTTCCTTTCCCCACTCTCATCTGTTGTATCTGTCTAGATAACAAGCTTGGTAGGTCTCAGCCTACACGTCTAATGCTTAACACAGTGACATCCTGACCTTGCTTATACCTTACAGGCTTCCTTGCAGCAAAAATAATGTCACTCCAGTCAGACAGAAGCACCTTTACACAGAGCCCCTTGGTATGGACTTCTCCTCGCATCTCTGCCTCTGGCCATGAGATGAACCCCTTGGAGTCAGAGTATTCGGGTACCATAGCATGGAAGTAAATGAGCAAAGCTGCAAAATGCTCCTTTTCCCCTACAAAAATGGAGGTGTTTAGCAGCAGTCAGGAAGAAATCCCCTTTTCTTGCAATGGCCAAGAGTTAGTCTTGGACAGGAGGAGCGAAGCTGTGATTCCTGAGCACAACTCACCTGCTGTGCGCCCGTCTGGGGACCGATTCTGCTGAGCACCGCTCTGGCACACCAGCACAATCACACCCTCCCCTGAAGCATTTTTTTTTTTTTTACTGGTTCCAAGCCAAAAAGAGAAGAAACCCAGTTCCTGCAACGGCTTTCAAGGAGCAGGAGGGAGGGAAGATGTGTAACACATGTGTTTTGCAGTAGGACATCTTACCTCAGACCTATTCATCATTGTTCATCCACCCTGCTGGGCCCCGGCGGCAGGTCATCGGCAGAGGCCCCCGATCCACCGTCTCTCCAGAAGTGATCAAAGGGTGAGATTGGGAACGGCGTAAGCTTTCCTGGATGGGATTACAGCCCAGCCAGAGCATGCAATTTGAGAGATCCTCCTTTTCATCCCTCTGGAGCGGGTTCGTTTTAACTCCCCTCCCACCGTGCCCAGCACCCAGTGCTCGTGGGAGGTGCAGTAGGGATGGTTTTGGAGGAGGACACAGTGCAACTTCCAGCCCAAAAGCCTGCAGCAAACCGGTGCCGCGTAGGTCTCACCCTCTGCGGCAGCTGTCCTTACACAGGAACAAGCGTACATCAAATGAAATGTTCAGGTCCTAAATTCTAAATAAGGTTCAAAGGTGAGGTGAGACCAAACAGCATTCAGAAAAATTTGCAGCAGAAAAATTCCACTGAGACCGATGAACGCAAGCACACACTACTTCTGTCTCGTGGCATCTCGTTTGTATTGGGTGGTCCTGGGCGCCAGGCAAGAGGATTCCAGGCACTGGTCCTCTATGGCTGCCCTTATGCAGTAACTGGGTGGAAATGGATGAATCCTTGGGCTGGGTTTAGGGCTTCTGAGTCTGCAAATGGGATTTCCTCAGCAGAAAAAAAAAACAAAACACTTTTCATAGGTCCATCTTCTCCTGAAAGGTGAAGACTACACGTCTGGGGCTTTATAAGATTTCTGGGTGTGGAGCAAGCTGCAGTAGGGTCTGGGCTGATGGCTAGTGCCAGAAACAGAGTAAAACCACACATCATCCCAGACACAACTTCCAAGAAGGAAAAGGGACTTTTCTTCTAAGGAGGAAAATTTCCAAAGAAGGAGAGAAAACTCCACCAGTACCTGGGAAGGTTGGTGTCAGTCCGTGGGATGCTGCAGGGGGAAGAGGGGCAGCCTGCGAGGGTACGTGCGGAGCGGCAGCCTGTGTACTCACCAGCTCTTGGCAGGAGCCGTGGGTACGTTGTACTTCTCGAGGAGCTCCTGCTGTGCCCCTGCAGAGGCACAACTGTCCTGCGGTTGCTGTTGACTCGGACTGCTCCCCTTGTGCCAGCAGCGGGGAGCGTCTCAGGCACACAGGACTAGGAAAGACATCCTAAACTCCATCTGCTGCTATCTTAGCAAACACATGCTAAGCTTCACAAATGAATTTTGGCCTCCCCAGCTAGAAACTACCATGACTCCATTACCCCCTCTGCCCTCTTCTCCTCTAAAACAACCCTGGGACTTTTCTCCCTGTGACTGCATGAAACTTTTCAGCTTCTTTTCCTGCCTCACTGGCTTAGGTGAAAGACTCAGCATGTCAGCCGTGCACTAGCGCTGTCACGGCTTCTTGTAAGCACTTCATATATTACGACGGGTGACTCCCACAAAGGCTTAAGATCCATGACAGCGTTTTCCAGTGCTGCCTTGTTGCTTCCAATTACCCTGACACGGAGCTGACGCAGAAAAGAAGATCCATGTCTCCCAACCAGAGACTCACCGGAAACTTTCCCTGCCTGTGCCCTCATCCATCGTCCTCCTCGCGGATGAGTTACATCTTCCCCAGCCGCCTGCTTTGGTGAGCAGCATAAGGAAGAAATATGCATGTACTAAAGCAGAACATGTTATATTGTTTAGATGTTAAGGGCAGGCAACAATGTGGGACGTGGCATGAATCACAGCTGTGGCTTGCCTGCAGGGTGGAGGTACCCTGCAAATGGCAGCTGGTGCTGATTATCTGGAGAAGTTCTCCTTTTTTTAATTCCTCCCATTATAATAGGATCCAGTAATTCATCCTCAGCATGGGCTGTGTGTCTGTTCTCTCTGGAATATCCCAGGGATGGGTTAGTAATCCATCACAGGGAGATAGTGAGCTTTTCTTCCTCTTTGTTTTCCCCCAGGTGACTTCAGGGCAGCCAACGTACCTGAGCTACATGGAGACTGGCCTGGTGTGTTCAATCTCTGAGGAGAGGCATCGTCAAAACCAGTGTTTCTAATTAAATAAAATGGAAAGATAAGCAGATTGACAGGCAGGTGAAAAATGCAAGGGGTGGAGGTCTTGCAAATGCCACGCAGTGGAAAAAAACATCTCATGTGATGGCAGCTCACACAATGATATAAATCACATTACAGAAGGTCAATTGTCTGCTTAAACTGCAACTTGAATAATTGTGTATCTTTCTTTCCACTGGCAGCTCTCACCCTGAAGGACACTAAAAAGCTTTGCAAAACCATGCACAAATCACCACGAAGGTACCTCCACCTCCCGAATGAAACGTGCGGCTGCGTAGCACCAAACAACACGGCTGCCCAGGTGCCCAGAGCAAGGAGCAAAGTGTTTCATGCATCATTTCAAATTATCCTCTGAGTATGTAATGAGCAGCATCAAGCTGGGGGATTGCATTTTACTGGGTAGCAAAGTGAGCAATGCGGTGGTTCTGAATGCCAACTGAATACACTTCATATCTGAATGCCATACACTGAATACGCTTTTGCCTGGCAAAGATATTTGTAAGCAACAAGGCCTCTCCACGTGTTGCAGCTGCTGGAAAGTACTGTGGGTACTCCTAGATACCGAGTTAGATGGATCCTTAAACCAACCCAACATAAATACCCTTAAAAGATCAATCCTTATATGGCCTTCAAGATGAATACTCCAAATCATCAGTCACATCTGAAAATCCTGGCTTTTAGTCTTTCTCATGAGAAAAGATGCTAAAATGAGAGGTGTAGCAGCATCTCATCTTAACCAGCTCAGCCTGTCATAAGAACACAAGCATAGCCACATTGGTTTCGATCAAGGAACCATCTAACCTGTTATGTAGCAGTGGCCAAAGTAGAGAATAAGGCAAATATACAGTTGCAACCCCAACTCCTAGCAATCCCATTTTATTCAAGGTATTTTCTGATACCCCAATTTATAGTTTGGGGGCTATAACCCGGCTAACATACCAGGTGCAAGCCTGGGAGGAGGCAGGCAGGTCTCACCTAGGGCTGTTGCGTGCATCCCATTTCTCTCCACCCACCTCATCAGCTCATTCATCTTTGCAGCCCTGCTCCCAGGTGTCGACAAAGCTGGCGTGTCCAGCCACAGTAGCTTTTCACCGATGGCTGCTAATACCTCAGCAACCCGTGCCATGTGGTCAGAAAAGATTGCAGAGCTCTGAAGTTCATAAAAATTCCTAGATTATTAGTTTAATAATAAGTCTAGTCTTTCCATGTCAGTACATTATAGACCCCCGGCTAGGCGTTTTAAATCCAGGACTATGAGAGAATGTTGTAAAGTCTCCAGCCCACAAGCCTGTTTTTTTCTTTGAGAAAGAGGAAAATTAATAAGACAACCTAGAGAATGGGAATAAGTCCAGGAGACAAAGCAAAAGAATGAGAGGGAGGGGGAAAAAAAAAAAAAAAAAAGTGGAAAAAAGCCAGAGGGAAAAAGATGGAGGCTGATAAATGGCTCTGCAGAAAGGCATATTGAAACTTTGTTTACAATCTCATGGTACCAAAGCATGCAGTATTAATAGCCTTTGACACCTTGTAAACTCAGCAAAACTAATTTTGCAGAAAAGAAGTCCTTTCCCAGAAGTCTCCTCTTTCTTGCTTAACACGCATTTTCTAGGGCTGACATGTCCCCTTTCATCTCGACAGCAGAAAGGAAGCTGGAAGGTTTGCCAGGACGCCTGGGGTAATGCCCCACCTACTCCTGCAAAGGTAAAACACAAAAACAACTCCATCAGATCTTTAATGACCCCAACCACCCCATAACACTCTGCTGGGACAATGGGTCCGGAGGCGAACTTGTAAACTCCACTTGTGAGGTAGCCAGTCATTATTTTCCCAGTCTGACGGATAAAGAAGCTGAGCAGGGTAGTCCAGGGTCACACTGAAAGCTGATGTCAAAGCTGGGACAGGAGCAGGAGCAGCATCCTGTGATCCTGACAGAGCCCATGCCGAAGCACAGACCGAACTGCAGCGTGCCTCTTTTTACCACTATATTCACGCAGCTTAGGAGGCATGGCCACGCTGGTGTACCCAGGCTGAAGTACCCTTCCTACTTCATCAGCTCTACCAAATGCCTCGTGTGAAACCATATCCATGGTCCAAGCACCATGGACCTTCCAAGGACCTTCTCGCCAACTCACTGCTTGGCATCAGCCACATGATGCCCAAGGGCCCTTGGGGGTAAATGGTGGTGGCTGGACACAATAAGTCACCTCAGTCCCTCATATGAGAAGCATACGAGGGGTAGCATGCACCAAACTTGTTCCCTGGTGCATTCCAAAGCTCAGCTTAAAGCCCGATCAATGGCTTGCCTAAAGGCAGTCTGGGTTCAAGACATGGCATAGCCTTGCCAAGTGGAGCCATACTCTATGTTCACACTCTCCCTCATGCCAAGGCATGACAGACCTGTACGGTTTATCATACCCATAAGAAGGAATCGTCGTTGGGTCACCCCCCACCCACGTGTGACGTTCCCCTGAAGGACAGAGGCAACGTTCCCACCAACAGTGACTGTGGGGTACAGACTTCAAAAGAACCATCCTTGCTGATCCTGAGGGTGCACAAGGCTGAACCAAGAAGGTGTCTTGGATTAATAGATGCTGATGGGCTTATGCAGGAGCACCAGCAACAGAGGCAGGGAAAGATGTAGGAAGGGTTTTTACTAACAGCTTTTAGTTATAAAATGACCTTTTCCCCCCAAATGAAACTTTTTACATGAAATTTCCCCTTGTTAACATTCTCTGTGATAATTTTTTCATGGAGAATTTATCTGATCGTTCTTGAAATTTTCCATTCATCCTGCTCCAATGAATATTTCCGTATACGTTATGAAACACCATTAGAAAGAGAACAAGAAAAGCTACCCTGGATTAGTGGGAATGGCAAACATCTGCACTGTGGAAAACTGACAATGAGGGTCCCATTAGAAGCTGGTAAAGCAGGATTACCCTCTTCCCTACCCTCCCCAGACTTGGGGTGATCACCTACGCTAGGGCTGATACTTGTCTGCCTTTGGTTTTGGGAGTATATTCTTCTGTGGAGTTGAGAAATCATGAAGCTTCGCTAAAAGAGGCACATTTTCATCAAAAAAAAAAAAAAAGGTTAAGTTTGGGGGAACGTTTTGGGCAGAGTAGAATTTTCTGATGAAAAGCATTTATGGAGGGAGACACAGAGCAGGTCCTAACACCACAAATGCGGAATCTTTGTGTGCCTCCCTCTTCTGAAAAGGGGACAGATGCACTTGGTTCAAGAAGGAGCTGCCCTCCAGGTGCCTCCTTTCAGGGGACAAGGGATTGACTCCAGCAAGCTGTCAGGAGATCCAGTTTATGGGCCATTGTCCGCCCCCAGTTATAGGTCATTCTCACCTCCTACTGCTGGTAACATGAGCTAGAGCTCTCCAAAGAGAGAGAGAGATTAGCTGACAGCCACAAAAGTCAGTCTCGGAGCATGACCTGGTCATGCCGCCTCCACCACGCATGTCCTCCCTCTGGGCTCCATCACCCAGCTGTGAATCTCACAGGCTGGCCCATGTCTCAGAAGACACCACTTTTTTTCCCCCCCCGGTCTCCAGTGAAGTTTGGTGACTTTCCGACCCTTTCGGTAGCACGGTGAGTGTCAAGACCAAAATCAACCCTCACCCTCTCCGATGAAAACGAAACAAGGCAAAGCCACCCGTTCCCTGCTCCCAGGCTCTCCGAAGGTCACGGCAGTCCTGCAGAGTTTAACCCTCCCCTTTCCACCACCCCTGCAACAGCACAACGCTGTAATAAGCTTGACTCAGGCAGGCAGGAGATGCACCAGTTCGTGGGTTGAAAGGTTCTTGCACAAACTGGATCAATTGAGTCCTTTTCCAACTGGAAAGATCACTGCTGGGGCTTAGCGGTTCACTGGTGGAAAACAAAACAAGCAAGCAAGAAGCTCCGCAGGACTCTCCCCTCCAACTGGAACCTTAATCCAGATACTTGTCTGGTTTCAGCGGTGCTGTAGAGTTGGCCCAGACTTGGCAGCAGTGAGTGTGCATTTAATGGAAAGTAATATTCATGGCCCACATGCTGACTCAGCAAGAGCATTCGGTTCTTCTGCCAGCTCTTGGGACGCTGGCTTGATTAGCAAGTACATTGGGCTGGTTGTGTATTCATTAAGCAATGTTTACACGTGCTTGCTGTTACTGCGGGGACAGTGAAGTCTCTAATGACAGAGAGGAGCAGCGTAAGACACATAGGCAAGAGTTCATCCAGTGCATTTGCAGCAGCACAGTGTGATCAACCTCAATACTCACCCTTGTTACGCCAGCATAGGATGGGACTACACACCTAGCAGAGGTTAGCTGGGGAGAAGGACATAAAAGAGAAATCCTGGTCATGGACCGGGGTGGAAAATAGATAACCTTTGGCTTACAAAATCCAGAGTAGAGGAGGTTTGAGGCCCCTCTAAGCCACTTCTCCTTTTCAAAAGGAGTCCCAGTATTTGCTCTGTGTTGCAAAACCATGGGACATACAAGAAAACTAAAAAACTATAAAAAGATGAAACCACCTAATCTGCTCCCAGTAATAATGTAAACATGAATCTATAACAGGACATACACAGTTCCACTGCTCAGCTCCAACACAGATGATATTTGTTTATATTTTGGGGGACTATATGGGGAAACAGAGATTTCCAGCCTTCTGAGAACTGACCTGATGAAACTGGGAAGGTGTCCAAAAGCATCTGCCGTGGCAATGGAGGGTGAAGGAGAAAGCTTGGGGAGATTTTGGCATGCAGAGCTGGTTGAGCAAGACTTCCACACTGCTGCCGGGATATATAGTTCAAGGGCAGGACAACAGGCTTGTGGCTTCTCCCACCTTCCTAAGACGTGGCATCCAGCTTGGCAGCAGTGGAGCTGATACTCTCACGAAGGATTAGAGACGAAAACACATAGGGTTTAACATTTAATGAGATGGTTGTTAAATGTAGCTGGAATATGAACTGATGAGAAACACATTGATGACTAACCAGCAACAGAGACTCATCCATGGCTGTTCTTACAGTCAAGGTTAAATGTTTTTGAGAAACAATCTGTGCATGGTCCTGAATTTCAGCATAGGGTCAGACTGGGAACTGATGATGTTCTGCTGTCCAGACTGCAAACACAGCTCCAACTTTGCCCGAGATGAGCTGGCCCAGCCTCTGTTGTCTCTTCAGTTGAGAAGGGGGAGAACACAGCAGATATTTGTTAGGTGCTCCAGCCCTGCAGCCTTTGGAGCTGCTCCTGAAAACTGGCAGAAAAAGGAGGTTCAGCCATTGAAAATCTTCATCAGTCTCCCTTCAGATATCCAGGAACCTCCAGCTGCCTTTGGACTGACACCCTTTCCCCTGGAATAGGCAAATGTCACCAACTCTAAACAACCACGCTCCCCCTTTCCTTTGCTGCCAGGCCCACCAAACTTCAGGTTTGGCGATGAGATACTAAATTAGAAACATGGCACCCACTGCAGCACCTGTATCCTTTGCATCAACTTCCTATGAAGCCCGTGGTATTCATAACCCTGAGCAAGAAGACAGTGTAACTTCAGGTCTAGCCCCGTTTCAGACGGGATGAGGTCAGGTTGCATTCAATAACCTTGCAGTCCATTACACTGTGCAGGGCCTTTAACCAAACGCCTATCTTTTTCTGTCCTTTGACTCATTTTCCACTTACATGAAATGTATTAAAGTGAGTTTCTGATCTTCTCTCAGCAAACTTCTGCAGTGACACCATCTTCTGATGAGCATCCGTGGCTCAGAATCAGGAGATTCACATTGGCTATCACCACCTCATCACACCCAGCTAGGTATGTAATCCACCAATAACTCTTCATCTCAAGATCTACCCTTTACATCTGTTCACAAAGTTAAAAATACCATCCCAAAGCCTATCTGCTCTTTCAGTGATTACCTGAGAACCTCAAAACATGCTGGCTTTTATGTGGAGCAAGGCAGAAGAGCCCCTGGAGCCCCTTCACCACCAAGGGGCTGCCCCAGAGCCCCAGAAACATGCAACTCCAAGGGACCGGGAAACTTTGGAGCTTCAAGTCATTGCTGTATTTCTCCCACAGCTCCTGCTTTGAAAGGCTAGGAGCAGCCTGGTTGCAGAGGACCTGGCAACATGGGAATCCTTGATAGACATCCATGGACTGCAGGGACTTCTGGGGAAAAGAGGAGCTTAGGAACCAGGGCTCCTCTGGTCTCAGCTCCACGGCAGTCCGTTTGCCCAAGATGTAGGATCCTGGAAGCTGAGGACTCTCCTCCCAACCCACCAGGTGAAAAAACAAGCTAGTAACATGCCAACTTTCCATCAGGTCCTTGATGAAATCCAACTGTCTCCATGGATCATTTAGGTTTCAGCTGTGGGATCTATGGAGGTATTGTCATGGCGGGAGGTAAGTATAAAACTGAGGCAAAAGAAACAAACTAACAATCCCCTGTAAACAGGGGAAAAAATATATCTGAGGATTTAAAGGGAAATAATTAGCGCTGGACCCAGCCCAGGCCATTTATCTAAAATCCCACATACCTTGGGGGCCTTCATCTGAAACATGTCTAGCTATTTTTTTTTTTTTTTTCTGTTGTTTTAACCAGACTGAAGCCTACAAGACAAAGATTTGAGACACTAATAACTGTGGCTGATTTCTGCCTGGATTTGTTTCAGCCCTCTGTCTCTTAATGCTAACCAGCAAAACGAAAAATAATTAATAACACTCAAAATTCTCCACGCTAAGCGCGAAGTGCCATTGTTTCCTTCGCATTCCTCACACTGATTCTGCAGGGCCCCAACCCAACAAAGCAATCAAATACATGTGTAACACTGACAGCCTGACTAGCAGCTTTGGCTCCAAGGAGCTCAAGGCTAGTATTTCATCCAGAAAGGTGCTGGGCTATTAGTTGACGAACTATGTGGACATCTTGAACAGGTTCTTGCCTTGGCCTTGAGCATGACCATTTGTGACGTGCTCTTTTATGTGGGCTTCCATGTTTTCAAAGCTGGACATGATAATCCAGCCCTGAAGCCTTAGATGAGCTTCCAAAATAGTTTTGAGGAGGGCATTGGTTGATGCAGAAAGGGTTGTGGGGTCTTCTGCAAAGTTTCCCTTAGGCTGTGTCCATATGGGTAAATCAAACAGCACCTGGCATGAGAGCTCCTTTCTCCAAATGGTTTAATTTTCAGGATGCTCTTGGCACCAGTCAGGTCTGGACCACCAGACCGTTTCATGGACACCTCCCAGGCACAGCTCGGGAGGTAGCACAAGCCAGGGACTCCAAACAGGCAGTTGGGAAGAAGCCACCTGGTTTTGGATGGCAAGAAGGAACAGCAGCATGGACTTCAGGGCTGGAGATCAGCGCTGGGCACGTTTAATTTACTGGTATAGACCCAGTGACTAAATCGCTCTCTTACCCTCTCCGTTACCCAGTGGGAATGTATCATGTGGCAGAGATGTTTATAAACCTTCATCCATCTGGAAGTCATTATCTCAAAATGAAGTTTATTTGAAGAAATTGTATTAAATGATTACATGTTATTTTTGCCTCAGCTAGAAAGCAAACTGTTGTACCATTGCTGAGAGTCTCTCTTTGGTTCAGATTTGTTTTAATATTTTATCTAGACTATCAGCATCAGGGTATGGCAGCTAATTTGGCTGCTTTACTACAGTTGTCTGGTGGTCGGACGTAATTTATTACGAGTTTGACTTTTTATTTAGGTTTATTTGTTACTGTTTCTCTTCTCCATCTTCTGTTAGGTTTGTATATTACCCGTCTAAATTGTCTCTTTATTTACTTTTTGCATTTTGCAGTGAAGATTTGAAACACATATTAAAGTCCAGAAAAGAAAGAGAACAAGACTGCTAAAAAAATATCCCAGATAAGTTGCCAAAATATTGTCACTTGTGTTTGTACTGGGAAAAAGCTGGACTAGACAGTTGTGGGGCTGATTCTTCTCCCAGTGAAATCAGGGAAAAAAACCAGGGAGGACTAAAGTGGAACATTGACCTTCAGCAAATGCATAGATTTGCAGTCCAGTGGTTGATTTCTACAATCAGGCAATCTTACTGCAGACCTCCACGCCGCTGATTGATAATTCATGATCGAGCAAGAGCATGCCTTTTGAAGGGAAAAATAAGTGCTTGATTTAAATATGCTAACTAGTGGAGATTCAGATCATTCCCTACATTTATGTTCAGTTCTGGCTCATTGCCTTACACATGCTGCCTCTGCAGCCTGCCCTTTCCAACCCATCTGCACCACCGAACCCTTGCACGGGAACCTCTTTTCCTCTGATCTTGACAAACGCCATCCCTTCCCGCTGATATTCATCCTGAGCGAGTATCGCTTTGATCACGTCTCTTCCTCCCCAAGCAGCTCTCCTCGGATTCCCCCATCTGTGCCGCATCCACCGTGAGCCGCTTCTCCTTGCTTTCAAAGCCTGTCATCCCTCGGTCGGCGCCAGGCATCCCCCGATGCCAGGTTTTGCATCTGCTGCCCATTTCAGGTTTCTCAGACGTACGCCTCTCTTGGCCAGCGCCTGGATTCATCGAGGCGCGTGAGCAAATGAAGTTCAGGAGACGGCGTTACTCAAGTGCTTTGACGTCTGGGGCTGGTGGGGTCCTTCCATGCCCCTCCCGGGTTACATCTCAAGAAGATAAAAGGGAGAGCTTTTGGGGCCCATGCAGCAAAGGGGCACCGTAAATGAGTGTGAACGTGAAGCCCAAGACATGAAAAAGTTGCGAAGCGACCGACCTACTGATAGTCAGAAGTAGTTTTAAACCATAACGTGCTTCCTTTCTGTGTATTGTTATTCCCCACTACAAATCTGACCGGTATGGTTGTTTTGTAGCAGAGCTATTTTTAATTTTTTCCCCAAAGGTTGGAAGATCAAGAAATCTTTCTTTTTTCCCTGCACGTTACGAATCTCACCCTGGGATCATGTCAGGGACCAGGACCAGTGGTGTGCTCCCCTCTGGCCAGGGACCATCTCCCCCTGCTGCGTTTGTACCGCAACCAGCACAGCAGACAACTTCTGCCATACACAAAAGCAAACTACAACCATGTGCTTTTATATCCCGTGGCCACATTTCCACCACTCCATAGTGATTCCTTAACTCCTTAGTTAAATCCCTTTAACAAGCAGGATAAATGTCAGCCAGATCCTATGATTTGTATACTTTCAAAGTTTCCAAGCCCATCCTTATCAGCTTAATATTTCTCTTTATTTTTCTTGCTAATGACATATTTAGAAAGGAATTCCATATTCTGCTGGGTTTAGAGGCATTTATTAATTACATCCTGCTCTTTGTTTATTAATGAGCCTGGGTTCTCATTTTCCCCTGTTATAATTGTAGAGGGCTTTTATTTCCCCTTAGCCCTCGCACACTTAACGTTAGCTTATAAATGTTTCCTTTCTTATGCCCAGAGATTTTCACTATTAGTTTAATTGACCAATGGCTCATCTCAAGTAAGGAACTGACTCATTGTGCACTACAGCTGTCAGCAAGTCGACTAATTGATAATACGCTCACTGGGGCCAAGCCCAGGACAGCTTGAGATAAACAGAAAAGAAAATTGAGACCGGATTTCTCCTGCATGTTTGCACAGCACCTAGCACAGCACAGGCCAGAGCTGCCCCAAAGTTGTTAGGTGTTACCACAATAGAAGTAATAATAAAGAATAATAATAATTAATAAGAAGAAAGAAATAATTAGAAATAAATAATAAGAAAGAATAATAAATGGTGGAGGTGATATATGAAAAAGATGGGGAAATGTTTCCACAAACACACAGTCTAGCTGTTTCCATTTTCCAACTATTCAGATGACCCATTTTCCAGATGACATTGCAAATTCTTCTAATGAAAACCCCAGTTGTACTTGAGAAATGTGTTCTCCAGTTTAAAAAAAAAAAAATCATTGATGGAGATGTCAGAACAAGGTCAGCATTGTTGGGATGATGGGCACTGAGGGATCTCTCGTGAAGTGAATGCTACAGATGAAAAAGGCCAGCATTGCCCGGACCAGGAGTCCCTTTGGTGATCAGTAACCGCAAGTGAGCCAGCCACACTGCCCAGAAGCCTGCAGCAGAGGAAACCAGTCACAAACCGACAACGAAGCCATCCCTTCAGCACACCAGCAATGCATTCAAACATAAGCCCGATGTTGGATGCCGCGAGGCAACAATGTCCACGAGTTTGCAATGAAGCATGCTCCAAAGCGCTTTGCTGATGCCAAAGGTGTTGCATCCCGAGGCGGGATGAAGCCATGTGTGCCCTGACGTGGGTTCATCAGCGAAGCGGGATGGAGCCGTGCTTCCCTGCACAAAGGTAGAAAGCCTCAGCTTAATGCAACTCCTCATCCTCCTCGCCATCAGGAGGACAATTTGGAAGTCAGAGCCAGCTCTCATGTTGGGGCCATCTGCCCTAAGGTTGGCTCTGTACCTCTTCAAGAAGAGCTGAGTAAATGTAATTTTGGAGGATGTTGGGATGTCAGCAGAGAGCTGGCCTGCAGCTCTGGGGTCCCAGGATGAAAATGGGGAGACAACTGGTGAATCTGTCATTGGCCTTTGCCAGTTTTTCCTCTCTCTCAGTCCTTCCTGGCCCTCTGGCCTTCTCCAGATGTGTCACGTCTCACTCATTGAGCTTCAGACCCAGACAACGAGCTCCTACATCACGTTCTTCCACCATCAGGCTGGAGCAGCCCAAGAAAGCCCCTTGTGCAGCCTAAAACATGTCCTCACTGCACCGTGGGAGCTTGGAGACCATCTGACACATCAGAGGAGGCAGAGCTTCAGCAGTCTGCTCTTCTGCCTGTGTTTTCTCTCCCTTGGCTGCGAGTTTCCTCCTTTAGACTACCCCTTTGATTTATTGTACTTTTGCACTTCTGAGCACCTGGAAAGTGTTTTTGTCCCATTAATTTCAACTTGGAAGTTTCAATGTTTCCCGGAAGAAAAATAAATCACTCAAGCTGGGAAGGCGCACCCCACACAACCTCCCCCCTTGTCTGGGTCCCCCCTCTCCTGCCTTCCACTCTCTTTTCCCTCCTACTGTTCCCTTCCCCCTCCTCCGAGAGGGAAGGGAGGTAATAAATGTGCCACGCAAGGTATGAACTTCACATACCAGGAGAAACGAGGTAATCCTATCTGTCCAAACATCGTTTTGCTGAGCACCTAAATAAAGTTCTCTGCACCCAGCGCATTTCCCACTGCTTGAGATGACGACTGTGGTCGCAGGAAAGAGGGCAACCAGCTGGAGGGTTCTAATCCCTGCATGGGTTTGCCTCCACTTCTAAAACTTTTGGCCCCCAGAAGTTTGAAACACCTCTGGATGGTCAGTATTGGGCTGAAACTGCAATTCCTTTAAGCTCTCCCCAAAGGTGACTCTTCCAACCCAAAGGTCTCAAGTCTCTCCCCATTGCAATATTACTTCTCCCACTCTCCCAGGTTGCCTCCTAGCTTGTTATCTTCCTCCTTGCAAGGAAACAATCTACAGCATCATCCGCTGGTCTTCCTGAACAGATGACATACCTCAAATCAGGCCTTTTCCCATTTTATCAGTCACAGCGACACAGCAATCTCATGCTCCTGCCCCAGTCCTCCGAAAACATTGATTCCCTGCTAAAATCCTGCTGTGTAAGTTAAACACTGCTGATATCTTCTGCCAGGATAACTCCTGCTCTGCACTGGGCCCATTACTCCTTTGCTTTAGGATATTCACTAAAGACTCAATAATTAGGATTTTGTAATATCCTCCCTTCCCTCACCACTTGGACAACTCGTTCAGATTTCTTCCAGTGATGAGCACATGATGGACAAATTAGATACACTTGGCACTAAAGGAAGTGCTTCAAAATCTATGAAATGTTTGTCTAATCAAGACTTGTTTTAAAAAAATTAAATTTAATTTAAAGATAGCCTCAATCCCCAAATTCAGACCTGGTTTAAGGTTTTCTACAATTTGCTTCTATTCAGTACAAGAAATACAGCGAGGGAAGGGAACCACTTGTGAGTTCACTTTATCTTTTTAATATACAACCTTTTTTTTTTTTCCCCCCTGGAAATTAGATTTACATAGTCATTCAGTCTGTCATGTATCTGCCCCCACAGATTTCTCCACCTGTTGATTTTTCAACCAGCTTTGACAGAAAGCTGAAGGTCTCCAAAGAAATTATGTTCCTATTTCCACATTAAAATAAAGATTGAGAGAAAGGAGTGATCTCAATCTAAACAGCTTCTTCCTAAGTTTTATCCTATTAGCTGATTTCTGCAGGGCAGGTGATGTACATAGCAGATTGTAGTAGACAAATTGTACAAAAAACCCAAGGGAATTCTAAAGATACAATAGAAAACAATGGACAAACTTAACATAAATCAGTTTAACAAGCCATCAACTTTAAGACATAAATCCATAATGAACAGACTCTGCTTGCTGCCATTCTTTGTTCTTCTAGTTTCTGTCTGGATTTGAGCCCACTGAAACCCTGCTAGAAAGGTAATTCCCTCTGGTATTTCCAGGCTGTCTAGAAATACTTGAGTAGAAGGCATTGGAAATTCTTCCAGAAAGTACATTTTCACATAGTTTCCAGTTGTGTTTTGCATGCTGCAGTCCCTAGATGCAGTGTGTGCATCACAACCAAGAGGAAACCATTTCAAAACAGTACTCAGCCCAGCACAGAGGCCAAAGCAACCAGTGCCAGGTGTGTTAAAACTGGTGGTGATTTCAAAACCACAACCTGTCCTGATGGTGACATCTGTAAAACAAACCAGTAGGACGCTTTCCTCTAGACTGGAGGTTTGAATTGCTCGGTGATGTCATCAAGAGCATATTTAGGACATATCTCAACCTGGACTTTGTCAGTAGGTGAAATGAATTGCATCACCAAGTGCCTGCTTCTCTCCCTTACAGTAAACATAAAAGTAATGAAAGTAAATGAGACTGAGAAAAAGAAATCATTCCAATAAGAAAATTGTAAAGAATCCAAGTGTTCTCATTTTATTCCCTGCTGCCCTTGAGAAGTTACAGCATGGCATTTAAGAGCATCAGAAAGAAGAGTCGTGTCCAATTCCAGAAGTGCAGCTCAACAGAACTTCATTTTAGTCCTGTCTTGATCAAATTCCACTGGACTGAAAGGATTTCCTGGGGAAAACCAGCCGAGGAGAGGAAAAAAGCAGGCGAGTCTGTTTTATGAAACAAGACGAGCATGAGTGCTCTACCTGCAGTGCCGTGAAGTTGCACTGAGGATATTCAATTCCAGAGGGACGTGGGGAGTGCGGTAGGTTGCATGTCAACAGGGGTGCTAGAATAACACTACTTACACACTACATTGCTAAGGAGACCCACTTGGGAAAGCACAATAAATAACACGACTACTTAATAGCTCTGTAGTGCCTTTCATCCAAATATCTCCAAACACTGTACAAACATTTGTTAGAACTGCCGCTAACCCCAGGCAAAGTCGTGCTATCTTTGCCATGTGGCAGATAAGGAAATTGAGGTTACGTTATTTCCAGGAGCTTGTGACAGGGGCCAGAGTAACAGCCAAGAGTCCTGCCACCTATTCCCCTTTGCCCCATGGGAACAGCGGAAAAAAATGGAGGTCTGAGTCCATGGTAAGCCCATGCTCAAGTCAAGGGGCACTCCAGCAGTGGTTTCTTTTGTTCCTCCAGCAGGGCTAAGTCAAGCTACAGTGCAGGGAAAAAAATGGAAGATATCAGGAGAGAAAGTAAGGAAATTGCCTACTAGAAACATGGTCAGCTCAATGCATGGTACATTTATAAACACTTGGAGCTGGTGAATATGAGACCCCAGGCCTATGGGACACAAATCTCCTCCTATATTGGAAGCTGGAGACCGTGGGGGATACTCTAGGGCATCAGCTTGTACTAGATGTCTACGAGCAGGTAGATGAGCCCTTGAGGTCCGAACTAGGTGTCTGGAGTCTGCTGTAGTGCAAAGAAGAGCCAGGTCTGAAGGACAGATCATCCAACCCAGCTGTTTGCTCTGGCGCTGGATGAATAATGCCAGGGTTAGGCTGATCCTTTCCACTGTCTGCAGCAGGCATTTAGATGATGAACTCAGATGTCAACCATTACACTGAAGACACCTAAAGTTGGCCAGAAAACTCTTACCTCTCGCAGCAGAGGTAGGACCGGGATTAGAGAGTGTCTGTCATTTAAGCTTATCCATAACTCATGTGTTGGAGAAATAACATCAGATGCACGAGCAACTGTGGGAGAGATGTAGGGGTAGACTTAGCATTAGCAGATTGCTGGCTGGCTGGGTGTGAAATTCAGGGTTAATATCTCTAGCTACTGTTATTGCACCTATGCCACATTACAACACACCACTGTGGGCTCCTGAGTGTTCTGAGGTCTTTGAGTGGTAAGGTACACCAGTAGGCATTTACAGTTGGATCCTACCAGCGCCCACACACAGGCTTAGACCACATCTGAAAACTGCATATACTTAGATTTTTGGATGAGGGGTATAAGACAAGGTGTCTAGAACTACTGCTGCTCCTCAACCAGAGCACATTTACACATACAACAGGAGGACTTAAGCAAGCACTGACTATTCTGCAGGAGGACTCTCCAGAAAAACAGGCGTTTTCAGATAACAGGGCATGGCTGAACAGTGGGTTTGTTCCCTGGGTCTCTATTGATACTGAGACTGTATGTCTAAATGCTCAAAAGTCTTTAGATCCTGTGTGGAGCCAATGACCTCAACTCGGAAACCTGGTGAGATCCCATGGGACATCTGGCTGGTAACCGCGATACAGGACAAAGGAAGCGCTGAACCTTTCTTGAGATCTAGAGGCCAACAGGGATATTCTGCAGTGTCTAACACGACGCTAGGCACCTACATTAAAGCAACTGAGCCTCACTCCTGGATTCAGGCATGTAGTTGAGACACCTTTGTGAAGGTGTCTCCAAATTCACTGTGTGCCTGAGCTTCCATTATATGAGAGGCCAGTCAAAAAGACTGTGGAGCTCAGAGAGCTATTCACCTGGGACAGGATCCCGTTTCCCAGCAGAGGTGCCTAGTCATTTGAGATGACTTAAGAGCATCTGACCTGGGCTCCAGCTGGCACTGCAGAAGGGCAACAGTCTCTCATAAGCCTTTGGCTGCATCTGCAGCTTTAATCAGGTACCTTAGACACTCCAGGCATGCTCTAGACACTAATGCACCACCAGGTGGTTACATCTAACCAACTGAATATCATCTGCAGGAATGGTCGGCTAAATAGATCTCCATCAACTACAAAGGAAGAATAGACATCTCAGAGGTACCCGCACTCCTCAAAACTACGTATTTATGAGTCCCTTATGCCAATAGCTGGCAGGAGCCAAGTGTCCACACCTGGGATGCTCTGGACTGAGCAGTAGGTTGGCACTAGTTTGTGACAATGACAAGACCTTTATTAAACAGTTATGAGCTGTGAAGCAGCATTGGCTTCCACAGACATCACCAGGAGTGGAGGGAAACATTTTCCAGGTCCCAGGATAAGGTCCTTCCATGAGGGAAAGCCCTTGCCTTTTTCCAATAGCGATGCCAACATTTGAGAGAGCAAAGACCCATGAACATTGATCCATTTGCTTCAAAGCCATGATAGTCCTCCCCTCAAGCTCCCATTGTAACGAAACAGTCTGTTAACTGTAAGTTGTTATTTTTTTAATAAAAAAAAAGGAGGAATTCAGATTGTTATGTTTTCTGACCTATAGCTAGCAACACGTAACCCCCACTCTCCCTTTGCAACTCTAAAGCGTTGATGTTAGTGTAGCGTAAGATGCTGAGGAAGCGAGTCCTCACAAATATTATGATGGGGTTGTCATGTTGCGGTCCATGTGGAGTGATATACGGACTGAACAACAAACTGCCCCACTGGGACCCAGCCCCAAAAGACATCTCTGCCTCTCATGGTCTACTCTGCTCACACCGGGGGTTGTTTCTTCAAAGCAGCTCCTTCGGGGACCATGAGGGAGGAGGGACTGAGGTGCAAAAGGAAAAGACAGTCCTCTCCCAGGGATGCAATGACCCCTTACTGCTTGCCCTAAATCAAGCAGTAAAAGATGGTTGATGGGATCTCTTTGGCTGAAGATGCTCTGCCCAAAGGAGGAAAAAAGGAGAGCGGGGCATGGGTTGGTTTGTGTACAGGTGGAGATTTACTTGGGAGTCAAAAGGGGCTTCTCCCAACTGGTTTTTACTAAATAGTATAGGATGTCAGAGCCTATTCTGGTCCTCCTGCACTCACCCCTTCTCGGGCAGTCAACACCCGGTGGAGGTGGCTCTGTCTGTATAAAGAGAAGTCAAACTACCCAGAGGAGCCCTACCGACAATTTTATACTTGTTTCAGATGCAAAAGAAACATCAGAGCTCCAGCATCTCTTAAAAACAAAGACACCTGCTTTAATGATATCCATGTCCAAGTCCGAGGGAGCTTTACGGGAATGTCTCCCACTGAGAAACAACTGTAATACCAAAACTCCCCCCAAACATTGGATATCAGCTCTTCCAAGGCTGGCTATAAACCTGTGGCCTTGTCCAAATTCTTTTTATGTTTACAGAAATTAAGGAAGGAAGAAAACTCCAAAAGCCCATCTGGTTCTCTCCTTCCTCCTCTTGGGGAAGATTCTCATCCCTGGAGTTTATTTCTGTTCTCTAGGATCGGGCTTTTGATTTGGCAGCCCGCAGATCACGTCCAGCCTGCCAGACACCACGGCGGACTCCTCCTTGCAGCTCCAGAGCAGACAGCTCGGGGAGATACCGTGAAGGTCCCATAACACTGAAATCTGGTCCAGCCAGACCTCCTGTCTCCTGGACAGCAGTGTGGGATCAAGGACAGCCCCAAGCTGCAGCAGGACCCAGCATCTCCACCACCGCCTCTGCTTGCTCCATGCAGACAGGAGCCCTCTCCTTCCACCTCAGGGTACAATGGCATCCCTGGGAACCAGCTCAAGCCCACGTGGAAGACCCAGAGCATCATGGAGTATCTTCCCATTTCCAGATAGAGTGAGCCACCAAACTCCTTTCTTGGATCCCAGGACCACCATGATTGCGTTTCAGCAGACACCCCAGGCAGGACCAAGCTGCTGGTGCTCTGAAGATGCACAAAAGGCTGTGGTCCTTCTCCCCGTGGCTCAGGCATTCCTCTGGCTGTTGGTGCCTTTGAGCTGCAAAATTACCGCCCATGAGAGCACTCCAAAAACCAGAGCATTTGTGCAGCAGGCTTCTCCATGAGCACGTTTTCTCCAGAGGCATGAGGCACGCATGCCTGGGGGCTCTGCTGCTGTGGGAACCTTCAGAAACTAACAATGTCCCGGTTTCTCTTAATCTTCTCTTGTGGCACATTACAGTTGGTGTGTTGGTACTGACATGCTATAGGATGATCAGGGTGGTGTTTTGGGGGTGAAGAATAAATGTTCTTTGTACTGGACCCCATTGAAAAGTTGTCTGTGAAAGCAGGGGACTGAACGCAGTGATGTTCCTTTCCGAGTTTCAATCTCCTGTCCCAAGTTTCTCTGCCTCCCTCTACCACTGCGGGGAACATATTCACTGCACATCCCTTCTCAAAGCACCCACTGCCATCGAAGGGCCTTCACTGAGAGCCTTCCAGGGCTGAGTCTAATGTGTCTTGCCCCAAGGGAAAGGGGAAGACCAACCCACAACAATTCTTGCTGGGAATCCAATTCTCCAGCCACTTCCAGACTTCCAACGTGGCAGAACAACCCCAGCTCCGTGGTTTCCCTTGCAACTGATATTTTCTCTGCCATATGGACAAGAAAATATCTGCCAAGAAAATAATTATGTACTGACATGAAGGCAGCCCTGCAGGGATCATTTAAATCTACGTGCAAAGACTCCAGATCCAAAGGAGAGATGGGTCTAATCCCCACCTCGGAGAAAGAGACCATTTGCAACCCTTTCTCAGGCCATAATCAGAACCCTACAGTTCTCTGCTATGCCAAGACACAGCACCCCAATGCTCCTTTGACTTGCCTGTTACTTATTGCCTTACTATAGAAGAGTGTAGGAGCTACAGCTGATTTCAAGGCCCTCAGCATCTAAGCAACGTGTGGTCACACATTAAGAGAACATCGGTGTTTTGGAAGGTTTACAGTTCAAGCAAATGTCACAGGCAAAGGGCAAGAGGAGACAATGTGGAGGGCAGGGCACAGCTTCCCCATCCTCTCTGCAAATAGGTCTCCATTTCTCAGAGTCTTGCCCCATTTGTCTGCTGACTCCTCTTCCATTGCCTGACCCTTGGTAAAATTACAGACCCAACTGGGTTCCCCAAAGCCTACCCTGTCAGTCAAGCAAAAAGTGAAACCCTGCTCTCAGGCTCAGTCACACATGCAGGAGTCCCAGGAGGGAGTAACTCCATGATTTGCTCACCTCCTCCTGTGGTCCGGACAAAGAGGACCTCTGGGGGACAAAGCGGACCATACCCCTACACCATGAAAGGGACCCCAGAGTAGGCTCTTCCTCAGCAGCAGCGTGCTGCATGGGCATGGCTGGATCAAAGCTTCTCAGTGGCACAGGCAAAATTGAGTTTTGGTGCCTTCTGAATTAGGGGATGAAGCTGTCCCAAGCCTGAGAAGGACAGGCAAGGGAGACCTCCAGGGCTACAGGAGGACGGAGGGGCAAATGAGGGCACAGCAGCTGGAGCACACAGTTGGGTTTTTATTATCAGGAACCTGTTGCCATTGGCAAGGGCCTACTGAGCCTGTTGGCAGAGCAGCTCCCTGTGACGTCTCCCGTTCATGGGACAGATCAACCTGATCCTCCCTGGTGTCTAAGCCGGTCAAATCAAATGCCCATAAACCTGTCTCTCCATCGCAATACAGCCCGTAGTACTTGAGGACACACAGAGGTACTACTACACCTCCATGTGAGGCTTTCTATTTTCCCCTGAGTGTCACAGCAGAGATTACAGGCATCCACAGCATCTCCTACCCACACTGTTCACAATTTGCAGCCATTGATATAAATTTTTTTTTCATAGAAATCACCACCACCACCCTGAAGCAAGCACAAAAGGAATTACAGAAAATCAAATAGTGCTGCAGGCTCTAACTCCTTGTGCAGAAATAGGATATTGCAAAGGAAAAATATAAGTACAGAAACTCCACTGCTGAGAAATACTGAGGGCTGCAATTTCTCTTTGCTGCCAGGGTTTGATGAAGGTGGGAGTGATTTGTTGCATCCTAAGAAGACAAAGTTTGTACAGTCACTCTTGAAGCGTGTAGGAGGGAGTATATATCTGTCTGACGGACTGTCTGCTTTTCCTCTAGCAATTTTGAGCCCCTTCACCAATTTCCAGCTAATTTGACAGAAAAGCAGCAGTCTCCAAAGTACTTGAGTTCCAACATGTTTTGTGAAGGAGGGAGGGAGAGAGAAAGAGAAAGACGGAGACAATATAAATGTCCCCACTGAGGAAAAGCAGGAATATGGTTTCTGTCCTTATTAGACCCTAGAAGATCTACATGGGAGAAGCTGTGAACATCCCAAACACTGTAAAAACCTTCAGTAATGTTTGTAGCTAGTAGATGCTAGACACCCCAAAACAGAAAACAGAAATCCTTTTAAATCAGGGAGCATCGCTACTCATTGCTCAAAGCACAGCAGTCCTTGCAGAGACCGGGAGTCCCCAGTGCTGATTGCAACGGGCTGAGCAAGTCCTAAGTGTCTCCTCGGCTGGCATTATAGGTTTATCGTATCTCCTCTTGTTCTTCCGCTTCCCCTTTACAAGTCAGGGACATTTTAATCTCATCCTGCCGGCACCTCCCTCCCCAGGAGCATTCTGCCTTCTCTATCCACCACCCCTCCACCGACCCCGGCTTTATCGCTGGAGTCTGGCAGGACAATGCCGGAGTGAATTTGCACTTGTGTCTCCTGCTGTTTGTTATGATGGCCTGGTGTATTTCTCCTGCTGGAGAGTTCATTTAAATTCTTACATTTCCAGCCAAGGCTTTGTAGATGAGCGAATCCATGTGTCCTGTTCTGTTTTTCCCCTTAGAGTGCTCCAAGCTTTTCTGGTCCTGCCCCAGCCATGGTGTCCAAGTCATGCCTTCCTCATGGAGGGACAGGAAAGATTTGTGTCATGTGTGTCTACAAGGTCAAATTCTCAAACCCCATGGGTTTCCACATATCATTATCCCAAGGTTTTTGGCTTCTTCTCTCCCAGTTTTCAATATTTTTAACTCTTTCTTCTGCTCTGCAAATATACTAACTGCTGATCCACCAGAAAAACATACCCATACCATGCTGTTGAGAGGCTGCTAGTATTTGGGACATCAAAATGGGTCTTTTCACTTAGGAGGACAAACAGGGGACACAAGCCAATTCTTTTTTTTTGGTAGGATGTTGACTGTTTGTAGCAAATACCCACAAACATCAAATATGTGAACAATCAAACAAAAGGAGCAGTTTCTCCAATCTATCCCCAGGTCTGTACGCATGTGTCGTTTGTGCCCCAAAAGTCCTGTTTCTCAGCCTTCCCTTAGACTGTATCTCCAACACATTTTCATCAGCTGGAAAAAACAAGAGGAGATGAGATAGACCCACTATGAAAAAAACAAGCAGAAATCCCGAAACAAGCCCACGTAGACAGAATTGAATCATCTTGCTGGTACAGTTTTGCTTGTGGAGAGGGATATCAGGGTTTTCTGAAAGTCACATGGAGAGTATATTGCCAGCATAGTGGTATCCTCTACTGGGAAAAAAGCAGCAGAAACCTTGTTCACTTGTTGGGTGTTTCATTGAGGTATCATCCATGCTACATTTCGCTGTCCCTAAGACATGAGAGATGTTAATTATTCCTTTCACTGAGCTGAAAAATGGCCACTTACGCAACCGAAGCCTTTACCTACATCTGTCATTGCTTTAGAGCTGCTGTTCATGCTCTTAACCTAATGCTTTCTAGCTGGCTGCACACCACAAATCTCTACCCTTCCAACAGAGGTGCGTTTCTCTTCCTCCTTTTGCAATGGCTCAGGGTGAAACCCAGCCCTAGTTAATGCACACTAACCAGCACAAGCAACTGAAAGAGTCCATGCATCCTGGCTTGGCACAGGGCTGAAACTCAGCCAGAGTCAGACTTCTGGAGGTGACTAATCCCATCAGCTTCAGCAGGGATGGCAGCACACACAAACAAGGGTCGTAGCATGTGGGTGATGCTCAGCCCCCAACATGGATCACACAGAAAACCCTCCACAGGATGCAAAATACGATGCCACTGGGAGTATTTTCTGTGATACCCTATTAAATTCATGTCAGGCTGAATCAGCTGGGATAGCTCAGAGAATCAGGAGGAAAGCACATGGGATACTCATCGCCGGGGCAAGCGAGAGGAGCGCATCCTTTCCAGAGACCAGAAGGACACACCATGCCTAATTTCTGCTTCCAGCACGGGCAGGGAGGATCATAGATCCCCCTTGGCTGTCCCTTCCCACACCCTCGCTCCACAGAGAAGATAATTATATTTTAGCATGAAAACTATGCGGCACTGTGGAAGGCTGCCAAGACACCCAGGCAAACGTCCCTGCCGGGATGGGCAGCCTCTGTGCCGCACACCGGCAGTGGAAAGCATCCTTGTAATGATACCAAGCTCTTGCTAAGCCGAAACATGTAACAGGAGTCTCTGTGGGAAGCGCCAATTCATCAGTCTAACTGGACTGGAAATTCCTTTTCGGCAGGATCTGTTCACTCTCGAACATGTGCGGCGCAGCCCAAGGAATGAGCAATGAACATGATATCTCTTTTATGTCTGCCATGGCAGACGGCCTTTTAATAATAATAATAATTTAAAAAACCTGCCCGGTGACTTCACACCAGTCTTCCTAGATATAAAACATAGACGGGAAACACTATGAGACATTTGTGCTATTTACCCTTGAAACGCCTGTATCCTGCCTCAGTTTACTTCAGAGTTAATTGGTCACATCTCTGAGATGCTGTAATGTTTGAACAGCAAATTGTATAAACGCTGCAAGTCGATCCCATGAGGGTGCAGCTGAAGGACCATGGTCCACCATAACTTGTTTTTTCTGATGCCTACCAAGGGTTGTGCTGACCCCTCAGCCTTTTCTTCCACCGAGCATCAGCAGGATTTCTTTCTTTTGCTTTCTTGGGTTCACAAAACATATTAGAAATTCCCTGTCTCTCTGGCTTAAACTAGCCAACGGCCTTAACGGTTTTTGAAGAGATAAACAGACAGACACATGCCTGTGAAGAACATGATCATACAAGTTGTGCTTTCTTAGGGAGCCAAGTAGAAAGCAATCCAGATGACTTCAACCCAAAATGCACTTAGAAAAGAAAGCCTTGTGAAAGTGATCATGGTGGTGAGTATTAAGCGGGTGCAAGGAGAAACAGGCTGTGAGGGTAGCTGTAACTCTTGGGTAAATTAAAATAAACAGCGATGCAAATATAGGTGATATCAGTCATAAGGATTGCAGAGTCTCAGCCAAAGCGTTCACACACTGACAGCAGAATTTGGCTTTAGATGAATAAAATTGCTGCTGGTTGTTCAGGGTAAGTCACCCTGGGTACGTCCATCCTGCAGCACTGGGACACAGAAATTGCAGCAGAGCTGTGCTGATAATAGACAGGAGGGCAAGGACAGGAACGTAAAGAAGAGGAGAAGTCAAGGCACTTTCTCTCTGGCAAGACCCCCATGTTGTCCCTGGGAGCAGTATGGCCGAGTCCCACCTCCCAAGCTCAGATGGGGAGCGAGGGTTTAGTCAAAGCACAAGAATTGCCCTAACAGACATCAGGGCCTGGAGACATGGTGGTAGGTGCCATAAACAAGTCTCATCTGAGGTCCTCTTGGTGCTCCCCTTTGGGTGCTTGACATGGACCAAGAGTTTGTGTCCACCCAGGACTGCAATGGGGGGTGCATTCACCCAAGGGAGGGAAGGAGAAGGGACAGGGAGAGAGCTACAAACCCCACCAAAGCCCATCTGGAGGCCTTGGAGATGCTGAACACCCCTAAAGCATGGCCATCAGGGGGTCAGGCAGCATTAGCCGCGCAGTCCGGGTTGAGGAGAGGTCAGGTACAGGCACTTGGCATATTGAAAAAGGATTTGCAGCCAAAAGCAGGGCCGACTGGAGAGCTTCCCACCGGGACTGCTTGCAGAATGAACATAATTGCCTGAGCATTTAAGAAAATAGAGATCCATCTTTCTGTGCAAGTGGGCCTGCCGCTGGGAGGGGGAAGCTTGGGGAAGCAGCGGAATAAATATTGGTGCTTTGCAAAGCAGAGATAAATCCACCAGCAAGGAGGGAGCAAAGTAAGAGAGCTTTGGGAAGCCTTTGCACATCAAATGAGCAGTGCATCCCCTGATGAGTGAGGGTGTCGGGGAAGTAGATTGATGGGCAAATGCTCCAAACAGTAGCATCCATCTCTCATAATAAGGCAGCAAAACTGCTCTTGTTTCCTGTAATCTGATAACCCACCAGAGGAAGGGGGAAAATGCCTTTAAATGGTGATTATAATTCCCGTCATGGTGTTTCCTGATAAAGTGGCCCCCCAACATAGTGTTATTATCAATCATGACTATTACAGTAGCATCCTGAGGCTCCCATGGAGATCAGTACCTTCGGAGGGAGACCTTTGCCGTCCTGAAGGACCTGCAGGACCCTCGTGGGAGTGAGGGGACCACAGAGGTGAAACGAGTTGCTGAAGGCCTCCCAGCTGGGAGTAAGACCAAACCCAACTACTCTTTGAGTTGTGGGATTATGTGAGCAACATGCAATCACAGTAGTGTCGGCTGGTGGGGACCTGCAGAGGTCTCCAGCCCAAACTCCTGCTCAAAGCCTGACCACCACGAGCTTCTAGACAAAAAGAGCAGCTCACAAACTGGTATAGTCATAACAAACTGAAAGTGAAGATCTGAAAAACTTGACCATCAAAGCTATATGCTATTGTATAATCTCATGAAGATCAACAGCTGGCAAGGAGCTGACTCATGTTTTTGACTGTTCCAGGCTCTGCTGTACTGGCATTTCCTCCCATCGCTTCCTGGCCTGGACACTTCATGCCATTTTTTGTTCTTCCTTCTTACCACTAACGTGTGGAAGGAATAACAATGCTCAGGACTTTTTTTTTTTTACCTCCATCGTCATGACTGGCAGTTGTAATGCTGCTTCTCTCTGCCCAGCAAAATGCATGTCCATGGCCATTGCTGCCATTTGTACTCCCAAAGTATCTAAGGGCCCAGCGCTGTGTCAAGTGTGGCTTGTGCTAGGTCCTGTAAAAAAGAATCCTTCCTCAAACAGGCACCATATGACCCCAGCAGGTGACCAGCACCTCCTTCCTGCCCCAAAGGATGAACCTCAGATTTGCCCCATGCCTCCATGGTGCCTCTGGTCAGCAGTCCCCATGTGGCACCATGGCTTGACTCTCTCTCATTCATCCTCCCTCACCAGAGAAGTGTGTTCAGGTGGGAACTCTCAGTTGCCTTTGATCATAGTACAAAAGAAGATGAGATCCCAGCTGTACCCACTAACACGTCACTGGAAATGAAGATGAATTATGGAGACTGAGGTGCTGCATGGCAAAGCCGGGTAATTGAGGTAGCAACCATCCCACCTGGGACACATTTACCTCCTCTGGACAGAAGAACAGCAGATATCCATCCCGAGGTGCCTGTAGAATTCATCTACCTGCCTAACTCCTTATGGCTGAGCTGGACTGGGAGACCAGTTTCCATTCCTGTTCTACTTTTTGCCTTCCCTAAGTGGTGAATTCCTCAGAAGCAGGACCAGCTAGCCCAGCCATAAATCTGTGTTCTGTGGAGCAAGGGAAGTGGTAGAGCAAGCAGGAGGAGGGAATATTTCATGGGTGCTCCAGAATAACCATTAGCACAAAGAAAACCCCATATCCCCTCTCAAAATAAAAGGGAATGAAGGAAAGAAGTCCATAAAACTCCCCTTTTATGGCTCATATCATAGAGACACAGGTCTACCCAGGTTTCTGATTAATTAGGTACGTAATGGGTGACTGTTTCAGACAATGTGCAGGAACAGCTAATACAGCGAGAAGCACTGAATCACAAGCCTGAGAACAGGCAGAACAAAAGCCCCAGATTGCTTTATTACGTTTTTGTTATTAAATCATTACTTCTAGAGAGAGTGTTGTTTTAAGCCGGCTCATGGTTTCAGGCAGGAGGGTTGCCCAAGTCTGGTTTCTGCTCTGCAGCTGCAAACACTTCATTCCCAGCAGATCTACCTGAAGCAAAGGAAACTCCAGACCCCGACAGCTCGCTGTTGGCTGTGTGTTCCCGAGAGCCAGGCTCCCACCCACCACCCTGCTGCAAGACCAACACCCCTCCTGGTTAACTCCAGACCCCAGAAGATATTTTTTCTTCCCTGAGCATCCCACTGTGCGTGGCTGAGGGAAGCCAACCCACTGTCCTCTGGGTGCCTTGCGGAATAATTTGGCGCAGGTCAACGTGAAGACCTCACAGTGACACTCTCCCTCTTCTTACCGTGTGTCCGGACTAGAAACCATACACAAATCACAACCCCAGTGATGGTACGGATTTCCCCAAAATGATGACGAATGATACCTACTCTATTTGCCACGAGAGGGCACTTTTACATTAATTCTCACATCCCTGGCTCTAGCATGGAGTCTGCTCAAATACGGTTTGGTCACGGTGGGATCCAATGTCCAACTCATTGGGGGAATTTATTTTGCAAGGACAGGGCAGTGTGTTGAGCGTGTTACTCATTACATTACAGGGGAGACTGCAATAAGGGATACGGGTGCAGCTGGGGGTCTTGGTGTACCAGTTCTATATGGAGAGAAGTAATAGCAAAGAAATCCCCCGTGGTAAAGGATGCCACATGCAAAGAAAGTTTCCTCAGAGGAAACAGTTTTGTAGGGAAGATTATGCAAAAGTGTAATGTCTTTCAATCCAGATGAAGGAGACATCTGCTTTCCGGCTTCTCTAGCAAAGACTGAATAAATTAGCATTTTGGAAACTGGACAGTGGCTTATGTTTGCTGCAGACATGAGTCGTTCCTTTGCAAACACCTCACCAGCTGGAAGCTGCAGGATAGAGTCCAGGCTGCTGACTTGGAGCTGATTAGAAACCTTATTTTTCCCCCCTCTCCATCATGCAGTAGATGTGGAAAACTGCAAACCCTGAGAATATGCATAGCTCTGAAATTACCGCTATTCATCATGTCCAATTGGCTCTTGGAGGAATCCCAACCGGTCAAGGAGTTCTGCAGCATAACAATAGGTGATTATCTTTTGCTCCAATTCATTTTGTCACAACAGCTTCCCAGCCTCTGCTGGACTGTGATTTTCATTTGGTTTCCAGGAAAAGTACAGAAGATCCAAGCAATGAGACAGGTCTTTGCTTCTCTGGGGAAGGCACCTCATGTTTGGGCAAGAAATCAACTGTGCCTTGTAAGCCAGTTAACATACACAATCGCTATCTTGTGTCTCAGGTTGGAAAAAAAGCTAAAAGTCTCTTTAACTAAATTCTGCAACTTTAGTCCAGAAAGGAAGAGAATGACAGACATGAATTAGATCAGCCCTGGGAAAGAGAAGGCCTTTTCTTCAGTCGTCTTTACCCTCTCCCTTTCATCGTATCTTCATCTTAAGGATCCAACCATAGATAGGAGACATAACATTTTTAAAAACCATCAACACTGTGAAAAAGAGCAGTCAAATACTAAGCAAACACAGGAAAAGCTCACAGAAGAACAAGGATGATAAGAGACTGGAGAAAATAGGACTTATGAAGAAGGACTGGTAGAGTGGTGACTCCTCAGCCTAGAGAGAAGCAGCCCATGGAGGGAACGTGACGACTGTCTTGGCATCATTTGCTGCAAAGCAAATTTAGGTTGGCTCCAAAGGAAACCTCCTAACCCGATGGAAGAGAAACACTGAAAAAGTCTGGACTCATTTCTGCTGTGGGTTTTTATGAACTGGCAGCATTGTCCTTGGTGTAGGCGTTTAGACTAGGTGGAGTCTTGAGCTTTCTTCTGTCCCAAAGCTTCCTCCATGCCCAAGATCATGAAATTCCACAGGCTCTGCTATATGTGTCCCATAAAACAGGAGTCTCTGTAGCTCCACCACCCAGACTTAGACCACAAGGGAAAGCAGAGTAGCAGGGGGACTTTCATCTTGTCTTCAAAACCAGTGCTGGTGGCCAGAGACATCCATTCACCCACATACGTCCTACATCTGAACACCACAGTTTACAAGGACTGGTTGTGGTTAAAGAGGTTGAGCTCAACAGCTTGAGCATGGAGGTGATGAATCAAATCCCGTTCTCAGTAGTGTTAAGTATAAAGTTTTTCTGCAAGCAGCTTACATGAGATTTTGTCCTTGCTGAGGAAATTCCAGTAAGACCAGTAGAAAAGAAGACAGAAAAGAGCAAAGATTGTTTTGTTTCATCTGTGGCAAATGTTCAGCGTTTCACAGTATTGGAATACAGTGAAACCTTTCCAGCTGGATGAAGGAGACAGATGAGCATCGCCTGAGCTGCGGTAGGATGCACCAGAGTGCCTGCCTGCAGCAAACACCCTGGCAAGGAAGAAACATGGGTCATACTTGTAATTTATGTTTATAAAAAGTATCTCTGGTTCCCAGCACCATGACCATGGCTGCAGCCTCTCTCAATCGCAGCAAAACTCGCACACACCGCATTGATTCAAACATGTACGCTACAAAGAAGACCCAGCCACACATTTCTCAGCCTCCCATGGAAAGGCCATGCACATTAGGAGGAAAATTATGAATCGAAATACACCATGACCCAGGGAGAAGATTTCCCTAATCTGTTGTTTTCCAGCACAGGGAACAAAGCCCGCTTTCAAGTTGCAGCAGGCTGGGCTAAAAAGCAAAGTAAGACCAAGGGCAGGGAGGGGACACGACAGGCAGGAGCACTTATATCGTCTCCGAATGTCAGAGACCCCCTCTCTGTCCTCCTGCACTAACCTTTTACCTTCAAGCATCCTCTTCCCAAACAGGACCACTAGCCCTCTCCGGCAGGTCATTGCTTTGCGCGGCAGAGCTATTTGCAGCAATCAGCTCTTGCTCAAGAGTCAGGAAGCGCACGGCCGAGGAGGCTAATTAACAAGAAAACATTTCAATAGCATTTCCGTTTCATGGGACTCACGGTTTGCATTTGTTCCCCCTTTCCCCTGTGTGAAAAAAAAAAAAAAAAAGTGCTGCAACCGCTCTCGGAGACAGGGAGTGACATGTGGATCTCTGGCACCTTCCTGCTGAATTCTTTCGGTGAAGGAGTCTGACCCTTCCCGGGGAGGAGGTTCATGCCTCAGCGGGGTGTGCGTGATAGGAGGGGAACATCTGCACCAAGACAACCTCCTTGCATGCTAGAACCACCCACAAAGTGTCTTCTCCCATCACCTTTCCCCAAACACGGACTCCCAAAGTCCGTTTTGAGTTTTGGCTCCTTGCGGGCATGTATTTCTTGCACAAGATTTGTCCCCATCACTCATAGACAAAAACCACTCCCTCCGGTTATAAAAATCAAGTCACGGCACACTTGCAACACGATGATCTGAGAATGGAAGGTTTACAAATGCTCAGGAAAGCCTGGGTTTAAAACCCAGGTAAAATTCAGGAGGGGTAATAATAAAAATAGAGATGATTTGCAAGCAGTGGGTGAAAGATGGTCAGTGCTGTGGGTAGAATTTTGGCAGCGCTAAGCCTCTTCAGCTGTACAAAGTGATCCGTGGCTGCAAACCAAGGGGAGAAGCTGGGGGACCGGTCAGCTTTGCAGGTCATATGCTGGCAGCTGAAAGCAGCAGCCAAGACATTTCCACTTCCCAACCACACCAGGCATTTTCCTGGACCTCAAATGAACGAAGAAACTCAGCAACTCCCAACTTTGCTAGAAATTTCCTCAAAACCGATGCCGAAAGGGTTTTCCCCGACATCTAGCGGCCAGCAAAAACACTGAGAGAGATAACGCGGCAGGAGAAAACAAGCCGTGCCATTACCAGGAAGATTAATTACAAGCGCAATAATATCCAGACCTTCTGATGAAATATTTTACAGTATATTGCCCTCAGGAGAGTGGCTCTTTTTACTGATTTATTTTAACCTTCACATTATGCAGATACGTTATAGACGTCTTCAGAGATGCCCTGGTGTTATTTGCCCCCTGACAGCAAATAATAAACTCTTTCTCAGCTATATAACATTTCCAAGGAAGCCCTTGACGTGACTAGAAAAATATCGAGGACAATTAAGTCACATGGCACTCAGAGCCCTGTGGGAACGGATTTGAGCTCTGCTCCAGGACTTGGATAGCATGAGAAACCCTGGTTCAAACGGAGTAGCAAGAGTCTTGAAGGTAGTAATTATTAAAGATCTCCTGGTTAAAGATCCTCTGGGGTCTCTCTATTATTTTAATAATGGTTCAAGCTAACTTTACTGCTTCCAGAGGAGCCTGTTAGCACAAAGGAGGAAGGGCTCATCGCAAGGGAACGCGGGCAGAAGCTCAGCTGCCCGCAGTTTCGTTCAGTGGGGAGCAAGGGAGTGTTGGTCACACATCTTTGGGGGGGGTCCAGGTAAATTTGGTGTCTCACTTGCATCCCTGCTTTCAGTCTCACTGGATGGAGCAATGTCATGGGCAGAGGTTGCTGTGAGGTGGACATCAGCTTGGACTCCCACGGTTGAAACATGGTTAAGAGGATTCAGGTAATTTGGGGATATTTCCAACCATCTAGTCTGCCAGCCCAGACAGCTTCCTTCATCCCTTCCTTTGGTTCCTCATCAGCAATTCATAAGGCAGCCTTATTCCCTCATTACGGTTGTCCCGGCTTTGCTGTGTTTGTGCAGCGCCTGGCACTCCGGCCACACAGAGTCTGGCTGAGACCCCACACACTTATCACACTGAAGAGAGATGCTTGCCACTGGAAGGGGCGAGGTGGGAGAGGTGACCAGATCCTGCTAATCTGCACAGTGAGGGACCCACAGCATCCATCGGCATCAGGGGAAAGATGCTGACCTCCCTCGGGGCCCGAGAGCTGTGGCACACACCGGAGGGGGTTCGTACAGCGCCTAGCACACGCAGCCGTGGGTCCCAACCGATGCTTTCAATCACTGCTTCATTACAGAGAGCAAATCCATCCGTCACCACCTCACCGGTGTTCGCAGGGTGGTAGCACCGGTGGTCCTGCCACACGGGGTACCACCACACCTCTGGAGGTTTCTCCATACCATGAACCTGCTCTTCCTCTCCCTCACAGCCTCCTGATCCCACCCACAGAGCAAAACCCCTCTTAAATCCTTTGATAACCATCAAATCACCTTAATATAATGTTGGGGTCCCACCCCACCTGACCTAGACGCCGTATCCGATTTCTCTCATTGCTGTGAGTATTGGAGTGACGGCACGGGAGTCCCACATTAGACCTGTCTGCCATGGGATCGTGCAATAAATCTTGGCAGACAATTGGCTTCAAGCCAATTTAAAGCCTGGTTCTGAACATTCACCTTCTCTGTTCAGCCCCTCGGGGGACCAAAACCCCACAGGGAGAAAGAAATTAATTTCTAAAAATTTTAGCTAGCAAAAATAACACCAGGGCTTCTGGATGCATCAGACCAGAAGATGCCACATCATGAAGACCTTGGTACCCACAGCAGCAACTTGCATCGGGGTCCCCCCTCGGTACGGTTTCTCCCTAATTTCATGGCAATCGGACCTGTATTTTACCACGAGCAGGTCTGAAGAAAATAGACCGGAGCAAAGTCCCAGCGGCAAGGCTGGCTGGTGGCCCAGGGGAACGGCGTACCCACCAGGGAGGCATCAACATCTACATTCACGTGACCGTCGTCTTATTTGTAGGGTCCCTGCAGGGTCTGAGCACAAGTCTGCTGGCTCTGCGTTCACACCCCTGCTCTGCACTCGTGTAGTAGATGGCCATGGGTGAAGAGAAACCCTCTGAGATAATCATAAAGGTGACCCTGGAACTCCACGTTCAGGCTATTGCAGAAGCATTCAGCACTTGGAGCTTCTGTTGCCCCAAAGGGAATTATTCCTCTGCGTGGGGGTTGCAGCATCAGCCCTCTAGCACCTTTACCAACGTTACAAACCCGAAGCGAAGGGCAGCTTGCACAGACCTCCGATGCCTTTTTTGCCTCCCTCTTTCCAAGCCCTGCAATGCTGGAACAGATCCCTGCAAAACCACTTTGGTTAGAGAGCTGTTGTCAGGTCATTTTGAAAAGTTTGCAACACTTTGCAAATTGTTCTTGCTGGAGGTTGTACAATAACAGTGCCATTACTCAAAAAACCCATCCAAGAATATTATGTTAGACACAGGTCAGATCCCTCCACCCACAACAATATTCCAAGGGAAAAAAAAAAAAATGAGGAAAAGAAATTGTTAAACACAAGCTGGAGATGACAATGAAAAATTTACTCTTAACTATGTATATTTTTATGGAGAAAGGTTATCTATCCATCCATCATCACATACTAGTACAGGAAAGAGCCTCTGAGTATTTAGATATTTATATCTTGCATGTGTAGTTAAAGAGAAAAAATACTCTTATAGATGCATGGCTGTCTCTACTCCCCCACACTCTCCCCTTAGATGCCCATCACAAACACTGCATAAATACATTGAAGCCAGTCATCTGACCTATTTTAATCATCTATATTAGGATGAAATGAATAGAAGTGTCTGTTTGCCTCCAGCGACAATAAAGGGAGTCTCAAGCAATTAGTTCAGGTGTAAAAAACCCTGCTGTGCCAGACCAATCCCATCTACATGTCTTGTTTTCTCCATCTCTAAAGCAGAGATAATAAACCTGCCTTTGTCTCAAAAGTACTTGGAGATCCAGAGGGGAAAGGTATTCGTGACATAGGGATGTTAGCTACAAAATAGCAACAATAAGGTTAACAACAAGGCTAGTAATGAGTTCACATATAAAACCTGCTGTGGGATTGCAAAAAGTCCAGGCTGCCCTCTGTTTGGAAAATCATGTCTATATTCTCCCCATAGCTCAAACTGGATCCTTCAAAAAGCAGCATTTTTCTATCAGAACTCAGTAA
The DNA here is from genome assembly GCA_024606505.1 of Aquila spilogaster. Taxonomy (NCBI): domain Eukaryota; kingdom Metazoa; phylum Chordata; class Aves; order Accipitriformes; family Accipitridae; genus Aquila; species Aquila spilogaster. Next base: position 34,070,663 of record JANHGO010000041.1, read on the forward strand.
TTTTCAAATTAAATGTTAAATTAGAAAGGTGGTTATTTCTAAAAGCCATTAATTCTGTACCTCACAAAAATTGCATGACTGCACTCAGTGCAATTACTGTATTTTTCAGCATTTTGGCGAGTTGAATGCAACAAATACCAAAACCCACACGCAAATTAGAATATCCCTTTTTTTTTTTTTCCCATTTTGCAATTTTTTTCACATTTACATTCTCCCTTGCCCCTCTGCCTTGGACTCCCCACCATCAACCAAATCCCTCACGGTGCAAGAGCAGAACAAGGATGCAACAGAGCCACCCCCAGAGCGGGTGTTCGGTGGCTCTTGCACCGAGGACACTGCTTCAGCCCATCCTGTCTAGCCCATGGGAAGCAGCTGGTGCCCCGAGGTCACACCAAGCCAAGATGTCCTGTTCCTGAGCCTGCAGCGTGGGCACAGGGCTCTGGGAGGGGGCTGGGGTTGGAAAAGCTGGCTCCTGATGCCTTCAACAGCTGGAAAAAGACCCAGCCCCTGGAAGGCCATCGGCGTTGGCTGGTGGGGATAGAAGACGTAAGAAGGAACCAGGGCTTGGAAGTGTCCCCATGTGCATCTCAACCTCTGGGTTGGAGCCAGGACATCTGAAAATACGTGCATATAAGTGCGTGCGCTCTGGGGCTGGGTGAGAAATCCCTTCCTACGCCGTCCCCCGAAGGACTCACCGATGAGCAGGGCATAGGGAACCCCCATGGAGCACATGGTTGGGTTGCTCCTGAAGACGCCGTGAGACCCCACAAAACTCATGGTATCTATGATAGAGCCCTTCTAGCATCAGGGCAGGGAAACGCCAGCCTCTAGGCACCCATCTGCTTCATGTCCTTGCTTTGCATCAGTTCCTGCACACTTTTAGCATCTTGAAGCCTCTGCGAGGGGCTCTGCAAATCTGCAGCGCTGGATTCGGTGAGGTTTTGCTGCCTCGCTGGGTCAGGTCAGAATCAGACCCTAGGTCTTCAGCGGAGTTTCTAAATTTTCACAAGGTTTCAACAACATTAATTTCCTTTCAATCAGTTTTTTTACCTCTCCGCTGATCCATCCTTTCTGCCTTTCATACATTTCCAGGCTCTGTAGCCTCATAAAAAAAAAACTTCACGGGAGGACGTTTCTGCTTGGTTGGTGTGGGCAGGAAATTACTGTCATTTTTCACTTCTTCAGCCCGAGGAGGTGTTCACCAGGCCCGTCATCAGCAGGCAGTTGCACACTGGCCCTTCCAGCACCATCCCCAGAGAGGTCCCAGCGCCAGCAACCAACGCAGAAAAGAAGCCAAGCTCTTTATTTTGACTGGCACCAGGAAGGCAACCGGGGCTTTTCAGCAACACAACGTCTCCAGTCGACCCCTCAGCAGCATCTCGGCAGTGCAGTGGAGGCTGTAGAACACCCCAGCCGTCTCCGAAGTTTAGCAGCAACCCAGATGCATGTGTTTATCCCGGTTTTGGACATAACACATCCTGCCCCACCACGGTTGACTGAGTGTGAGCACCCACATCCCTCGAATACCTCCGTGCTTTGACACCTCTCTGATGTATCTGGACCACAAAGCCCCTGAGGACTCCTACAGACACCCCTGTATGGGGAGAGTTAATAGAGAGGAGCGTTGCAGCAGAACACAAACGCAGGACTTTGAAGTGTCCACCAAGCTTTGTCTTCTTCCTTCATCATTTAAGAGGAATAATGAAAGGCAAAGACCAACATGCGGGGTGAAGAGCCTCCTCTCCTTGCCAAGTGCCTCATTTTGTTCTTTTCATGGGTGGAAGGCAGGGGCTGGAAGATGCAGTTCTTGGGGAAAGCTCCAGGACGTGGTGAGCAGATTGGAAAAGGCTAATTCTCCTTGGCTGTGTAGTAGCTCCTGATGGCATGTTTCTTGGTATTTTACCCAGGACAGCCTTCAAACTTCTACCTGATGAACTGCACCCCTTCTTTGTGGCAGGAGGACTCTGCAAAGCTCAGTTATCTGCACAAGATGATGATGAGGACAGAGCCTTGTCCTTCCTTTCCTCCAGAGCTGTCTCCTAGGGTTTGGCTCCCCATCCCTAGTGTTGCATGGGATTATTCCATCCCAGATTTAAGAACTCACCCATGCCCTTGCTGAACTTTGTCAGGTTCCTGTCAGCCCATTTCTCCAGCCTGCCCAGGACCTTCTTCTGAGTAGCAGCCATGCCCTCCAGCACATTGGCCACTCCCCTACCCAAATCTGGTGCCATCCACAAGCTTGCTGAGAGCGGACTCCATCCAGGATATCAATGAAGACATTCAACGTTCTCAATGCCAGTATTGATTACTGAGGGATACCACTAGTTTTTGGCTGCCAGATGGACTTTGCACCACTTATCATAACCCTCTGAGATGTTTGCACCAGAGCTAGTTACTTGTGGCTCCTGTCATCACTGCAGTGAGAACCAGAACTACAAAATAATTGAGGCTGGAAGGACTGCTGGAGGTTGTGGTCCAACCTCTGCTCACTGCAGGACCAGCCCCACCGTCAGATCAGGTTGTTCAGCCTCACCTTTCTCCTGCAAATTCAGCTCAGCCTTGCTCTCACACAAAGTGCTGCTGTTCTCCTGCTTTCGTTTGGAGAGAGCAAACTGTGACCTCCACAGCAAAGCGTGCCCCCCAAATGGCAGATCACCCCAAACCTCCCAGCCCCGAGCTGTCAAGGCAGGGAAAGACGTATCGCTCTAACACACGCTCTGTGGCTAAATCTACTGTTCAATCAGCTCGCTCCACTGTTCCCAGGTTGTTCAGTAACGCTGTCCTCTTTAATTTCTAAATTCTTCCCACGTGCACTTGCACACCTGTAATAACAGAGACAAGGTTGCAGGTGCTCCATGCATGATTTTATTGTACTAATAATCTCTGCAGCCTGACAGATTGATATCCCAGGAGACACAAGGATCTCTGATTTTTAAACAGAAATAAGCAGAACAATCTCAGGACTGTTTCAGTGTCTGGATTCAAGGGTAACCCCCAACCACAGAACCAGGGGTGCAAAAACTCTCATTCATCGAGATACTGGCAAAGGATGCGATAAAGGAGCTGAAGTATGGAGAACACTTTCCTCCTCACTAATTTGCTCTGTTTCATCATTTCCTCAGTCACCTGCATCCTCTTTCGCTTTCTTCTTTCACATTTAGACTTCAAAATCTTTGGAGCAGAGGTTGCTTTTATTCTGCTCATCTATGCCAAAGTCTCCACACAGCTGAAACAAAACTGGATATAACCTTTTCGTTTGAAGAAAGACATGATGCACTCAGGAAAAATTCCATCTACCAGTTCCATTAAAGCCCTCTAGAAGTTTTCTGACCAACATATCCTTTTGTTGAGGAGCCAGGCTGGATTTTTGGTTTTAACAAAGTCAGCATGACCTCTGCTTCAGGACTCCCAGCTCAAAGCAGTCAATGAGCTGGAGAGAGTATCAGCAGACCACCAACACTATGACTGTCCTTGCAACAGTCTTGAAGATGTGACTGTGTATAGATATCTATTGTAAGAAAAGGATTTGATCTCGCTGTCCCACCATCCTTGTTTTGGCTGAATAAGCCGTGCAGATTTTAGAGATGCATGTGATTAGCAAGCATGAAGCATTGAATCGTGCAACATTGCGCTCAGCAGAGATGCTCATGCGCTGCCTCTAAGCAGCACAAGGAACAGGAACAAGCCTGAAACAAGCCAACAGCATAAATTCGTCAACCTCGGCACCTATCAAGACATTAACTTAAGCCCAGGATGAACTGTGACTCAAAGGTTGCATCCATTTCCAACATCAGAAAGGGTAAGAAGAGGATCTCACTGACAGGCGTCCCTTTTTTTATCTTCCCCCACCTTCTCCCTACAGCGGCTGAGGACTGATGTACTGCTCAACGAGGGACAGCCATGCTCTGCCCACACGAGAGCTCGGCAGGCTTTCAGGAGCACTGTGTCAGACCACGCTTTCTCCTGCCACGTCTGAAACGCAACACACCAAGAGAAAAGCAAAAGAACCGGAGGTCAGCGTCATCCTAAGCCAGCTAATTGACTGTGGCTCAGCTCAGACCTCTCTGATCAGGAGGTCCCTGCTTCTTGATGTTCAGACCTCAGAAGGACCCAAGCGCGGTACTGCCTGCTGCTTCTGTGAAGTTCTGCACGTTCCCAGCAAGTCATTGCAAATCCCCCATGTTTCACCTTTGAGGGCCGTGTTGTAGATGGCAGATCCCTGACCTAAACCCTTTTAGACGTGTTGGGCTCAAAAAAAAAAAAAAAAAATGAAGCTGATCCCGCTACACTATCTCGTTTGAGGAAAGCATGTGGCTTCTCTCTTTCTCCATCACCGCCGGCAACAGACCAATTTCTGGGAGGACTGGGATAGTGGTAAGAAATGACACCCGACTGTTGTGCAATTAACAGAAGAATTAGAACCCACAACCCAACAAAATTACCTTGTCTCCTGTAATTTGTGGAGAGGATGCTTCAGCCTCTGGGTGACCAGGCATGTTCCAGCTTGCTTTCTCACTTGTACTTCAGCATTTGCGAGAAGGTTCACTGCACACGCAAGCGAGTGGTAGGTACAACCCAAAGACCGTGAAGTATTTCCAAGTGTTTCTAGCTCTCATGCCATTCAGAATAGGAAATCAAAGGCATCGCTGCTAGAGGTGAGCGTATAAGCTATCAAACTCTGTCTCCCAGGTTCTGCCTGTACATTGCCTGCATTGGGATTTGGAGGCTGGTTTGGGGGAGTCATCTGAGTTGTGAAGTCACAGTGTAATTTTGGAGAAAGAAGGAAAACCAGACCCCTAGGAAAAGCATGACCTGTAGGGATGCAGCTCTGCAGGAATGGCTCTGTATGTGCTGCTCCTCCCAAGCTCCTTCTATGGCTGATAGGGAAAAATCAAGCTACATCCCAAAGCAGGCATCCCAAGAACAGGACCCCATGCTCACTTCTCCTCAGCGGCTCTGACTGGAGCCCAGAGTAACCAGTTAAACTGCAGTGATCTGCAATGCAAACAGCTCTGCAAGCAAGCTCTTTCCCTCCAGCCTTAGTGTGCTCACCCACCTTCAGGAGTGGCTGCTGCGATGCCGGTTTCACCCAGCCGGTGGCAAAAAGTGCATCAGTTTCTCACCATCCCAAATACCGCTAGAAGAGAGCTCTTGGAGCAAATACGACTCCCCAGCCCCAGAGTTTGGCCACGCAGCCGCCAGCGAGCCAGGCGGGCATTGCAATGCCTGTCTGCTCAGCAGAGAAACGCATAAGGACAGGAGGCAAAAATCATTTCTCTTCAGGAAAGGAAGATAGTTCTGCATGCTTTGGTGACTTTGCAGTTAATAATTTCCGTACGTTTAACTATCCTTTGCAAGCACCGCTCCTACCTGACTTCCCAGCTTGCTTCCCCACTGCTGAGGATGGGAGAGAAACCCCACTCCCATCCTCTCCCTCGTTTGGGAGCCAGCCCTGAGAGCAGCTCAGCACCCAGGACCCACGTTGCTTTACCGGTTCCTCGGTATCATCCAGGCCGTGCCCTGGGCAAAGCTCAGCGCTGGCTGTGGCAGGTTCCCGGTTAATCCAGACAGGCACCTTTTTGACTCTTGTGCTGGACTTTCCTGGCAGACAGGGAGACGGGGGCAGCCAGGAAAGGAAAGTTTCTAAGTATAAAACCCAAAGCGTCTTCAGCCTCACAAAAGTGTCAAAGTAGAGAAGCACATGGTTGACCCGAACTATTTATAAACCGAGACCTGACGGAAACACGATGGAGCTGAACCAAACTCCTGTTTCCAACCCATCCCTCTCCCCGCAGCCGTGTGGCACCAGCCAGTGTCCTTGGCTCTGACTTCCCCAGGGTCAGGGTTTAAATTATAGCTAAGCACGCAAATTGCACCCCTCAGACGAAAAGTAAGTCCTTCCCCTGGACGTCACACCAAGCTATAGGGACCAGCAGTCTGGTGCTCCCTTCCAGGCAGTGGCAGCCTCTTCCCCTCACATGGCTGAAGAAGAGGATGATGAACGACCTGGGGCAGAGAGAAGGAACAATTTGGGAATGTACGAGTCCTAGAAAAGTAAAATTTTAAGACCTAGATCTATTCTGAGTCATCAGAAGTAGTCTGGACTGGGAAGGTCTATGCCTCTAGGTTGAGCAGGTTTCTGTTCCTTCCTTTAAGGCATTTTTAAAGAGCAAACTTTACAGGACTCTCTCACCTATGGATCCATCCCTTGCCAAACCCCACAGCAGCCTCTGCTCCCCAAATCCTAGGGGAAGGCTAGATGTGGCCACCAGGAAAAGCCCCATCCCCTTCTAGGTGACCAGGCAGCCCCTGGAAGAACGAGGATCTCCGCCTCAGCTGCTGCTTCTAGACACTTTTGCAACACAAAACAAGCCTGTAGGAAAAGCAATCGTGTGTCATTTGTCGTAACAGAAAGCTATCAAGAGGAGCAGACAGCAGTCCACAGCGAGGAATCGTTTTCAAGTCCAGTGGTTAATAGCTTTCTTTGCAGAGCTCGTGGCTGGTTCTCCACAGAAGGTCCCACGCTTCAGAAGGAAACGTTACCATATTTGTTCTTGTGCCATTGCGCTGCTCTTGCAAGTGATAATCCTACTTTTATCACGTGTTCTTCTCACAGGAGCCATATAGGATGCTACGCTTCCAGTGACTAGCAAATTAATTGGGTTTAAGATGTGTAAAATTTAAAAACCACCAGGGGAGGAAAGAATAGCAACCTTTTCCTGAGCTTTTTATTGAATTCTTAGGGAATTACGGATATGTGCAATTTGGATGAACAAAAACACAGAGCTGGAAAGGAGTTCAGGAGCCTGTGTAGACCACCCTCGGTTGCTGAGACAGGATCGTATCGGTATGGGACATCTCTCGGGGATGGTGTAGCACAGGCTGGGGGCTGATGGGCTGGAGAACGGCTTTTGGGGAAAGAACGTGGGACAAAGACGACAAACCGTGCCATGGGTGGTGGTGGCAGGAGTGGGGCCAGCAGGGCCAGGGAAGCAATTCTCCCTCTCCATTTAGCACTTGTCAAACAGGGCACTGGGATCAGTTTGGGCTCCCCAGTACCAGGCCCATGGTGAGAGAACCCAGTGAGGCCACCAAGCTGGTTGGGACTGGAGCTCAGGGCATGCAAGGAGAGGCTGAGGGCTGGGTGTGCAGTGAGAGTAGAAGGCAAAGGGGGATTTTGTCACTGTCTGCAACTCCCAGCTGGGACGGTGTAGAGATGAGAGAGACACAGGCTTTCATGGGAGATGCTCAGTGATGGGAAGAGAGTCAACAGCCCAAGATAGAACATAAGAAATTCCCATTAGGAAAATCTTTTCCCCACAAAGGTGGTCAAACACTGGAACAGGGGTCCAGGTTGGGGATCTCCATCTTTGAAGATACTCAAAACCCTCCTGAATAAAAACCCTGGGCAACCTCAGATCAAACTTCAAAGCTGGCCCTTCCAGTCCTGTTTACTCTGTATGTCTTTGTCTGTTCTCACACCCTCCAGTAGCAGGGATTACAGTCTCCTTGGATCACCTCCTCTAATATTTCCTACCTCTACTGTTCTGAAATTTTTCCTAAATAATACCAAGTGCACATTTGCTGTGTGTGCATGCATTTCTTCTCACCATATGGCAGCAGATGTGTAAAAATGAGACCTTTCCTGCTCTCTTCTTTGCATCCCATCTCTTTTTTGTAACAGCATCACCTCTGGCTCTTGCTCCACCTGTGATGGGGAACTTCTCGGCTCCTCTCCCACCACTCAACCCCGACACGGAGCCACTTCACATTTCCCCTTTGGGACACAGCAACGTTTTCCCCTCGCCTGATTAGAAAACCAGGTTCAAATTCCACTGGTAGTTTGAAAATCCCAGCTGAGACCCATCGGATGGAAAGAGCTGTATCTGTTTTTATAAGATATCAGTTTCATCGAGGGGAGGAGGTGGAAGCAGAAGAGATGCTGTCCATGTGCCAGATGGGCATGGAGAAGTCCCAGGCCAAGTTCACACCTCATCATAACAGCTTATTAACCAGCAGGTCAAGGGCTTGAGTAGTAACCCCGCTGTGTTGCAACCCTCATGTAGACATGGGAAGATTGGGAGATACGTTCCGCTTGCGGAGGTAATGGAGATATCTGAACTCTTATCTGCTTGTGGAGTTTACCACAGCTGATCACAGGCTGTTTTGGTAAGATGCTGTGCAGATTTTCCTCTTGCTCTCTAGAAAGTGGGAAGAGGGGCAACAGTTTAGGTTCCAAAAACGCACTCAAGAAACATGCTTAGCTATAGGATTGTGGATTCATCCACTGCTTTTTAATGAGCTCCCCTTGAGACCAGCACCGAGACTCCGTTTGGGAGCTGTGCAGGGCAGGGGCCTCCGCCTCCAATCCCAAGCAACAAGGAAGGATAAGGCATCACTGCACCGGACAGAAAATACAGCTCTGCTTCGGCTCCAAAAAAATTTTGGCATAACTTGCTAACTTGAATTTTATCTGCAAGCGTTTTCAGCCTGATACCACTGGGAATCCTGATTTTTCCGAGACTTACCAACAGGAAATCCCTGAGCCAGAGGGTTTAGCTGTAATGAACTTATTGTATATTCAAGCACTGAATGTCAATTTGGATTACGATGTCAAAAATAAGCACTGAGAGCATGCAACCATACCCTGGGGTCACCTGTCAGGAACTCCAGACTGAAATTGGCCAGATATAGACCAGCACAACCTTGATTTATATTTTTCCCTGTGCAAATTTAACAGCTAAGACTGAACAAACCTACTGCATCTTGGAGATGAGCCCCCTCCTTCTCTCCCCAGCGCCTTCTGCCACTTTGCATGGGGCTTCCTTGGCTGGGGATGCTTCATTAGAGGCTGCCTGAAGAGCTCAGGAGTAGTCAGATGCATTGGGAGGCTAAATCCCTCTATTAGTGCATGTCTAAATCCCTGCCACTTGTGTCATTCTGGAAGCCCAAAGTCCCAGGCACAACCAGGATTCCCATCCTCCCAGACACTCAGCACGCACAGGTGAAGACAAGCTCTTGCTCCCCAGCCTTGGGCTAAAGACACAGAGGAATTCATCCGGAGCATGGGATGCAAGAGGAGAGGTGCGTAGGAGCAGGAGGGATAATTTACACCTTCCTCTCCAGGCACACGGCCGCAGCCCTGCCCCTGTTCAGGGGCTGCAGGAGTTTGTGCCTGCCTTTCCATCCATCCCCTTTTCTCCGCAGCCAGGATGCAGGCAGAAGCAGGGAGGCTGGACCCGAAAGCCGGGGATCTCCGTTCATTTTTCATGCTCCATCCCAAGCACTCTGGGGCGAGAGCTGATCCTCTCACACTGTCCATTGCTCACTGCAACCACGGAGCAGCACCCACGGGGTGTGCAGAGCCGGGCAGCACAGGCTCACCTCTGCAGAAGGGGTAATCCCATCACACAGGGATGAGAAAAGGTACCCTGCCAAGGGGATGCCAAATGGAAGTTTAAATCCCAGGTACAAGTCACATTTTGGATTTTAAAGTCATTCCAAAATAGAAGCCAAGAATCAGATACACACCTTCTCTAAATAAACGGTTTTGCTAAAGTTTCTATGAGCTAGGTGCTAATGTTATTATCTGCAACCTTGGTGTTCTCCCCAATTAATGTCACATTCCCTGAGATTTCCTCCTAAATCCTTCTCGTGGAGACTCTACAGCCTGTTATGGTTAGCTGGATGGAGAAAATACTTGGAGACAAGGAAGGTCAAATTTGGTTCCTTCAACTGAAGGTCATGGGACTGAAGACTTAAAAATCAAAACAAAAACCATCCCTAACCACCCTCCAAACAAAACCAAAAACCACCCCTCACCGTCCCCCCAAAAATGAAAACACAAACAAAAAACCCCAACCAAAACCAAATGACAAAACCAACCAACAAACCCAGATCTCCCCTCTCTCTCCCATAACACTCTAGCCAGTTTGTCGTGAAGCTGGCAATGAGATTAGACCATTATTTGCTTTGAGGAAACTTTGAGTTGCCTCTCCCTTGCACATACACACACACACACGCTCAGTTGGGAGACCGCGGCCGTGGGCCCCAGTGCAGCTATCGAGGTCAGGGATGGGGTTTGCAGGGCACTTGCAGTCTCTTTTCCTCCCTGCAAACCTTCAGCCACATGAGGAGCTGGCCACCTCCATCCCTTCATCCATCCATCCCTCCCTCCCTCTGGCTTCCAGTCACCGGGAACAGCTCACGGTGGAGGTGTTCACCCCAGCCAAGTAATTGAGAATCCCCCTTGGAGACTGCATGCTCTCCCTTCCCTCCTCGATTTCAGTGACTGCTTGTGTGATTTATATTCCCGAGCCTTTAATTCACTGCGCTCTCACAAACTACACCAGCACCAAAATGAAAGTCAGGGATCTTGGGTCCTGTTTTAAACTGGTTTTGTCAGGGAAGAAGGTAGATCACAGAATCATAGAATCATTTAGGTTGGAAAAGACCCTTCAGATCACCGAGTCCAACCGTTAACCTAACACTGCCAAGTCCACCACTAAACCATGTCCCTAAGCACCACATCTACACGTCTTTTCAATACCTCCAGGGATGGTGACTCCACCACTTCCCTGGGCAGCCTGTTCCAATGCTTGACAACCCTTTAATGAAAATAATGAAAAGCCTTGGGTCTCCTTTGCTTTGGCAGGTAGGGAAGGGTTGATGGTGTATCTGTTTTTCTTGTTCATCTTACACTGAAAATCACAGCAGAGGCAGAGGAACTGAAAATCACAGTTCAGAGATACTCAGCCAAAGAGCAGGAAAAATGCTGCTCTACTCTGCTGGTCCCCAACTCAACAAATACTCGCTCGAGGCAGCAACACTTTGTTAATGCTGGAAGCCTTGCTGCACAGAGCAAGCCCACGCTAACCAGCCCACGTACTCCAGTGCCCGATATCTGGCTAACGTCAGGGCAGGGAGGATTAAAGCTTCCCTCTTCGGCCGTCTGCAGTTCCCAGCAAAGCTGACAGCATCTTGGACTTCTCACCCAGGACAAATCCTACCCCAATTTAGCAAGTCTCCTTCGTGGACGAAGAGGTAGCCAAACAACCGCTTCGTGTTGTCGCACTACGCGCTGTTGACAAAGTTATCGCTATAAAAACAAGCCGGAGCCAAGTCAAACGGGGCCCTCCACCTACTCCAGCATGAGAGCATTTCCTGCTAGCACGGGGGAAAAGGTTATTAAAGATACATATGGAGGCAAAGGCAAAGATAGCTGCCGCAGGTTGTGGAGCTGCACTTGCTGTATATCAGTGTTCAGGGTCTGAGAAAGGTGATCTGTAAAAGGACTCCTCCATCTGGTAGATGAAGAGTATGAAATCCAAAGGCTAGATGTTAAAACTACTCTAGGTAGATGATAAAAAGGTGCAACAGGAACACGGTTGAACGCGCTTAAGCTCAACCGGGAATTAAATGAGAAGATGCTGTGGTTGCAAGTACAAGTTTTTAGCTGCCCAAGTTAATGCTCTGAACAGTCCTTGTCTCTTCCTCACCATCTGCTATGCTAGGAAGGATTTCCACACTTTTCTGAAATACTGTGGCTTATATTGCAAATAATACACTGAAAGATCTAGGTGAAACTCTGCAGCCCATACAGTATAACTGGCTAGGCAAGACCAGCCTAAAAACTCAGCCCAGCCCATTGGCACATGCTCTTCTAGCAAATGCAGATGGAAGTGGGACCGTGTGTAGTGTTATATGGATATTAAGCACCCCTTCCACAGAAGATCTATGAAGCAGAACATCTCAGTGCCTCTTGCCCTTTCTCCACATGCAGCTGGATCTCCTCCAGTGGTTGCCCTACACGTGTACAACCAGCTCTTCACAACTGTGATACTAATTTTTCAATCGAGCACCAAGCCTATGGTTACAGCTGACAGGAACATGCTTAAACCTTGCTGATGGCTTGTGGTTTGGCAAACATACGAGGAGAGAAATATCTAGGTAGATCTGTTATCAAGAGTTGCTAGTAGAGCCTGGCAACTGCAGAGCTTGCAATTAATTGCGTTGCAAACACCTATTCTGCAACGGTGCTAATGACAGGAAAAAAGGGAGAGATGACAGACATCAATGGGTGGAGAAGCCCTACAGAATCCATAGGGCACTCTCTCCTTCGAGGGCCATCTGAAGATATGTGAAATAAATTAATCTCTTTTGGAAGCAAATGAATTCGTATTTTTTTTGTTACAAATTTTACTGAGAAACAGAAAATAGGGAATGCTTTTAGAGATCCCCAGCTATCCTTCAGCCTGCCAATACTGTTTTAAAGAAGGGGTTCCTGGACTGCAGGAAACCACCAACCTGTTGCTTTTGTCCTTCTCTTGCACAGGAACTGAAGGTGTCCTGCCCGAACACACAACACAACCCGCCAACAGGGGAGGAACAGCCCATCACCAAAGAAGAGCCGTGTTCCTGCTCTTCAGACCAAGTATCTTGGAGCTGGAATCACAGTCCTGTGTTTCTCATCACCAGGAGAGGTGCTGCATTTGTGCACTGCCCCAACTGCCCTTACAGCCAATGTGGCATTACCTTTATTTGCTTACAGTAAGTTGCTTTTTAATTCCAGCACAGCAGCTGAAATTCCTCCTTTTAATCCATCTCACCACACACGCTGTTCCAACGCGATGCCCACCCCAAGGCAATCACAGCCAGGTCATAAGGAGGGACCTGTAGCTCCTCTGTAGCTGCTCAGCTCTGCATTCACTGCTGGAGCATTACCTGTAGTGAACATCTGAAAAAAACAGCGTTGTAAACAGCGTTTAGTTTTTGAGGTGAAGGAACAGCACACTGATGCTGCTGTTGGCAATAAGAGCACAGAGCACCTCTGCTTGCTGCAAAGGACTGAGGAACCCCAACGTGCTTCTGGAGCTGAGTAAAACTAGCAATTGTAGTGCTAAAAGCTCAGACTCCTCCAGACCCATAGCTGTAGTTGCCCAGGGATCTTTTAAAACCAGGCATATGGGATTTTGGCTCTCTAAGGGACAGGTGTTAAGCTGTGGCCAGGAGCACCGTGGTCCATTAACAGGAATCCTCAACGTCTTTCAGACCAGGCATCAAGACACAGGAGAACTTTGTAGGGACCAAGTTAGACAGAGGTGAACTTGGTTTATTGCCACTCCTTCCAGCATCGGTTTAAACAACTGTGAAAGAAAGGAGGAACTCAGTGAGGTTACCACAAAGCTGAGATGTTATCAGAACATCTGCACTGTGTCTGTCAGGTGCCCAATCTCCCCTCGAGGAATCGTTCCCTTTCTCCCCACATAGGGCACGTACAACCAAAGCCATAGAAAACAGACACACATAAGAGTCCTCTGTCTTTCTGCCAGCGCACTCATGTCTCCAATTAAACCATCGAGGATGTATCGGGTTGCAGTGAAATTTCACCATCATTGCAAATTTGCAGGGAGAAGAAGATTAATATGAGAAAATGATTTCCAAACCCAGCAGCCATGTTCTGAGCAGTGCTAGCCAGGTCAGATGAAACCGCAGAAGACAACCCCAAACTCTGCCAAGACTCTTTCTAATTTCAGACCAACAACCGAAACCAGTCTCCTGAAAACAAGACCAGAGTAACAAGAGCTGAAAGGAAGGGACAGATTTCTGCTGCAGGAATGGCAGAGGAGGCATGCATGTCCTCCATCAGGAGATATCCTGCAAGGAAAAGATTTTTTTTCCTGAAAAGTGCCTCACTTGTAGCATGTGTAAGTCTTAGCTGAAAATACAAGCACTCAGCACTGGCAGCAATGAACCGGCCAGCTGGAAGAATATTGCCTTCCCGAGTGGAGAAGCCCAAGGAGACTTAAAAGCAGAACAGTCGCTGAGAGGTAGAGCTAGGATGAAAATTTGGGTAGGCACAGGTAATCTAATCATTGTACCATGCTGCCCTGATCTTGCACCTTTTGTAAGAAGGAAGATGAAGAGATAAATTTCTCCTCAATGGCTGGATTTCTTCTGCCTGTCCTGTCCATGGGGTGCAGTCCCCACATCCAGGCCAACATGCTTGGCAGAAGTGTGACGGCTGGGCTGGCCGGTTTTCCACCTGTACCAACTGCACATCCAAGCTTAACAGCTTTTCATGCATGTGCAGCTTAATTGACTGAACTACCTTATTACACTATTTAAAAAATACAGGCATTTTATATGAAATTTTTAGGCAGCTGGGACTGTTCTATGTTTGTAGATCTGTTTATATCAGCATTAGTATGCTACGGCACTTCAGGAGTTGCCCATTAGGAGTTGTCCATGATTTCAGTTTAACACTTGAGACATGACCACGCAACCTGATCTGCAAATACTTTTTTAACAGAGATGTGAAAAACACACCATGTAAGACAGCTGACAAGATTGACTTTGAGCAGTTTAGGCTCAGCTCACGTTTCAAGCACCATCACTAAAAGGCATTAGCTGCTTTCAGTGATATTCGTTGAAGAGCGTTCTCTCTCTCACAAAACCGGGACGAAGGTCTTGCTGGCACTGCCTGCGACCAAGGTAACAGCACAAACCCCTTCTGACAGGTACCCTGCAGGAGCTGAGGGTTGGTTGCTGCAATTACATGATGCCTCTGGCACTGGCACACAGACCGTGTACCACTGCTGGCAGGTGGACACGTGACGGAAAGCCAGAGCGCTGCTGCCAAAAAGCCAAAAAAAAATCAATAATTAGAGCAAGTGTTAGATTTATTCCCCATCTCACCTCCATCCGGCCAAGCAAACTACATTTAGTTTTGCCTAAATAAACAGCCTGAACTTGTTTCAGTTACCGTGGGTAATCAATACAGGCGCTCAGCATCAGGCTGAGGGCTGCTGCCCCCCTCTCCTGCGAGAGCTGGCTGGCTGTCCAGGCTTGGAGGCACAGCAGAAAACACAGGTTACATTCTCCTCCGCTAACGTTCTTGGGAGAATGCTTCCCCTGTGCAAGAGCAGAAAGCATCTGCTTGCTGTAGCTGGGGAAAGCAGCTCCAGTTCACATGGGTTACCCGAGCCAATTCAAGGCTTAACAGACCTGTGTCAATGAAACCTTTGTAATGCCTGACTACCAGAAAGCATTTTTTCTTTTTTAATATTTTTTTTTAAATTTTTTGATGGCCAGCGCTTTAGTTTCTTTTAACAAGTCAATGCGACACAGAAAGGGACTTTCTGTCCCCGCTAAAACCAAGACAATCCAGATCAGAATGGATACGGCTGTTCCAGAAGTCAGAAACTCAGAAATTCAACTGTGTTTTTATCAAAACAACCTATTAAAGTAACTTAATAAAGCTAGATTGAAGAGTCCAACAGTTTAAAAGCCAAGCTAGTCAATGCAATACATACAGGACAAATTTCAGCAGCAGCAGAGCTGACGTCTGACAATCAGTTACGTAGTGGAAAAAAAGTTTTCATACTACTTAATGAAAAATCATAAAGCAATGTTGCATTCTTCCATATACAAAATAAGCTGATATCAACATAACCAGCAATTAAAAAAAGTCTTAGTTACTTTTTTTTCCTGGAAAATATTTTTTCACCTGGGGTTAAGATGACCTTGCCTGCAGACAGGAGGTGCTCGTGGCTGCCCAAAGATACCAGCTACACTGGATCATTTCAGAGGACAAGAGCACCTGCAAACACTTCCATCTGAAAAAACGTCAAAATCTGGAAACCAAGGAGAAATACCCTCTCTGGCCATTTGAAAGGTGACAAGAATGACGTTCAGAAGAGCCCAAGGTTTATCTAGAACAAGTCCATTCTCAAGCAGCACCTCCAGTTACATTTCAGTAAAAACCTTTTCCATTCATAGTTTATGATTTACTTTAATGCAACTACATTTCAATAAAACTGTTCAATGTTGCAAAACAGCTTAAAGTAATATTTTTCTCCTGTTATCTTCCCACTTCAGCTCCAGGACTATACAGTTGGTGTCTTGGCATTTTACTCTCTGCTGACAGACAGATTGGGTGGGAGAAATGAAAAAAAAAAAAACAAAAACCAAAAAACCACAAAACCAACAACAAAAAACCTGTTGCTCTGATGATGCCTGGAAAGTTCCTGTAGCTCTTCACATTACACTGCTTCCCACCAGCGACTCCGTATAGTGGACAGTCTCCTCCCAAGACTTGTGCAGTAGACTCCTGTTCAAGGGGAACATAAGCTTTTTAGGCAGACATATGTTGCTTATTAGCTCGGATCACAGAAGGTGCTGGATGAGTAGCAATGCCTCCCTGATGAGGGAACACGGCATTTCCACTATCCATAAAAGTTTTGCAAATCCAGCTGTCTCCCAGCCCCACCATACGCTGTTTTTCCAGCTGCGTGCCATCTTTTTGGAAAGAGCATGAAAAACAACTGCAGTACCAGCTTGTGTGAAATAGGATTTGGAACCAACAAGGCAGTCAGGTCTTCTAGCAAACCCTCTTGCCCAAAAATTCACATTTTGACCAATATGGGCCTGATGAACAATAAGCCAAAGAGTTTGTGGGGCTGGGGAGGACACTGTGGTTCAAATCAGGCTTGTAAAGAAAACAAACACAAAGGAGCCATTAAGAGAAGACACACAAGTTGAGAGATACTAATCAGTTTTATTTTATAAATACAGATGAGCTTTCCCGCAATTACCAACATAGTTTTAATGTGTCATTTACTATGGGATATTCTGGGTTTGCTTATTTTAAATACCTGGTCAAGCAAGGATAAGCCAATGCTGTGTGCTTGCTATAAAAATATAGTGGGATATGATCTTCCAAAACTAATATTCTCAAAAATCTTAGGAATTCCTAGTGAGGGGAAAAGATTGCAATGAAATGTTTTCTCCACTTGAAGACATTTGCAGACATTTAACAGTGTCACAGCTGTGCAGGAACTGAAAGGCTCTTGACAGTTTAAAGCACACTGTGATATATCATCTCACCTTCAAACCTACTATTTGTTTCTCTCCCACTATGCTATTTTCAAAGTAATTTACAGGGGGGAAAAAATAAACACAAAAAAGCAAGCTATGAGGTGACTGCAGTCTGTACAATCCCCCATCCTCACACCAACGAGAAGTTTGTCAGTGCTTTAATTAGCCCTGCGATGCTGTCGCCCTTCACACCACCTTCTACATAGAAAGCGATGAAAGTGGAAGAGAAACATGGGGACAATTTAAGGCCTACTAAAGATACATCCATAGAAAGCCTGTGAAAGAAGCTTTGTGTGACAGATGCAGAAATCAACCATCGTGTTTGACACATTAACAATTACAGGACTCAAACAGGAACAGCAACACAACATCAGGGAGGAAAACTAGACTTCATTTGGTTGGGTGCAACCTGAGAAAGTGCGCAACTAATGAAAAAAAAAATATCCAAAGTCCTGCTGATGCTCTACGAACCTAATTTCAGATGTCGCTTAATTGCACTGAGACGCTCCGTGTTTGCCTACGAAACATAGCGACTTCACAACTACTCTTTGGGTTGCTTTTGAAAAGTCACCACCACACGCAAGCTAATGCCTTTCCGTTATAGAAGAAAAGGAGTGTGCCTACAAACAGAAGGTCTGTGCTGCTTTGAGCGTGCCAGATCCCATCCCACAGGGTACACAACTGACTCAACATTCCCTGATTTCACCTATAATTACAATGCTATCAGAAGACGGTAAGATATAGTCACAGGACAGAGTACCTTATGCCCACTTCATTAACAAGGGCTTCAGGATCCCAAAGACAGTGAGAATTTCCTATCTCTTCTCAAAGATGATGGCAGTGCTTTAAGCTGCTGCAGCATCTGGCTTTAGGGAAGCTTTTCATGAGGTTGGAACAGACGAGCTTATTCAGGGAAGAAGATACTCATGAACGTGTCCAACTTCATGCCCAAGTTTGCACCTGGCATCACGTTCAATGTCTTACGGAATCGAGGTCTCTGCTTCTGAGTGCTTTCATCTAGCACATCGTACTGGGACAGACCAAAGATAATGAATCGCTGTAGAAAGGCTCGATCCAACAACTCAATTGCAGACACAACCATTAAAAGCTAACAGAAGAAATGTGAATATAATTTTAATACAATCATTAAGGTGTTACCTGGAAAAATGCATATTCTAGAAGAGTGCTATTATGTATATTGGTTCTCACATACACGTCTTGTTCTGACAACAAATAGCTGAGATTATACATATCCACATTTTAAAAAGTTAACTTAGGCTAGCCTTACGGTGAAGTTAGGAAAAAGACTAGGCCATTGGTTCAAAAGAAAGCATAGACCAGGGAGGAAAAAAAGCCAGGCATGATGAAGTGTTTTTTATTCTGCTATATATTTTTATATTTGAGAGCTCACAACCGAGCCCAAATTCTTGGGTATACAATAATAGAAAGCAAGAGCAATGAAATCCAAACTGAAACAAATACCAGGAATCACAAAGCAGGCTGCAAATTGCTTTCCCATTAGTGCAGCTGAACACATGTGCCAGTGGTAACCTACCTAACAGCAAACCACACCTCCAGTGAACCGCTGGAAGTTTCTTCCTTTAAAGTACAGATGGTTAAAAAGATATTAATTTAGATGAATAATGTTAAGTGCCTCCTTTCTACAGTGGGTGGAGCGATTCCACAAATTCACCTAATTCCAAAGTGCTGACTGCATTTTTCAGTCTGGGTTTTTACGAAGACGTCTGTGAAGTGCCTCACAGCACGCTGTCCCTGTTCGACACCTCGGAGGGTGGCAGCTGAACCCCACCTAGGAAGCGCATTCGTTAGGTCTCTACTGATGAGGTCTGTGCCCAACTGAAGTGGGGAATGGTCAGGCTGAGATTTTCATACAAAACCTTAGAGGAGATTTACTCCTCAAGGCTTCTACTGGTAGGAACAGCGAGGATGGAGGAAAGGAGGGGGAGGAAAAGTCATTTCTGATTAATCAGGTGCAAGGAAACTGCAGATATCACACGGGTGCTCATTCTCTGGCAAGTTTACACCACCAACTGAAGACCCATCAGTGCAAACTAGAACTTCAAAGGCTACAGAGCACAGCCAAGAGAAAGCTGTCCAATTATAACAAATTCATGGTATTCCTGTAACACTGACTATGTTGCTCAAAAAAATCACAGGAGTACATATGGGAGAAAGTAAAGAGGTCTTACCATAAATGGTAATTTATGGTCTTTTTAAATTAACTTTTTTTTTCCTTCTTAAAAGATTAAAATAAATTTAACTCTAAATAATAATTAAGAAATTAACAAACATTCATAGAAGGGCCTGATCAGCACTAGAAGTTGTTTCCAGGAAAGCCTTTATAAATGGATTCCAATGCCTAAAAAAAAATTTCCAACAGATTACAAATACCAGACATAAGAGGACTGGAAGCAGAATCAAAATTTACCTGGGCTGTGAATATACCATGATCCTGTGTTATCGTGCTCAAGTTCATTTGTCTAACACCATAGGAATAGCTTTAGCTTTTTTTTTTTTTTATAATTATATAAAGAATAAGTGCAATTTTATCTCTATTCCAGATCACTGACTTCACCTCAATGTCTGCTATCAAATCCCTGTCCAAGCTCACTTGTCCGAACTTTTACGCGGTCTGCGGAAGCTGGACATGTTTTCATTCAGTGCATAGATCCTTCGAGAGAACTCCTCAAACTCCCCTAGGACTTGTTCATCACACTCCACTGCCACAGCATGCTCCACCGGGATGGAGTTAAAGTCTTCTAGCTGATCCCCCGTGCTGAACCCTGTCGCTTCCAACCCCATGATCTCCTCTGCTTGCTCCACGGTGCAGCAAAGGACAGGGCCGAGCGAGGGTCGAAACTCACAGGGCTGCTCGTTACTTGCAGTGCCAGAGCACTCACCAGGCAGAAACGCCCCATTTATTGCACTAGTATGTCCTAGGAAAGACTCCTGCCGCTCTTGGGTATTGTTTAGGCTCCCGTTCTCTCCATTTAAACTGCTGCACATGTCCTCGCCTTTCTTGGTATTTCCTTTTGAGGAGTCCATAGAGGTATCCAAGGAAGAAGATATCGATCCAGGTTTTTTATCTAACTCTTCTACATGGGCTGTGATGGCAACAGGCTGTGTTAAAGCAGAGTTGTAACTAGGAGGAGGAGTTTTGTACTGTAGTCTTTCATTTCCCGTGCTGGCTCGTTTTCGGAGTCCTTTATCTGGAGAAGGAAGCCCACTGGAAAAGCCAATATCCAATCTGCCGAAGCTAGAGCTCTGTCTCTTTGGAACAGGAATTGCACTGGATGTATGGTGTCGATCACTATAAAAGAAGGAAAGGATAAATCACAGCTGTCAGGCATGCTCACGAGCAATACAGATGTTTAACCAAAGGCTGAAGCAATTATTTTATCACAACTCTGGGCTCCGTTTGGCCAACTACTTGTATCCTAAAGTGCTAAAACCCCAAATGTGTTTAATGCTGTATGAACTACAGAAGACACCCCAGAGGACAGCTTTACTGAAAACCAGTAAGATCGTGTAGGAACATTCACAAAGCTCTATGGTTTGAAGAGTCAATCACCCAAGAAACCACCACGTTATGTTAATTCGTACTGTTAACACCATTTTATAGGACCAAGCTGTACTTTATGAATTATTACTGTTGACCGTATATTTATGTATTTATGGCCTGTACTGGGCCATCAAACTCTTCAAAAGTGAGTAATAATCACCGAATCCTCTAAGAGCGACTTCTTCCAACAGTGGACTTTCCTGACAGCTGCACAAAGGAGAAAAAACACACTAACTGCTATTTGCGGAGGATTGGTTTTGCCAGATCTTCTGCTCTTCTGTGCCAATCCTTCCAAAACTTTTTGGACAAGCGTCAGCCTCGGTTTCTTGAGGAACATGAACTAATCAAGCTTAATTTACAACTTTGATTTTACTATTTAATACAGTTCCACAGACCACTTACACTATCTCAGGTCTATAATTTGGAACATCCGCTTTACGTCATCTGGGGTGTGTTATATGAATTTTCCTTCATCGGCTTAATCCTTATCCAAATATAATCACCATCCTATATGCAAATAGTATGTTGTAGATTAACTTAAGCAACCGGTTCATTTTCCTTCCAAATTTAAAAAAACAATAATAATAAAATACAGCTATTACTGATCTGCTGAATATGTAACTCCAAGGTTCAACTGCTGTCAGTACGAGTCTCCTTCACTAACTCCATTTAAAAGAAACTCCTCCTACTCAAGGCCTGATACATTTTGGGATCTGTCTTGCAGGGGAAAACCTTGGAATAGCAGTTACGAGTAGTCCCTATCGTGGATCCTTTTCCATGTTATTTTTCTTTTTTTGCTCCCCTTTGTAAATAGGATAAGTTAGATTGCAGAAAGTCCCTCTGAAAAATAACTACCTCTCTTTAATTTCCCCTCCCATCTTACCTCCTCCCAGGCTGCCCCTTAATACATGTGTAGGGTTTCCTTCTCTTCCATAAAAACCACAGATTACCTTAAGAACAGCTGCTTTTCAGAATTTACAGTTGCGGACAGTGAAGTAGAGAGATAAGTGCCACACATGCAGCTAGCAGCAAAAACATCAACTTTCTTCTTAGATTTCAACTCCTGTTTCAAACCTTTTTAATGCAAACTCCGCATAGCATTTGCAGCTTTGTTTGCAAAGGTTTGGAGCACTCTTAACAGAGGTGACTAAACAGAAAGCAGTACATGCCACAGATGCTAATAAGTGCTGTAACACATGGTCTTGGAGACTAGCCCGCAAGTCCCTTACTGACCAGAGACTTTAAAATACTTCAACTAACCCCTACACAATCAACCGTTTATTTTTAAAAGGATGTAATATGACAAACACAAGAATCTGAGGCAGGACACTTGTGAACTTTACTCAGGAAATGTGCGCTGCAGACATATTGGGGATGGTCTGTTTTCTTCTCCCCTTGCCCCAGCTTAGTGCTTTCTGCCTTGATTCAGAAAATAAATGAATACTCAGTATTACTTATTTGATTAGATTCTCTTTATCTTAAATCTCAGCTAAGAAACTTTTTCACTCTAGGTCCCTCTAGGTTTGCTGAATCTTCCTTAAGAGGGAACACAGAAAATAGAGTGCAATGTTTGCAGCTTTAACAGCAAAATGCAGCAAAACAATGTATTTTGCTCTATATCGAGTTATTAGAAACTTTACAATTAAATTGTATCTTTTAGGAATTTACCCAAATTTCAAGATGTGCTTATATTCACAAAGCCAGATACCATTCAAGACACTTCTCTGGGTCCAGGGGCACATCATCCTATGTTTACATGAACTAATTCTTCATGGACAAGTGATAACTGACTACTACAGATCACTGTTCAAATTATAAGACACTTTGCAATTAAGTAGATGGTGCTTTTTAGTGCAAGACATCTAAGGTTTTGCTACTGTTTCCATTCCAGATATAGAGATGCTGCAGAGCTGAATTATCTCCCTTCTACTCAGACAGGATAGTATGTAACATGGTGATCTGCATGTCTTACCAAAGAGATGTGGCAAGATGCATGTCCCACCTTGAGGCACAGAAACAAGGACAAGCAGCGGCTGTGTGTTGTGGAACTGGGCAGGAAAGGCCTCCCTCCTACCCTCTTCCTTACAAAACCGAGCCCAAAGCACAGGCTGGGGCCAATCTTGCTGCTAAGAGGAACCTAAGCCTGCCATGAGTCTTGAGGAATACAAAGGGGAGCCTCCAGACAGGAGAACTACGAGCTTTGTGCTACAAGGGCTTGGATATGTGCACTGTGGTGATCCATCGCTTTGTGGCTCTAAATGCAGGAGGATCAAAAGAGAGATAGGCAAAAAGGAGAGATGGGTCCCGAGCTCAGTCTAGGATTTTAGGTTGGGGGAAAAAAACAAACAAAGAAACAAAAAAACCCCAACCTTGTTGCTGAAGTTTATTTTGTTTTGTTTGTACTGTATTGTCAGTTCAAGATCCTAAGGGCAACACACTTGCTTTTTGCAGCTCTAGAATGAGCTGTATAAAATGTGTTCCTAAGTCTGGACCTATTTGACAAATCAGTTGTCTAATACCATTTAAAATAGTGAGCATGTATGCAATTCAAAAAGGTGGGGTTTACAAGAACACCATTCTCATAGAAGCTCCTTTTCAAACTCGAAGGCCACTCACCGCCAGCCCTTTCCAAAGAAACAGGCTGTTCCCAAAACTGATTCTGGTGTTACATCCCCTAAAACAGTAATGATAAAAATCATTCTGCTTGGTTTCTATCAAAGTGTCAGGGATGAGTCAAATGGGAATGTATTCCTGCTGAAGTGGAACCC
Source organism: Aquila spilogaster (assembly GCA_024606505.1). Taxonomy (NCBI): domain Eukaryota; kingdom Metazoa; phylum Chordata; class Aves; order Accipitriformes; family Accipitridae; genus Aquila; species Aquila spilogaster. Next base: position 34,093,892 of record JANHGO010000041.1, read on the forward strand.
AGGAGGGCTGCAGATTCCAGAGAAAGAACCCCACAATTTTGAAATAAAAAAAGCAAGAGTAGGAATAATAGAAGATGTACAGGCAGAAAAGGATAACTTCCCCCCCGGCATGTACAACAGATGGCAGATGCATAGATATATCATGTTAGTTGTTCTGCAGACAGCGTGGGTCCAGATTCAGCAAGGGACTTCAGCAGCAACAGCTGGAACAGTCTATGTGCTAGCTGCAGAAGTTACGGCACAAGACACTTGTACCCTTTACAAAGTAAAGGAAGAGTTTGACATCAAAGCATCAGATCTGCAACACCCCATATAGCAGTGAGGACTTCCTATCTCCTGATCTAGGCACAATGACAAGAAGGATTTATAGGAAATTCTGCCATTCCTCTGGATTTTATTCAACCATCCACAGGTTGAAATAGGCATTTAAGAAATTAAAATCTAATCTAGCAAGAATTTCAAGCTGTACTTGTGGCTTTAAGTACAGGTACAGATCAGCGTTTCTCAAAATAGTCACAAGGCTATCTACTCTTTGCACAATATTTTAGTGATAAAAGCTCTTGCCTGAAACATAAGCAGTCAGAAGAGGGTCCAGACAAGTTACAAACACACCAGCCTACAGACAGGTTTGGAGTGGTCCCTCCTGTTGAACACATCACCTTGCAGCACAAGATGCAAGATCTCACAAGAGTAAGAGCCATCTCAGATGAGGAGGACATGTAGGGAAAGAAGGGCAGAAAGCAAGCCCAGGTTTAACCCTAGCTCCTGAAGTTGCAGAGGCACACCGTCATGTAAAACACAAGTAATTCTTGGAGAGATCAAAGTCAAAGCAAAGCCTCTTCACCATCTGAACGAGTAATAGGCGCTACTCTTATTTGTTGTGCCGGACTGTGCTTCAAACTTACTCAAATTCATTTATCTTACATCAGACTCTTTAAAGGACAAAGACTTGAATATGGCATTAAGACTGGCTAATTGGCAAACCCCAAATTACCTTCAGCAAGTGCTGATCAGCCCAAGTTAGGCACAACAGCAACTTTTCTATGCAGCAGAAGAAATTTAAGCATCTGAGTATACCAACATGAAAACTGGTGTCTAATTAGGTCGAGAAAAGTAGCTTTACAAACTGTTCCGGTGGGCATGTAAATTTAAGTTCCTCCTAAAAAGAAACATGCCTGAATTCCTTTGTAAATCTAGGCCTTACAGGCAAATGGGTGAGAAATTAATTAGTTTGCAGGACCAGGAGAGTTTTCAAAGAGCTTGTTATGACAAGACTATTCAAGCTAACATGTTATGTATGCCTGAACAATACCTCTTTAGTCCAGCAGCCAAAAAAATCTTCCCTTCCTTAGTAAGTTGAACTGGCAGAATGATCTATACTAAGTGATCTAACAGCCTAAACGTAGCAGCAATACAAAGCTAATCTCCCTCATCTACAAAATAACTTCCCAGTTAATAGAGTATGTAAGGGCTGCCCCATAGGGCAGTAAAGCAGGAACGATCTTCATTTATCATGCAAGTGTTCAAACTAATGAATTAGAACAAAAAGCACTTGCAGCCAGGTTCCTTAAACTACATGCAATGAAATGGACCTTACTTAAGACTGCAAAACTAGGTTTTAAGCTGCTGGAGACATATATGGGCAGATTTCTGAAACTGTCCATTGCTACCAATAAACATGAATAGGATGGGTTTAGCTTCAGTCAGGAATAAACATGAGGATAACAGCCCAAACCTGAGAAAGCAGGAATGAAGTCAATATTTGATAAGCAGTTAAGCCATTCTATTGTCTAAGGCATTTAGATAAAAGTGAACATGCACGAAGGACTTTGGGGATCAGCTATCTAAGAGTTCATTGCCTAGGCTCCTTCCACAGTCATTGGAGAAAGAAAATGAGTATTGGAGAGAAGGGTGGGTAATACTCTATTAATAGAGAGCCATTTATGATGAGTGGGAAAGTCACCCTCTCTAGATGCCTATTCTTGACCACAGGGGCAACCCAGGCAACTAGTTTAGGCTAGTGTCTAGAAGGCAAACATGAGAAGATGAATAGCTCTCTGTATACTTTTAAGTAGAACAGTGGTCATAGTCTTGCAGGCAACTAAAACCAAAATGGCTCTAAGTACAGTGGGTTAAGCAGTTAAGGCAAGGGGTCTTCTCCTGCTCCATCACCTCCCCCAGGTGAGAATGAGAAGTCAAATTGAGGGTTTGGTTCAACAGTAATGTTTACAGAATGGCACAGAGCTCAGAAATACTAGGTTGCTATTAATCTTCACAAAAACAAGCAGCTGACGAAGGGTCACTATTCCATTTGCAACTTCCTTGAGGAAAAGGCTGTACTGTTACCAGAATTCAGACCACTGTATCAAGGCAAAGTCCAGAGAAAGAGATGCTTTATCAGCTTCACAGCTGATGGAATTAATAAAATGTATAAAAAAAGCAAGTCCCATTAGAAAACTGTCATCCAATTGCCCAGAAACTGTAAAAGACCGTAAGGTATCGTCACCAGTGAAAAGAGTTTGGCTTGCAGGAATATAGCACTTTAAGGTACAACCTTGACCCGAATTACTAGGGTTGAGCTGGTTCAGCTTCCAGCCACAATTACTTGGTCAATCTTCTGAGACAGCAAACAGATGTGGACACCTGTCCAAAAAGAACAGCCTGCAACTAGTGGAGTATAAAAACTGATTTGATGAACTGTCATCAGGCCTTAATGACTTTTAGTCATCAAGTTGGATCAGACTAGAACTGGTTACGTACATGAGTACGTATAGTTCCTATCAGGAAGCAGGATTTCTAAAACTTAAAAAAAAAGAAAAGAGAAGAAACCTTGATTTATTGGACATTATAGACAACAGTTACATCATCACCAATCTCAATGTTTCAATTGCATCCAAATCTCAAAAGCCAATTCATAATAGTCTAACTTCAGCTGTAAGTTTTACTGGCAGCAAAATTACAATGTAGCTGTTTTCTCCCCAATATTACTTTTCACTAGTTAATAATTAGTCTATTTGGGCATTCTTACAGACCTAACGCACAAGACACAGACTCTATGCTGTAAACAGGCAAGATAAAGTGAAGTAGGAGACAAACATTTCTAAAGTTATTTTCTTAGTGAACAGATTCTGGTTGTAATCTGTTTGCAGTTTTGATAAAAAGAAAAAGTTTCTTCAGTCAGATTCAGTTGTGATTATTTAATCTGTCTGCAAGGGGCTCAGAGAAACTGTAAAGCAGTATGAGAGACAGAATACAATTCACAGGCTCAAATATGTATCTTTTCCTCCCCCAAAAATGTTTCCTCTGAGGAACATTACTGGATCACAGCTGGTCAAAATACTAAATCTTGATTGTCTGGCCAAAATCCAAAATCCACAGCTACAGCTCTTTGGTATGAGAATACTTTAAAAAAAACTTAAACACCATTTGATCTTTTTTGTTGCAAACTATGACCTCATGGCAGTAAGAACGCTAAATGAAGGTGTTTAAGTTGGTTTATAGCCATCTGAAATGTTTGAAGCTCCAAGCGCAGCTCCGAGCCAATATCATGTCAACTGTGCTAAAAAGCAATAATAGTTTCTCACCTTCTTAGAGATTACTGGTTAAATAACGCACAATAGTGACAGGGCTGCAAAGGGAGGCTGCCAATATGAAGGTAAGGTGAAATTGCGTCTTTTGGCAGCTAAGAAATTCTGACACACGCTTTAAAAAAAAAAAAAAATCTTCATAAATTAAGCTACCAGAGTTTTCTTAACTCAAACATTTAAGTTTTAGGCTCCTCTTGAATCTAGCAGTATATGAATCAAGACGTACCTTCGAAACACAAATTTAAGCCTTGGCACGCAAGTATTTCGAGTAAAGCTTTTAAATGCAGACTCAAAAGGACATCTCCCTGACTACAGACAAGACCTTCTAAAGAAGTACCTCCTATTTGCCAGCATTAGATAAGCCTATTGTCTCATCTATTCACTAAGAAAAAATCTCCTTCTCACTGGACTGCTCAAGTTTGCAGTGTGCTCTTTACTTGCCATTAATAATCACAAATACTATCCCTCAAAAGTTACACAGAGTAAATAAAATTAAGCTGAAGAACGGGAGAGAAAACGAAAGAGTCTCTTGGTTTAATGCAACCATGATCTAAAGAGCCTGACGTGTGAAAAATAAAGCTGAACGCGCAAAAAGGAATAAAGCAATGTTCAAAATGTACAGGCTACCCGTAAGTAGAGATTTGGTCTCAAAAGCTGGAATCAACTGCATTCTCAAAAGAAAAAGAATTTAAGAGAAAAACTGCATAGGGCCATCAGCAAAAGATAATCTTAAAAATGAGCTGCTTTTCTGGAAGCCAGTAAGATTCCAGGACTAAAAAACTGGGAACAGAGAGAATTATTCCCAAAAGGAAACAGAAAAGATTTGGGGGACCACAACTGAGACAGTCTAAATTTGCAACAGCTTTGGTTCATCATCTTTCACCTTAAGAGTCAACATCCAGATTTGATATCAGAAAAAGTAAGTTTTTTGCAGTTCTGTAGCCTCCATAACAGTGTATGCGGGAACCAACAGATATGTCTTGATTTCATCTCCATACAGTACAAATAATATTTTGCAGTAGGGGTAAGGGGGAAGAAAAGTAAACATAGCAGAATATAGGTGCCAGGAGAGATATGAAGAGGGAAGCAGAGCTTGTAGACCTGCAAGCTTGCTGCAATAAATCACGCGTGTTGGGATGTGAAAACATGTATTAATCATTTAAGTGTCATGCCTGAGAAACCAAAACAACACAAATCTCACCAGGCAGAGGGATCCAGCAGCAATGCAATTAAACCTTGATGCAAAAGCACTGGACTCCACAGACCTTCAACAGGGCTGAGGGCTGCCCCAGAGCTCCAGGCACAACAATGGAGTTCATGAAAGCCTGAAGCAGAGACTTTAAAGAAAAATTTGCTCAGATAAAAGTATGAAATAGGTGGGCTCTTCTACAAAAGTTGTAGGGTTCATTTGTTTGTTTGTTTTTTAATCTGAAGGGGTAAAGAAACTATTTTGTACTCAAATCTAAACTGATGCTTATCAGAGAAAAAGATTAAGCCTGAAATAACTACATATTTCAGTTACCCTATGTATCTAGGGGATTCAATTCCATTCCAGACTGCAGAGAAATACAGATATCTCTAGTCAAAAGCAAAAATGAGGACAATGCATGGGCTAGGAGTTATAACCAGTCCAGTTCAAAGAGAAACTAAGTACCGTGTAAGTATTTTTTTTTTTTAGCAGTGTGATTATGATTTGACAGAACTTAAATTCAGCAAAACCCAGATACAGTGCTAAGAAAGGAAACTGAAGACCAGCAACAACAAAACCAAACAAACCAGGCAATGCGAGTGAATCTGTAGATAAGAAAAACCCGTCACTGCCTCATATGTTCCTGCTCTCAACCTGCAAATGAAGGATAACCTGGAAATACTTTACTGACTACGGTTTGTGGCAGAGGGTCATATGACTCACCTACAGTATCCTGAAAACAAAAAATTCCTTCAAATCTTCATTTTAACAGCTGGTGGTTTTTATGCTTGTTTAAATATATGTAATCGGATATTATCCACAAGACAGTGGGCATCTGTACTCTGCTATGTATGTGCTCAACTGCAATGCCTGATTATGAAAGTCTAGCCAGTTTTCCCCTTGAGCTAGACTCCCTGTAAAGCCTCATTTCCATTTATATTATTAGGAAGTACTAAGAAGCATTGTTTAGAATCATTAGCCTTAAAAAAAAGTTAAAAATGAACAACTATTCATACAAATTTTGGAGGTGAGAAGGAAATGAGGCATAGACATTCATGGAGGGGGAAGGAGGGAATGTGATACTCCCAGAGAACTATACTTAATATTTCTATATGTTTTGAAATATTATCCAGCAAAAAAATGTGTTTTGTCTTGCTAATGACTGTGTATCACCTATAGGAAAAAAAAACCCTGGCTGTATGATGGCTAAACCTCTAAGGCATAACCAAAGCTTCCATTATCAGTTCTTCAAAGCCAGCACACACCAGAAGGGAAGAACAAATACCTATGCTTTGAAAACGATTCCCATTTAATATGTCCCAGAGTCATCCCACCTCTGCTTCTTCAAGACTGAAGGAGACATCCACGACCTATACCCCTCCCACTCTACTGATGAGTACACACAAGCACTACAGAAGTCACAGTTTAGGTATTTCAGCCCTTCATTTTCAGATTTGCTTAGGGGACCACATGTCATCTTAGGATTTTTACATCACAGTGATGGATACCACACAAATACTCATAGTAATACTTTCCTGATGAAGAACGCTTTTCTTTATACATCTTGCTAGGGGATAAGAAGAAAAGCAGGGAGAATATTGTCGGCTGTGCCTGAAATTACTGACAGAATAAAACTGCACATGGGACTGAGCTTCCTTTTCTCAGGGCCTATTTACTTCCACTGTTCTGTTGGCTGAGTTGAATTTTCATCAGGCAACACTTTTTACAGTATTGCTCAAAGATGATTCTTTTTCTACTCCTGTATTTGTTTTCCTTTGCCAAGACTCTCCTCCCAAAATAAGTGATTTAGATGCTAGCTTAGAGTTCACATGGATCAGCATTTATGTGCAAGGAATGAAAGATAACAAAGGCAAAGAGTGACACAGAAATAAGGGCTGGTAAGAGCTGTGGCATGATGACGTCCCATAGGCTTTTCACCACCATTACCCACTGAAGTAGAATTTTTGTCCCAAAGGTCTGATATATTGAGTTGTGCTACTCTGAGGCACTAACCCTGCTTGAAGCCTGCTCTTATAATTTTTAAATGGAGCAATAACAAAAAGCTTGTTTTTGTTTTTGCATAAAAGGATGTGTGATCACATACTGTCTTTAGAACCGATGTGGTGTTCTTCCCATGTTCTGCATATTTCAGGAAAAAATAAAAAAAGACTTTTAGAGCTTAGCAACATTCTAGGACTCTACTAAAATACAGCAGTAAGAATGCTGTTGGAATAGTAAAATTCTTCAAAAGTTGCAGAAATGGGTACATAAGAGAAGGCTGTATACGAGCAGTTTGCCTGCTGTTTTTCAACCCAAACCCATAAAAGCTTTGCTAGTTCTGCTGGTTTAACATGTAAGGAATTCAGATATAATATGAATAGCACTAGAAAGCTTTAACTCCACTGTTAAAGAAGGGCCAGTGCCACAATGTTTAGTGTCATTTCACGTCACATTTAAAAATTAGTTCAAGCCTAGTTTTCAGTCTCCCCTATAAGCCATGTACTAGCCCAAAAATATTAAGGTTTGGCTATTGGTGCTTTGTAGTTTGTCATCTAACTAAGAATAGCTAGTTTCCGTTAGGAACACTGGAAGCATTGTTTCACCTCAATTTAACATAATATGGGCCTGAAGAAATTATTTCTCAGACCAACTGAAGCAGTGAGGGAACCCATATCCATCACCAGAGCACCTGGAGGTAAAACCTGACGGGGTTACCTCAGACTGGATGATATTTTCAACACTTTGGAGCATCCAGGACATCTGCATGGGGCCAGGTATGACACAGGGACCACATAAGACCTGTGCAACTTTGGAGCAGTGAATAATTAACCTAGGCATCCTAGAACAGCACAGTGTTATGTTTGGGTGGGATGCAGGCACCCAAAGAATGAAGATGAGAATGCAGGACAAAATAATCGCTTAAGGTAAGAGGCTGCATGAGCGCACACAATTCAAAGACCATAAACTTAAAAAAAAAAAAGAAAAAAGAGAAAGAATACAAAGCATCTAACACCTGCAGAAATACACTTGCTAGTGAATTGTGCCTTCCACATTTACTAAAGTTTATCTCAGTGGGTTTAAGGAGAATTAGTCAAGCCTCATGCTCAAACAACTGCTGCAAGATAAGCCCACGCTAGCTTTAGTCTTATAACATAGAAACCAGTCTGCTTTGATTTTCTGCACAGACAGTGGAGAGCAGGTCTGGATCCTTCAGAGTGAATCTGAGCAGAAGCACTCAAGATTTCCCTGGAAGGTTACTATCACCTTCAGTTACTTATTAACATAGCTTCCCATTTAGCAACAACACTCAAGAGGCAACAGCTGTTTTCATTAGCAGCAATTATATTCAACACAAATTGTGTTGATTATAATTCAGATTCCCATGCAGCTCACCTGAATTACACATTTAAAGCAATGGGAAGCCAGGTACTGACCAGGCTAAGAACTCTTCTGCTAAGGTTGTTACGCCTTTCTACTCTCCTGGACTATCATAATACAGAAGGTGCATCTGCCACCAATCCTTAAACACAGTCTGAAGAGAATGATTAATTCACCTCCCTCTAGAGAAGAACACAGTTTTTCAAACAGTCTTCCTCCCATTCCATACACCTCTGAGCAGTGTTGTGGGCCCATCATATAGAAGATATTATAAGAGCAGAAGAAAATAGTAGAATACTGTAGACATTTACATGGCGTGTATTCTGGGAAAGTCACCGTCTTCACCAAGCATGCTTACCTCTCGTGAAGAGGAGCTGCTCGTTTGTAAAAAATCCTTACATCCAAATTATTTTGTGGTATCCACCTCTTTCTTCTTAATTATAAAAAAATACTTACCATCTAACCATTAGTCCGAGCTCCATGAAGTTTTTCAGGTTAGGAAGAGTTTGCCTTAGATCTGGAGTACTCAGCCCATGTTGATATCTAAGCTACAAGAACAGAAAAAACTAAATTAGGACCACTTTCCAAATCCCAGATTCCAAGGAATATAACATTATGGTCAGTTAATTTACTAGGTTTTCAAACAAAGTATAGGATAATCAAGCAGTTCCAAGAGATCTATTCCCCTTAAGGAAATGTTCCATTTAATACTCATAACCTCATATTAGCAAAACCCACCCAAGAACAAGGACAAAATAATCAGTCAATCTGACTGTTAAATCTCATTACACTTTTTCCATTTCCTATCTGTAACAGGAGAGCGGCCTCACAGCTTAATAAAACTACAGCCATTAAGCGAAAGACCAAATTTTAACACAAAGTTCTATATTCACTGATTCAAAACATTTATTTGTATGCAAGCGCCATCTGTCATCCTGAGTATATCAATGTATGCTGGAATCAGTAGTGGAATTATTACAGTAATATCAACTAGTAAAAATACATACTGTCACACAACTGATCTAAATCTGTGTTCCTTATACAGTTTACATCAACATTTAAACTGCTGCTATTATTCTTATAATTAAACCCAGCATTCAAATAAAACGCCATGTAGCTAAGAGAAAGGCTTCAAACACTGACTTTAACCCAAGTATTAACTCCTATGTGGGTGTAACAGTAAATGAAAAGATTCAATACGCTGACTCCATGCAAACTGCAACTTGCTTTTACCCTCAGACTATCAAATGAAGTTCACATGACTTAACTGTCACCGCTGGTAATTATAAACTACTTAATTAAGAAGTCCCCAAACTAAAAATACCTCTGAAGAAAACAGCACACGGAAGGGAAAAAGTCTTTCTTTCACTTTTGAATCTCAAAACTTCAGGTAAACTTTGCAGGGAAATTTATCCCTTGTGTGGTTAAAATATGAAAAAAAAAAATATCCCTAAATTCCAGTATCTTTAAGACTATCAGAGTGAAGCAGTATCAACTTAATATGCAGTTCTCAGCAGATGTTAACGCCCACTAGAAGTCACAGCTGACCTCCAATATACACAAACAGTAACTGCACAAATTCAATACTAATAGAGCTACTTGCTGAAACATGGAACAATCCCACTCAAAGTTAAATTTGTTTTTTAGAATTCCACACGTGTTTCCATAATTCATGAAAGTAAGGTGTAGGCAAGCATCCTCTAAGTTAGAAAGTTTTCTGACTTCTCCCAAACAATGGACCAATCAGTTTTTCACAGAAAAAGACTCTTGAAATTGGGAATGATTTCTATGCTTGTCTGAATTTTAGTAAGAAAAATTGCTTTGGAAGAAAATCATTCTCAGTACTGCATTGTACAACAGGAGGCCATTTATTACACAGTTTATTATTTCCATATGGACACATCCAAGTCATATGGTGGGCTTGGATTCATATTTTCTGCTACAGTGACAGAACCTGGATTAAGACAACCATACAATATAAATTACTAAACGATCACCACGTTCTCCTGATGGGATTACTGTGGATTTGGTTAACCAAAGGACTAGCCTGGGGCAAAAGAAATAAAAAAGAAAAAAACCAAAATAAAAACCCATTACATTTGTTCCTCCTACTATAATCAAATGTTCATAGAATACCCCTTTTTACAGTCATCCTTAAATTCTAAGGTTTCAGAGCATGAAAAGAATTGGATTAAGGGATTTCTTTATTTCCAACAGCCAAGATCAGAGGAATGCATGCAAGCCTCTTGTATCAAAACATGAGCAAAACCACTGTTTCTGCTAAAACACATTTTCATATTGCAAATAGTAGAGATGCACAGTTAATAAAGTTAGGATGTCAGTTTTGTGAAACCTCTAGGAAAAAACATATGATTTAAATTTATAAACTGCATTCTATTTTGGCTTTGTAATAGCTTAAAAACAAAGCAATATTCCCTTATGTGTCTGTATCAATACAAGCAGATGATGATGTATTTACAAAACAAACCTACAAGTAAACCCAGACGCTGCTGAAAAACTCATCTGCCTTCTAGTGACAGAAAAAAAAAAAAAAAAAAAAAAAAATCAGTTGAAGCATCAGAGCCATGAGTTACTTCCCAGGTTTTAGTCTGGTTCCAAAATTACCTCCCAATTAATGCCACAAGGTTAACTCCTACTTCGCAGCGGTCTGCAGTAGTCTCACATACACCCAAAAAAGAAATCTCTCTACCGCTACCGAGTCACAGAACCCACTACATGGATAGCACACAGCAAACAGGAGCATTGCGGGGAGCGGGGAGGCAGGGGAAAAGATTTCTCTTTTAAGTAAAAGAGCAGAACTCCTCTTCCTCCTACTCTTACCCGCTGACGATGCTGCATCATTAGTAAGGACTGGGGTTTTTTTTCCCCCAAACCATAAAGCATTTCTCATACACCTTTCCTTAAGTTTAATATTTTTTAAACAGACACCACTACCCATATAGGTATAGTTACTCCACCTCATCCAATAAATAGTAAGACACTGAACGACAGTAATAACCATCATCTGTGACCTCTTACAGCAGATTCATACAAGTACCTCTGAACATCAAAAATCAATTTTAAAAAGAGAAAAATGTAGGGAGAGGACAGCTGCTTTGCTCATGAGATTTAAAAGGGTAGGACAACAAAAGCAGAAAGAGGTGGCCGTGTGCTGTCTTGATTCTTTTAAGAAACTGCGTTCACATTTCAATTGTTGCTATTAAACATCACCCATTTCCAACCACCCCACACTAAGTTTCCAAAGGAACCAAGTATAATTTGCAAAAGCAGCATTTTATTTAAAGATTAGATTGTTTCTTCAGGATATTACAGACCTGGCCATCCAAAGAAAACGTGCCTGTTTTAATTTGAGTGAACAAGTGTCCAAGATTTGTGTTCACATTTATGACCGTGTATTCTCCATGGGACTGTGAGTAAATCATTAATGATGTTCAAGTAATAAAATATTAATTGCCATTTCCTTACTAATATTTAGCTCCTATATACAGCTTTGTTTTCCCAAGTGCTGTGTGAAACGTTACTTGATTGAACAAAACCACGTACTAAACATGAACTGGAAAACAAATAAGCTAAAGACCTCAGACACTTCAGAGAGGAGTCCGAGTCTGCTCTCATACCAGTTACTAGCAACACTTACTCCACAGAAACAAGATGTAGCAGATGAGATGCATCATATTTTATGAACAGTTCAAGACAGAAGAACTTAAGGGTACTGACATTTAAGGGGGAAAAAAAAAATCTCACTTTGTAATTTCCTTAACTTACACAGATTAATTCCTTTTACTCATCTCAGAGACAGAAAGTTTCAACATTTTACTGTCCTTTGTTACTTTGGATTCTATGTTAACTGACATAATTCCAAGTTATTTAATTAGAGATGTAAAGAAGCAGCTAGTGAAATGTAACTTTAAAAAAAGCACATATTCATGTTTCCATAAGATTTTAGAAAACAACTCCAGATTCATCAAATTTGATTCCTTTCTCAGAAAACTTGTATTCCAAACCTCTGACACTGCAAATCCAGTGTAATAAACTTAAAAGAATTTCAGCATTATGAAAAGACTTTGAAAAGAGGATAGACAGCATTTGTAACTATCAGTAGGTAACTGCCTAGACTGCTTTTGTAAAATCTGAGGTTTTTGTTTGTCCTAAGACAATTTCAGGAAGTACCTGTACAGAAGAATCTGAAGAAAGAGGATATTAAATTTATATTAAGGCCAACTCTACCTCTATAGAAGACCAGCCTGTCATACTGTGGGTAGTTTATATTATACTTGCTATTTATTCCAACATCACAGAAAACCATAAATGTTGAAATAAGCTGCATTTAAAACAATGGTTCTCAGAGTGAAAGGTAGATTTATTCTTAAAACTTGTATTAGCTTTCTAATAAACTGTGTAAACACTTAATTTCCATCAAAGACTAAGAAAATTGTTCCAGCTAACACAACCATTAGCTGTAGCTGAGGCATGACAAACAAAGTTAATTCGTAACAAGGCAGGCATAATTGGTTTAGACTCTTAAGTAAGAGGGATGAAAAAAAAATAAAAAATCAGCTGCTCCAGTTTCTACCTGCATTTCCTTGTGTGCAACAGTTTGAACTTCTACTGGAAGGAAGCTGTCAGTCCTCAGCAGTGAATCAGCTCCACCCTGAGCATCTCTAAACCACTCCTGCTATCCAAGCATCTTCCAGGTAATTCATTTTGTCAACCAGACAAGCATACTTAATTAAAATCATGTCAGACAACATAAAAGGTTACCACCTTCCTAAAGGTAACAATTCCATGATAAAACACTCATTCACCAAATCATGACAAGTATAGCTATCTCATTTGTTAATGTATTAAAATATAAATCTATGAAGGCTCAGTTACTCTCTTATAAAGTAAGAGATAAGAAGTACTAGAACTATTAAAGTTTTTTAAAATAAGCTGGCTTAAAAATAAACCATTTAGCTATCTTTCTATTTCCAGGTAATATCAGATTGCACCCATGATCAAAATTGGGGCTTTTGCCACTAAGGGAGTGCCTCTTAAAAAAAATAACAATATCCTGCATTTACGTGCAAAGAAGAATAGCCCATTTCCTATACTAATTCCTGTAACAGTATTTAATGACTAATGGTATATGAGCATTTACCTTTACTTCCAGCCAGAAACCACAGAGTACCTGGACTGGAATATCCTTTTTTGGGAGTGCAGAATGAATTCATCTGTTCATCATTTACCATATTGTTTCCCCAGCCATCTTGTTCTAAGACATGTGGAAGCTGTCTTCCAGCTCAGACTATGTTAATAAAGTTCAAAATACCAGCCACTTCAGTACATGTTATGCATAATACTTGAGTCTACATCGAAATCTCCAGCATTTTTGCTCTTCCCTTAGTCTCTACTGTAGGCAACTGGTCCTTGGTGTTGTAGCACTGTCTGTATCTATACAAGAGGTGGACTCAACCCGCTACTACACTATGCAAGCTCATGTACTGCTAAAGCAGTCAAGAGCAATTTTGAATTATTTTCAGTTCAATAAGGAGTTGTGCTTGATAGCATCAAGCATTTAAAAGGACATCTGCTCCACAAATGTGAAAACCCACAAACAAAAATAGAAGCAAAAGTGTTCTTTCAATCAAGTTCGCAGTATTGGTTAGAAGCCAAGCATTTACATAAGGTTTTTAGAGAATGTCAAATGCTGGGACAGAAATATAAAATGCAAGTTTTAATAAAATGACATAGTTAATTGTTTTACAAGATTCTGGATGACTTTTCAGAGTATGAAGGAGCACTGGCAGGGATTCAGATGACTAAGCACTGCAGTAATGAAAACAGAAAGTGTTGTTACAATGCCTGTTGCTATATAAACAACCTTGGGGGATCAGTGAAATAATGCCTGCTGCTACATAAACAGTTGTGTGTGTTTATACCTTTTGGGGGAAATTATAAAATTTTAGATTATTTGCACTCTTAACATGTTGCTTGCCTTTGTTTTATTAAATCTAGCTAGTTGTTCTAGCTCTGAACAGCTATGTGGGTTTACTGAAAAACCCTTAATCTGCAACATCAGTGAAATACATTGTGGTATCAATTAGCTCTTTAGACCGCATATCTCAAAACTAAACATCTAAAATTAATTTTTCATATTTAAAAGACTGTCAGTATACATCTATCACAGTTCGGAAGTAAGCCTAACCAAGGCTTTTTTTTTTTTTTTTTTTTTTTTAAGCGTCTTGGGGAAGTAGGAGAGGAAAAAAAGCAACGTAGCAAGCACTGTGATTATAACAAGTCTTCAAGTCCTCAATCTTGCTTTCAGAAGGAGCAAACAGAGGACTGCCACAGTAGTGACAGCCCTCATCCAAACAAGAGAAAGTGCTCAAATACACAGCTATTTTTATGGAAATGCTGACTTGTATGTTGATATGCCAACGCCTGCCTCTCTCCCTCAAGTGGATTTCCATGCTGTTCAGAGGTCCACCCTGAAAAGCAGATGTTTACTTTGCAATTCTTCTAAGAGTACTAAACTAACATGAAAAACAAGTTACATCAACATCCTTGAAGACCTATGTCCTTCATTAATCCATTGGGCACATGCTTTAAAGTTTCTCAAGCTGACACAGAGTGCTTAAAAAAAGCCATCATTAAAACCACCTTAAAGGACTCCCATCACAATTTTGATTTAGCAATAACAAATAAGGCATACAAACAGCAATCAAAGCAGTAACAGGAGATAACTTCATGTTCTGCTGTCCCTTCAAAGCCTACTTACATTCACACTGTTATTTTTAAAACATGCTTAGTCTAAACTAGCCTGATTTCTCCCACGTTTACAAGGTAGAGGCTGCTATCAGTAAAATACAGATCAAAGTAAGAGAAGAGGAAAGTAAGTGATAACTAGCAGTTGAGATGCTGCAAAGTCACTGGTCCAAGACAGTCAATGCTACAGTTAGGAAACATTGATCTCTCCGTCATGGCTAAGTGTCTGCACACATTAGGTTTGCATGGAGCTCTAACTGATTCAGTTCTCACAAACTGCATCAAATTGATATGGTAACTTTTTCTCACCCACTGGTTCTTGCTACCCCAGGAACAGCCTGTCTCCTTTCCTCTCTCCTCTCAGCCTGGAGAATTTTAATTCACTTCCATCTGAAAGGCAGGGGAAATTCATGCATGAAATCTAAGTACAGGAGTGATTTGGCAGTGACCAAGGAAACTATATTCTCATCTGATAACAGATCTAATTGCCTTCTACCTTCTTTGATTTGCCTTAGAATTATATTAAGCTGCTTCTTCCCCTCACATCCACCAAAATAAAAAGTCTGATCGTTATTCAAATACAGCAGCAGCCTGGACGCTAATGCTCAGCAACTTGTAATATTCTGCCAAACATTTATGAAGTAGTTTTCTTCTAATTTTTAAAACTGAAATGTGATAATAGGCAATATTTAATACTGGATTTTGGTTTCACAGCAATAGTGTTTATTGGAGATAGACCACAAGAAAATAAGGAAATAGGAGTACGTGTTTGAGTACATGCAGAACACACTGTAGAACTAAACATTTAGATGAGCCAAAAGCCGCGTTTCCTCCAGGACTCTCTTGCTCATATTCGTGAAACCCTTCCTGAGAGTAAACACAATATCCCTCCAGAGAGATCTCAAACATTAGCCTTCATGGTTCAAGTCTGGTATCCCAGTAAGGATATGGGAAACCATCGTCAAAGACAGGCTGGGGGAAACAGCCACTTACATAAGTAAACTATTCCTGTAAAATTTGGTGGTTTGTGGGCTCGTTATAAAAATAACATATATGGGCCCCCTTGCCCATAAAGGTGCCTCATATACCATGACCATTTTACAAAAAGAACATTAAAAAAAAGCAATTTAGAAGATAGAGCAGTTACTGGCCTCAGAACAGTTTCCCTCCTTCCCCAGTGAAGCACTCAAATAACTAAAACCATGTTTACTCTTCAGCTGTAGTCTTGCTGCATTATAGCTTGATGAGATGAAACTATACAGCATAACTTTTCCAGGTTCAGGTCAGAACTTCTTAAAACAGCTCGGTATCACAAAGTGATGTTTATTGGATTATAAGACATGGGCACACTTACTTCCTATGACCTCATTCATCCTGAGCTTTTGTATTAAAAATCATTACATCAGGCACAGAACAAAAGGTCAGATGTGCAAAAGCCAGAAGGAGAAAGACAAGTAACATTTTGTACATCTATCTTAAACACATTTTCTTTATGCATTTAGCTCCCCAAGCGTAATTTTGTGTTGCATGAGAACATCTGATGCTTTTTACCTACATACACCAAAAGGGCAAGTGTCAGGAGTGCACAGGTAGGTACAGAGAACTCACCCACCTAGTCCTGGCTGGAAATCAGAGTGAATATAGCACAGAGCCAGGCTGAAAGGCTTCAGGGCTGCACCGGGGCTAATCCAGCAGCTCAGGGGGTGGACGAGCATCCACACCTATCTGCATATGCCTGTGAACTCCTCTCTGCTAGTGATGAGGTTTTATCACTTGATGACAGTTCACAGCAATATAGTAGAAGTTTCCAAATAAGTTTTGGGAAATTTGCATACGGTGCTACTCACTCCTCCTACATTTGTTCATTACCTTCATATTTTTATAAATCCACTCCAAAACCAGGCAATTCTCCCATTTGGCATCAGTCCAGCTTTACTTTGTACCTTAAGACATTGCAGGAAAGGAACCTGCAGAATTATTTCAGTGTGCACGAACAATGTGCTCCATTAGGTATTGCAAACTCCAAGTCTTTCAGCTATTTGTTCTTTCATGCTATGTTGGGAAAGCCCTTGTTTTAAAATAGGTAAAATTGAGCTTTTGTCAGTTTTTCTCAAGCATTCATCCGGGTTTGTGAAACCTGCTCCTTCAAGTGAAAAGGCCCTTGCTTTGAGAAAGCATTACTCAAAGAGCAAGTGATTCAGGCCATGCCACAGAACCTAAATGTAGGAAGAATTTGGGGATTCTCAGCTCCCAGACCCATGTTTCACCTAAGCTGAACTGCTTCCCAGGTATTCATTATGCTATTTTTAATAGGCAAAGGAGATTGACTTTTAAATCAAAAGGGAAAACCTCTCATTTGAAGAGTATAGAATTAATAGTTTAAACTGTGTAAGGCTTGCTTCCTATCAGGTTAACACTATCATTCAGTGAACACCAAATGGCACTAAGAGACACCGATACTGGAAATCTTTTCTCATATGATGGATGATATTTCAAACTTAAAAGTTGAGGTCAGGGAACATTAAACCAAGGTCTGTTAAGCAACAGCCTTCCTGAAAACAACAAGCAACTTTTATTTGCTAAATTGAACCAGAGCTTGTTTTTTCTATTTACACAATATTAACTTGAGAAATGTTCACATGAATTACAAACAAGATAGATACAAAGAAAGAAAGATACAATAGCCCCTTTAGTATTTCCAGTCTCTTGAAAAACAAAATACTTTAAAGCTCTAGATTTCCAAGTGTTCTGGACTGATCAAAACATAAATGAGCCAATACATATCAGACACTTTTATTCCTTTTGTTGGAGAATAACTTGCTCTAAACTTCAACCATAGTATATAATAAGCCTGAAAGGCATTTATGGATGATTAAGCAGCTGTCATACCCAAAGCTTTCAAAACAGGACTTGGGCCCTGATGTGCCAAATCCTATGCATAGAAGTATGAGACAAACTCTGCCTCACAGAGTACAAAACATACATATTAAACTATACAACAGAAGAACAAAGGATGTGGGTGGATGGCAAAGTGAAAATAACAGCAGCTCAGCAAAAAAAAAAAAAAAAAAAAGTCACAGCTTGTCACTTGCTTGCTAATGACAGATAAGAGTAATTTTTATGTATTAAAGCAAGCGAGATTTCAGGAAACGATATGCATTTTAGCATGACTTTTTTTTTTTTTTCCCCCATTAAGAGATGGCAACATGGCAGAAAGTGAGAACACTCCTGAAGGAAGAGACAGGCTCACAAATGAGGTCCATGAATTCCACAGGTGTTAACACTTTATATCTGAAAGTCAAGCTTTGTCTCCAGAGCACACACCCTACTCATTAGGAAAAATTATACACTACATCTTTTTCCTACACTAACACATTGTGCCATGCCTTGATAACAGACTTCCCACTTGCCTATCTCTTTCAATTTCAAAATGTAGTGCTTATATATACTACAAAGCAGTTTAAGTTGGCAAATCACATGTGTTTATGTCAGCTTAACTATATCAGGAATCCATTTTCTTTTTGATTACTAAATTTCAGTTCTATTTTAAACACATACTCATTTTTAAAAAAAACTTAGCAGGCTGAAGAGTTAACGCACAGAGATGATGACAGCTACGTAGTACACAAGTGATCTAACACCCAGAGCATGCTTGCAGGGGGGTGATCCCCAAAATTATTTGGGAGAAGTGACTCTAGGCAAACCTGGTGATGCCACCTCTCCTATTCCACCCAACGACGTTCACCCCACCTCATCTGCTCCGTACTCTCTGCAAACAGAGCAAGAAGCACAGCCTCCAGCACTGCCTGGGCTCAAGCTGCAGGTGCGGTGATCAGCACAGGTTGGAGAGCCAAGACCTGCTCCTCCACAGAGCAAGTTAACATTGGCCTTTGCTGATCAGTACAGATTGCCTACAGGCAAGGATAGGCAGGCTTTCATCTGAATGAAAGGGTGACTGTTGTTACAGCTAATCCAGTCTCATTTCAACCTATTTTATCTTGGCATGGGCGATAGGAAAGGAAAAAAAAGAAAGCCGTCCAACAAGTTCGCAAAAAACATATGTAAATTCCCCAATTCTAAATGATCTGGCTAGGTATCAGCCCATTGCTACCCTAGGAGACTTTGAGGAATGAAACTTCTCCTAAAAGGTTTTGGCTCTATGCAGCTGGAGAAGGTACTTTGTGGTTTTTCAGGTGCAGTCCCTTCCTCTTAACATTAAAATGAATGCTTGGCACTTTACAAGATGAGGACTCAACTCTGGCTTCAACCTGTGCTCTTTCAAGAACACTTTTCCCTATGCAGTTAAATTGGCCACAAATTCAGACAGTGCATTCTTTCTGAACTGTACATTTTATGATCTTAGTTTAGGGGCCTCATAAAAGACGTAGTGTGCAAGTCACAGTATCCTACACTCAAAGGGTCATAACCACTGCATCTACACCGATACCCACAGAACTCTTAAAGACACTTCTGCTTGGTAGTGTTTATTGCCAAAACAAATTTCTAGTCCTAACATTTCTGCCGTTCAACTTCCCATGGAAAAGTTTAATAGTTTCTATTATAAAGTTGATTTTCTCACATGTTTGATCATCTAATGGAGCCAGAAACTGAACATCTTGCCTCATTTCACGTTTAAGAGCTGAATTTCAGTTTAGTTTCTTACATATGGCACTAGTACATAAGCATTCAACTTTTATTCCATGCAGCTATTAGAAAGATATCAGTTTGACTGCAACTAGAATATGTCAAGAAGTATTTTGCTTTTCTTCTATGCTTCTGTAAAAGTTACTTACCTCGTGCATTAGACAAGCAACTGAACCAAAAAGCACCATTCCCACGAGAGTAGCATTGGCTGATCAACATCTCTAGCAGGTTACATAAAGCACATAAATGTTGTCTGCCACCATGTGGACACAGCAACTCTGGACACTTGAAAGGAAGGCTAGACACAAGTTACTTGCTTGGATCTGTATTGCATTGATGTGAAAACAAACATCCTTGGGGGAGCTGACAAAAGATTGAGTGATTTTTTTTCATGTCAAATAGCAAAGTTCATCTGTTGCTAATGACTGTCAGATGAAAGCAGAACTATTCTTTGGCCAGGGCTGAGCAAATCATGCCAACGTGAATAGGAGTATCAGTCTAACATCACTCAATAGTTGTCTGACAAAACAAATCAGGGCTGGATCAGAAGAGAAACCTTGCCTTGTGGGGCGATCGTAAGCACGCATTCAGCCTGAACAGAAAAAAAACCCAAAACAAACCTTAACTCATGCAGCGTAACAAATCAAAAAGATTTCACAAAACCTGGGAGTAATGCCTGGAAGGTATGCTCCAACTGCCACCAACTGCAGAGCCTCCCTGACAAACACCAGCAATGAACTGGGGTAAGAGTAGACATATTCACTCCTTAGCTTGGCTCTAGGAAATCAAGGAGTTGTAGAACAGTCCGAATTATTTGATACCTGGTTTTGCAAGTCTCCTTTCAAGTGCCAATAATTTAGACAAGGACAGAAAACCACTTCTGAGGCCACCTCCCCTAAAGCCAGATGGAGGCAGTGACCAAGGTCACAGCAGCAACAAGA
>JANHGO010000041.1:34114498-34181762 GCA_024606505.1 Aquila spilogaster
GGGTGGGGGGGATTTGGGGGGGTGGGTGGGGGTTGGACCTGGGGATCTTAGAGGTCTTTTCCAACCTTAATGATAACATGAAAGCATCTCAGATATCCCCACAGTGACAGTGGATATGAACTCACATCCACAGGACACTAATGTCATTCTATGTCAGAAGCTGGAGGCTATGGAGGATACTCCAGGGCATCAGCTTGCACTAGAAGTCCGTAAGCAGATTAGATGAGCCCTTGAGGTCTGAATGGTAGCCTGGAGTCTGCTGTAGCACAACGAAAGGAGGAGCAGGTCTGGATCATGGATCATCTCACCCAGCTGTCTGCTTGGGGTCAGATGAATAAGCCAAAGTGAAGTTGATCTCAGAGTGGTCAGGCATTAGAATAGGCTGCTCAGAGAGGTGGAGGAGTCACTGTCCCCAGAGGGGTTTAAGGAAAGGGTAGATGTTATAGTGGGCAATATTGGTGGTAGATAGACTAGATGACCCTAAAGGTCTTTTCCAAACTTAATGACTCATTCTATGATTCTATGATCCTCTCCACTGACTTTAACAGGCATCCAGATGATGAACTCAGGTGTCAATCATTATATTAAAGACACCTACATTTGGGCAGACAGCTCCTAACTTTCACAGAAGAGAAGGGATTAGAGTTAGAGAGAGCCTGAGCAGCTGTGAATGTATCTCTGTGAGCGGTGGAGCACCCTCAGCTTTGACAGAGATTACCAAGTGCTGAGCAGAACTCTTCCCAGATTGCAGGTAAAGGTTCATCCATTGCCTTTGCCTAAGAGCCATATCAAGATCCAAGTGAGCAAAGAGCTGTGAACATCAGTCATTTTGTTTCAGAGCACGCCAGTCCTCTTCTCCCGATCCACCACAATAATGAAACAGTCTGTTAACTGTAAATCATTGGGTTTTCTTAATGAAAAAATGAGGAATTCAGATTGTTATGTTTTCCGATCTACAGCTAGCAACATGTAACCCCTGCTCTCCCTCCGCAACGCTAACACATTGACGTTAGTGTAACACAAGATGCTCAGGAAGTGATTCCTCACAAATATTATGATGGGGCTGTCATGTGGCAGTCCATGCAAAGTGATATACAGACTGAACAACAAACTGCCCCGCTGGGCCCCAGCCCCAATAAATGAGTCCTCTTCTCCTGACACACTTGGACCTGGTCTGTTCTTCAACGTGGCTCCTTCAGGGACCATGTATGGAAGGATGGAGGTGCAAGAAGAACAGACAGTCCTCTCCTGGGGATGCGATGACCCATTACTGCTTGCTCTAAATCAAGCATTAAAAAAACAGTTGGACAGTTGATAGCCTCTTTGGCTGAAGAAGCTTTGCCCAAAGGATACAAAGAGTTGAGGGAGGATTGTGATTGTTTGTGTAGAGCTGAAGATTTATTTGGGAGTCAAAAGGGGTTTCCCTCCATCCCTCTTTACTAAATAGTGTGGAATTTCAGCTTTCCCTGCATTCACCCCCCAGGGTAGCACTGCCCATTGGAGCTGGACAACCCATAAGAGCTTGACTGACAATTTTACGCTCAGTTCAGGCATAAAAGAAACATCAGAGCTCCAGAATCTCTTAAAAATGGACACCTGCTTTAATGATATCCGTGTCCAAGTCCAGGGGAGCTTTATGGGAATGTCTCCCACTGAGTAACAACTGCAACACCAAAACTCCCCCCGGACAAGGGATATCAGCTCTTCCAAGACCAGCTATAAACCCGTGGCCTCGTCCAACTTCTTTTTATGTTTATAAAAATAAAGGAAGGAAGAAAGCTCCAAAAGCCCATCTGGTTATCTCCTTCCTCCTCCTGGAGAAGATTCCCACCCCTGGAGTTTATTTCTGTTCTCTGGAACCAGGTTTTGGATTTGGCAGCTCAACCGATCACGTCCAGCACAGTGGACTCCTCCATACAGCTCCAGAGCAGACAGCTCGGGGAGCTACCAAAAGGTCCCATCATGCTGAAATACCGTCCAGCCAGACCCTCTGTCTCCTGCACTGGGTCAAGGACAGTCCCCAACTGCAGAAGGATCGAGCAGTTACACTGCTCCCACTGGTCCACGCAGAGAGGAGTCCTCTCCTTCTACCCCAGACTACACTGACACCCCTAGGTAGCTACCCAAGCTTACCTGGGAGAACCATGACATTATGGAGACTCTTCCTATTTCTGGTTGGACTGAGACACCAATCTTCTTGCTTTTATCCCAGGATCATGGTGGTTGTGTTCCAGCAGGCACCCCGAGCAGGATCAGGCTGCTGGGGCTGTCAAGAGGCATAAAAAGCTGTGGTCCCTCACCCCATGGCTCAGGCATTCCTCTGGTGTCTTTGAGCTTTAAAATTACCTCCCATGGGAGCCCTCCAAAACCGGAGCATTTGTGCAGAAGGCTTCTCCAAGAGCACGTTTTCTCCAGAGGCACAAGGCACGTTCTGCTGATGTGGGAACCTTCAGAAGCCAGCAGTGTGGCAGCCTGCCTTACCCTTGCCCTGTGGCACATTATGGTTGGTGTTTGGGGATCCAGGACAATAAAGAGTAAATGTTCTGTGTACTGAGACCCTGCTGAAAAGCAATCTGTGAAAGCAAAGGACTAAATTCTGTGATGCACCTTTCCAAGTTTCGATCTCCAGTCCTAAGCTTCTCTGCCTCCATCTGCATTGCGAGGGTCAAGTTCCTTCTCAAAGCACTCACCGCTATCAGAGGGTCATCCCTGGCTAAGCCTAACTCAAAGGAAAGGGGAAGACCAGCCCAAGACAACCCTTGCTAACAATCCATTACTCCATTCCCTTACAGAGCAGCAGAACAACTCCAGCTCTCTGCTTTCCCTTACAATCCATATTTTCTGTGCCATATGGACAAGGTCTCTGCCAAGAAAATAATTAGGCACCGACATGAAGGCAGCCCTATGGGGAGCATGCAGATTCTTCACATGTCAAGAGTCTACGTGCAAAGACTCCAGATCTGAAAGGGAGATGGGACTAATCCCCACCCCGCAGGGAGATGCCATTTGCAATCCTTTCTCAGGCCATAATCAGAAGCTCGCAGTTCTCTGCTATGGCAAGACACAGTCCTACAATGCTCCTTTGATGTAACTGCTATTTAGTGCCTTATTTTGGTGGAGTATGGGAGCCACAGATAATTTTGAGGTCCACGGTACCTAAGCAATCTTTGGATGCACAATAAGATGTATTGGACGGTTTATGGTATCAAATATATATCAAGGATGAAGGGCAGGAGGGGACAGAGCATGTGGAATGCAGGACTTGGCTTTCCCATCCTCTCTACAGATAAGCCTTCACTTCTCAGAACCTTGTCTGTATATCTGCTGACTCCATTTCCACTGTTTCACCCAGCTCTTGCTGAAACTGGGGGATGGACTGGGTTTCCCAAAGCCTATCCTGCCAACCAACAAAAACCCTGCTCTCAATGTCAGGCTCACCCACAGACATACAGGAACCCCAGGAGGGAGAGCCCATGGCTTGCTCACCTTCTCCCGAGCCTTGGATGGAAAGGACCTGCGGGGGACAAAGCAAAACCCACACCTTTGCACTCCAAAAGGGATCTCACAGAGTGGTCTACAGCACAACTGGGTCAAAGTGGTACAGGTAACACTGAGTTGTGGTGCCTTGTGGGCCCCCTGTCCCCCGTGGGATGAGGCTGCTCCACACTGGAGAAGGAGAAGGCTACGGGGACAAGAAGTCCCTGTGGCTTTTTCCATTCATGGGGCAGATCATGAGCCAAGAACCCTGACCTTCCCTGCTATCTAAGCCAGTCAAATTATACGCACATGAACCATCTCTCCACCATGATACAGCCAGCTGTACATGTGGACATGCTGCAGAGATCCTACACCTCTTCACGAGGTTCTGTTTTCCCCTAGACACCACGATGGAGATTACAGGCACACACAGCATCTCCTACCCAAGGCCATTCACAATGGGCAATTGTTTGTGTGGATTCTTCTTCAACAGAATTCACCGCCATCCTGAGGCAGGCACAAAAGGCACTACAGAAAATCAAACAGCATCACCCGTTCTTTCTTCTGCAGAAATAGGATAGGAAAACGTGACTACAGAAACTCCACTGCAGAGAAATATGCTACCGGACTGATGGCCTCAATTTCTCTTCGCTGCCACGGTTTGATGGAGGTGGGAGTGATCTGTTGCACCATGAGGAGATGAGGTTTGTACAACGGTTCCCTGAGTACATGGGAGGGAGTGTGCCTCTGGCTGATGGGCTGCCTGCTTTTCCTCCTCACGTTTTTTGACTGCCTTCACCAATTTCCAGTTAACCCAACAGAAAATCGGCCATCTCTGAAGTTTTTGAGTTTCAAGACGTTCCGTGTAAAGAAGGTCAAGAAGGGAAAGAGAGGTAATGCGTGTCCCCACTGAGATAAAGCAGGTATATGGTTGGATATCAGGAAAAACTCCTCCAAAAGAGTGGCTGGGCACTAGAACAAGCTGCCCAGGGGGGTGGTGGAATCCTCATCCCTGGGGTGTCCAAGAACCGTGGAGATGTGGCACTGAGGGACACGTTAGTTGGCAATATTGGTGGTAGGCGTATGGTTGGACTTGATGAGAACAGAGGTCTCTTCCAACCTTAACGATCCTATGATTCTACACTTTTTGTCTTCGCTAGACCCTACAAGATCTACACAGGAGACACTATGATTTCAACCACTGTAAGGTTCACAGCTGGTAGACACTGGACCCTCCAACAGAAAACAGAAATCCTTTGAAATCAGAATGCTTTGCTACCAATTGCTCACAGAACTGCAGTCTTTGCAGAGAGCGTGAGTCCCCCATTGTAATGGATTGCTCAATCCAGTCCTGTCTCCTCACCTAAAGGCATTACATATTTATCATATCTCCTCTTGATCTTCTGCTTCCCCTTTAGAAATCCAGGACATCTCAATCTCACCCTGTGCACACACCCTTCCTCCTACCCACCACCCCTCTGCTTGACCTCATCTTCAGTGCTGGAGTCTGGCAGGACAAAGACGGAGTGAATTCACACTTGTATCTCCTGCTGCTTGCTATGATGGCCTGGCATATTTCTCCTGCTGGAGAGTTCATTTAAATTCTTACATTTCCAGCCAAGCCTTTGTAGATGAGCGAATCCATCTGCCTTGTTCTGTTTTTCCCCTTGGCGTGCTCTGAGCTTTCCTTGTCCTGTCCAGGCCATGGTGTCCAAGTCATGCCTGCCTCGCGGAGGGACAGGAAAGTTTTGTGGCATGTATGTCTACAAGGTTAAATTCTCCAGCCTATGGGTTTTCACATATCTTTATCCCAAGGTTTTTGGCTTCCTCACTCCTACTTTGCAGTATTTTTAACTCTTTAACTCTTCCATTCCTTCTGCGAATGCACTATCTGCTGATCTAGCAGAAGAAATGTCCCCACACCTTGCCATTGGTGACTGGGAGATAAGAACTCACACAGGAGCAAAATCAGGGGACACAAATTGATACTTATTTTTCAGTAGGATGTTGTCCGCTTGTAGCAAACATTCATAAATATCCTTCTTCCGAGACTGGTGTGAAAAATGAATCAAGAAGAGCTGCTGTCCCCAGGTCTGTCCTCGTGCGTGGTTTGTGCCCTCAAAGCTCTATCCCTCTGCCTTCCCTTAGCCCGTATCTCCAACACATCTCCATCAGCTGAAGGAAATAAGGGAGCAGATGAGATAGGATGAAAAAGCAAGTGGAAATCTTGGAAAGAAAAAACCCACAGGTAGATAGGTAGATGGAAAGACTGAATTGAATCATCTTGCTGGTGGAGTTTTGCTTATGTAAAGAGATATCAGCTCCTTCTGAAAGCCATGAAGAGCATATTACCAGCGTAACCTTCTCCACTTGTGGGGTGTTTCCATTGGGTGACCATGATTTTGTTGTTCCTAAGATGTGAGAGGTGTTAATTATTCCTTATATAGGGCTGAAAAATGGCCACTTACACAACCGAAGTCTTTTCCTACATCCGCCATTGCCATAGAGCTGCTCTTGATAGTCTTAACCGTACACTTTGTCATTGGCTGCAAACCAGAAATGTCCATCATTCCAGCAGCAGTGCATTTCTTTTTCTCCTTTTGTAACTGTCTAGCACTACATCCAGCCTTGGTTAATGCACTCTAATCAGCATGAGCAATTGAAAGAGTCTGTGCATGGGGCTGAATTTCGGTCAGTTTTACTAGTATCTGGAGGTGAGAAAACCCATCAGCATCAGAATGGACGGCAGTGCACACAAACAAGCGTCATGGAATGCAGGCACTGCTCAGCCCTTAACCAGGATCTCACAAAGACCCTCACGGGATGGAAAACCAGCGGAAGTATTTTCTGAGCCTCCCTATTAAATTCACGTCAGGCACAATGAGCTGGGGTAGTTTAGGAGGAAAACATATTGGGTGCTCCTCACCAGAGCAAGAGAGAGAAGCACGTCCTTTCCAGAGACAACACGGACATACCATGCCCAATTTCCGCTCCCAGGCATGGGCAGGGAGGACCACAGACTGCTTTGACCATCCCTTCCCACATCCAACAGAGAATACAGAATGAGAGAATCGCAGAATCACTAAGGTTGGACTGAGATCATCGAGTCCAACCCCAACCCACCCCACCATGCCCACGGACCACATCCCTCAGTGCCACATCTCCACAGCTCTGGAACACCTCCAGGGACGGTGACTCCACCACCTCCCTGGGCAGCCTGTGCCAATGCGTTACAATTCTTTCAGAGAAGAAATGCTTCCTAATACCCAACCTGAACCACCCTTGGCACAACTGGAAGCCATCACCTCTCGTCCTATCGGCTGGGGCCAACCCCCACCTCTCCACAACCTCCTTTCAAGCAGTTGTAGAGAGCCATAAGGTCCCCCCGTGAGCTCCTCCTCTCCAGACTGAACCATCCCAGTTCCCTCATAAGATCTGTGTTCCAGACCCTGAGATACATATATTTTAGCACAAAAACCCATGCGACCTCCTGCAAAGCCACCGAGATGCCTGGGCAAAGCTCCCTCCTGGGACGAGCACTCATTGTGCTGGTGGAAAGCATCCTCATACTGACTGCAGGCAGAGCCGAAACACGTAACAGCAGGCTCTGCGGGGAAGCATCAATTTATCAGTCTAACAGGGCTGGAAATTCCTTGTCGGCTCTCCAACATGTGTGTCGCAGCCCGAGGAATGAGCAACGAACATGATATCTCTTTTATGTCTGCCACGGCAGCCAGCCTTTTAATAATAATAATAATAATAATAGCTTTAAAAGCCTGCTTGGTGACTTCACGCCAGCCTTCCTAGATATAAAGCACCGAGGGAGAGCACCACCAGACGTTTGTGCTGTTTACCCTTAAAAACGCCCATATCCTGCCTCAGTTTACTTCAGGGTTAATTGGTCGCATCTCTGAGATGCTGTAATGTTTGAACAGCAAGTCGTGTCGACCCTGCGAGCCGTTCCCATCAGGGTGCAGCTGAAAGGCCCCGGTCCCCTATAATGACGTTTCCCAGAACTGGGTTTTCTGATGCTAGCAAGGGTTGTGCTCACCCCTCAATGCATTCTTCCACCGAACATTGGTGGGATTTTTGTCTTTCTCTTGCTCACTTGGGCTCACAAAACTCATGAGGAAGCCGTTCTCTGTGGCCAACAGCCTCGATGGCTTTTGGAGAGACAGACAGACCGACACAGGCATGTGCTGAATGCGGTCATGCAAATTGTGCTTTCTTAGGGAGCCAAGCGAAAAGCAAACCAGATGACTTCAACCCAGAACGCCGTTCAAAAAGGAACCCTTGTGAAGGTGACGGCCATGATGAGGATTAAGCGAGCGCGAGGAGAAACGGGCTGTGAGGATAGTTGTGGCTCTTGGGTAAACTAAAATAAACAGTGATGCAAATAGGGATGATATCAGCCACAAGGACTGCAGGGTCCCAGCCAAGGCATTTGCACGCTGAGAGCAGAGTTTGGGTTCAGACGAAGGAGATTGCTACTGGTAGTCCAGGGTAAATCGCCCTGTGTGTATCTGGCAGCACTAGGACCCCCAAACTGTAGCAGAGCTGAGCTGATAACACATCATGGAGGGTGGACAGGACTTTATGGATGAGGAGAAACAAGAGTACCTTCTCTCTGTCGAGACCCCCATGGGATCTATGAGAGCAATATGGTTGAGTCTCACTGCTCAGGCTCAGATGGTGAATGAGAGACCAGTCAAAGCACTAGAACTGGCCACAACAAGGTCAGGATCTGGAGAGACAGCACTGGGTGCTGTACCAAGCCTTATCTGAGGACCATTTTTCATCTGAGGTCCTCTTGGTGCTCTGCATTGCAAGCTTAACACAGACACAAGAGGTTGTGTCCACCTAGGATTGAACTGGAGTTTCCAATTCACCCAAGGGATGGACGGAGAAAGCAAAGGAGAGGGCTGCAAACCCCGCTGGAACCCATTTGGAAACCTCCAGGGATCTTAGAATCACAGAACCATGAAGGTTGGAAAAGACCACTCAGGTCCCCAAGTCCAACCCCAACCCATCCCCACCATGCCCACTGACCACATCCCTCAAGTGTCACATCTCCACGGTTCTCAAACCCCTATAGGGATGAGGACTCCACCACCTCCCTGGACAGCTGAACTCCCCAAAACGGCGGCAAGAAGGAGGTTGGGGAGCAGTAGCCCCACAGCCCAGGTTGAAGAGGGGTCAGCTACAGGCACTTGCCATATTGAAAAAGGATTTGTAGGAGAAGGCAAGGCTAGCTGGAGAGCTCCCCTCCGGGACCACTTGAGGAATGAGCATAACTGCCTGAGCGCTTAAGAAAACAGAGATCCATCTTCCGGTGCAAGCAGGACCGCTGCTGGGAGGGGAAAGCTGGGTGAAGCAGCAGGATAAATACTGGGACTTTGCAAAGCAGAGATAAATCCACCAGAAATGAGGATGTAAAGTAAGCCAGAGGGCTTTGGGAAGCTCTCTCACTGTTTCATTGATGTGGAAATGAACAGTGCATCCCCTGATGAGAAAGGGTAGCGGAGAAGTAAATGGATGGGCAAATGCTCCAAACAGTAGCATCCATCTCTCATAATAAGGCAGCAAAACTGCTCTCATTTCCTGTAATCTGATAATCCACCAGAGAAAGGGGGAAAATGCCTTTAAATGGTGATTATAATTCCCTTCATGGTGTTTCCTGATAAAGTGGCCCCCCAACATAGTGCTATTATCAATCATGACTACTACAGAAGCACACTGAGGCGACCATGGAGATCAGCGCCTATGGGAGGAGAGACCCTTTCAGTCCTGAAGGAACTGCAGGGTGCAATGAGCTGCACGAGGCCCCCTAAGACCAAACCCACTTATTCTGAGAGTAGTGGGATTATGTGAGCATCATGCAACCACAGCAGTGCTGGCTGGTGGGGAGGTCTCTAGACCAACCTCCTGCTCCAAACCGGACCACCACCAGTTGCTGGGTAAGAAGAGCAGCTCAGTGGTTGGTATGGTCATAACAAATTGGTTGGACTCGATGACCTCAGTGGTCTTTTCCAACCTTAATGGTTCTAGGATTCTGTGATTCTAAATTGAAGGCCAGGATCTGAAAAACATGAGCATCAAAGCTGTACGTTGTTGGATAATCTCATGAACACCAAACTGTGCTGCAGGCAGGTAGACACATCTTTGACCAGCCCAGGCTCTGGTGTGCTGGCATTTCCTCCCATCGCTTCCTCGCCTGAGCACTTCATGTCATTTTTGGTTCCTCCCTTTTCCTGCTAGTGTGTGGAAACAGTAACAGTTCCCAGGACTTTGTATTTTTGCCTGCATCAGCATGACAGTTGCAATGCTACTTCTCTTCACCCAGCAAAATGCTATGGCTGTTAATAGCTTGGCTGGCATTTGTATTTCAGAAGTATCTTGAGCACAGAGCTCGGTCAAGTGTGTCAAGTGTGAGATGCTGTAAATCTACATGATTTAAAAGATGGTCCTTCCTCAAACGAGCACCATACGATATGAGCAGGTGACCAGGATGCAATTCCTGCCCCGAAGGACTGACCTCAGATACTCCCCTCGTCTCCACAGTGCCTCTGATCTGCAGTTCCCAGGCAGCACCATGGCTTGACCTTCTCTTCTTCATCCTCTTCAACCAGAGAAGGGTCCTCAGTTGGGAAAATGTGCAATCACATGAGCACAGAAGATGATGATACCCCATCTCTACCCACCAACACACATTGGAAATGAAGATGAGCCATTGATCTTGCACAGCAAAGCCAAGTAAAGGAGGCAGCAACTCTTCCACCTGGGACACACTGACCCCTGGACATAAGAGCAGCAGTTATCCCAAGATAGCATTCACCTGCCTGCCTAAGTCCTACGCCTGAGCTGGACTGTAAGATATGAATCCCAATCCTGCTCTGCTTTCTGTCTTCTTTCCATGGTGAGTTCCTGCAAAGAACTATCTAGTCCAGCCATAAATCTGTCTTCTGTGGTGCAAGGGAAGTGGTAGAGAAAGTTGGACGAGGGAGGACATCACGGGTACTCCAAAGTAATCATTAGTGCAAAGAAAATCCTGTCCCTTCTTAAAACAAAAAGGAGATGAAGGAAAATGGTCCGTAAAACTCCCCTTTCACAGCTCGTATCATCGAGACACAGCTCTACCCAGGCTCCTGATTAATTGGGTACTTAATGGGTGACTGCTTCAGACAGTGTGCAGGAACGGCTCATACAGTGAGCAGCACTGAATCACAGCCCTCAGAGCAGGCAGAACAAAAGCCCCAGACTGCTTTACTGAGTTCTTGTTATTAAATCATCTCTTCTAGAGGGAGTGTTGTTTTACGCCGGCTCGTGGTTTCAGGCACAAGGGTTGCCCAAGTCTGCTTTTTGCTCCGCAGCTGAGAACACTTCGTTCCAGGCAGATCTACATGAAGCAAAGGAAACTCCAAATTGCTGTGAGCAGTGTAACTCTGAGGGCTCACACCTACCACCTTGCTGCCACCCCGAGACCCTTCCTGGCTCACTCTGGCCCCCCAAAGACCCTTGTTCCTCCCTAAGCCCACCACTGCCAGATGCCACCTGTACAGCCCACCCTGCAATCCGGGTCCTTGAGGGATCATTCGGTGAGCTGTACAGAGCTTGAAGACCTCATGGTGATGCCAGCCCTCCTCTGAATGTGTCCAGGCTACAAAACACACGTAAGATTGGATTTAAGACAGAAGATTTTCATGGTAAGGGTGACGAGGCACTGGCACAGGTTGCCCAGAGAGGTGGTGGATGCCCCGTCCCTGGAGATACCCAAGGTCAGGTTGGATTGGGCTCTGAGCACCTGATGGAGCTGTAGGCTTCCCTGTGCATTGCAGGGGGTTGGACCAGATGGCCTTTAAGGGTCCCTTCCAATTCAAATGATTCTACAATTCTGTGATTCTATAAATCACAACCCCAGGGACATTAAGGATTTCCCCAAAATGATGACTAATGATATCTGCTCCGTTTGCCACGAGAGGGCACTTTTACATTAATTCTCACATCCCCGGCTCCAGCCTTCCTTAATACAATAGGCAACAGTGGGATTCAGTGTCCAACTCAATAGGGGAATTTCTTTTGTAAGGATGGGGCAATGTCCTGAGCACATCATTACAGGGAGATTGCACGAAGGGATGTGGGTGCAGATGGCTCTCAGTCCATTAGCTCTACAAGGAGAAAAATAATAGCACAGAATACACAGAATCATAGGATAGGTTGGAAAGGACCTTAAAGTTCATCTCATTCCAACCCCCTCCGTGGTAAAGGGTGCCACTTGCAAAGAAAACTTCTCCAAAGGAAAAAGCTCCGTAGGGAAGATTATGCAAAAGTCTTTCAGCTCAGATGGAGCAGACACCTGCGTTCCAGCTTCTTTAGGAAAGACTCTACGCATTAGCATTTTGGACAGAGAAATGAATTCGCGTTTTGGAAAATGGACCCATTTGCTGCAGACACGAGTCGTTACTTTGCAAACACCTCACCGGCCGGATGCTGCAGGATGGAGTCCAGGCTGCTGACTTGGAGCTGACTGAAACCCTTTCCCCCCGTCCCACCTCCCTCCCCTCCATCATGCAGTAGATGTGGAAAACTGCAAACCCTGAGACTACGCATAGCTCTGAAATTACCGCTATTCATCATGTCCAATTGGCTCTTGGAGAAATCCCAACTGGTCAAGGAGTTCTGCGGCATAACAATAGGTGATTATCTTTTGTTCCAAATCATTTTGTCAGGACAGCCTCTGCTGGACTGAGACTTCCATTTGGTTTCAAGGAACAGTACAGAAGATCCAAGCAGTGAGACAGATCTTTGTTTCTCTGGGGAAAGCACCGCATGTTTGGGCAAGAAATCAACGGTGCCTTTTCAGGCAGTTAGCAGACACAATCACTATCTTGTGTTTCGGATTAAGTACGTATCTCTCTCTGTCTAAATGCCTCTTTAACTGAATTCTATAGCTCTGGTCCAGAGTGACCAGGTGAAAGAAGGGAGAGAGTGAATTAGGTCAGCCCTGGGAAAGAGAGGGCCTTTCTTCAGTCATCTTTACCCTTTCTCACTTCATCTTGGTTTCATCTTAAGAATCCAACCGTAGATACGAGACACAACATTTTGAGACACCATCAACACGGTGAGAAAGGGCAATGAAATGCTGAGCAAGCACAGAAAAATCTCACGGGAGAACGAGGGTGATAAGAGATTGGAGAAAACACGGCTTGTGAGGACAGATTGGTGGAGCAGAGACTCTTCAGCCTAGAGGAAAGAAGACCACGGTGGTAATGTGATAATTGCCTTGGCATAATTTACAGCAAAACAAATTTAGGTTGGCTTTGAAGGAAACCTACTAACTTGATGGAAAAGAAGTGCTGCAGAAGTCTGGACTCACATCTGCTGTGGGTTTTTATGAACTGGAAGCATGGTCCTTGGTGCAGTCGGTTGGACTAGGTGCTCTTGTGAGCTTTCTTCTATCTCAAAGCTTTCTCCATGGCCAAGATGATGAAATTCCACAGGCCCTGCTCATAAATGTGCCCAAAAAAGGAGTCAGTGCAAACCCAACACACAACCATGCACGCTGATGGGAAGGAGAGTAGCACTCCTCTTTGAAACCAGCACTCAGTGGCCAGAGCCATCCAATCACACACACATCCTTGCCCCCAGCATTGCTGTTCGACAAGGGTCGGTTATGGTTAAAGAGGAAGAAGCCGGCCAGAAGGACAACGGGTTGGCCGTGGGGAAAGTGAATCAGACCCCATTCTCCATAACACAATAAAGCCTTTGCACGAGCAGCCTACATGGGTTTGCCCTTGCTGACAGAATTCCAGTAGACAAGAAAACAGAACAGAGCAAGGATCACTTTGTTTCACTTGAAAGACAGAACCATGGTTCACACCTTTAAGTCAATATTACAGAAACACCTCCGGCTCCCAGAAACTTGACCATTGCTGCCAGCTTTCTTGATTACAGCAGAACTTGCACACGTTGCATCCATTCAAAGACATGCACAGCAGTGAAGACCCAGCCACGCTTCTCTCACTCTCCCTGGAAAGGCCGTGCACATCAGGAAGAAACCTACAGAATCACAGAACCGCAGAATCGTTGGGGTTGGAAGGGATCTCTAAAGGCCATCTGGTCCAACTCCCCTGCAATGCACACGGACACCCACAGCTCCATCAGGTGCTCAGAGCCCCGTCCAGCCTGACCTTGGGTGTCTGTGTCCTCCTCCACCACCCTGCTACCTCCAAGCACCCTTCTTCCGAACCGTGCTCTCCAGCAGGTCACGGCTTTGAGCGATGGTGCTATTTGCAGCAATCAGCTCTTGCTCAAGAGCCAGGAAGCGCACGGCTGAGGAGGTCAATTAACAAGAAATCAGCTCCGTAGCGTTTCCACTTTGTGGGACTCATGTTTTGTATTTGTTCCCCCTCCCCTTGTGTGAAAAAAAACCGTGTGGCAATGACTCTCGGAGACAGGGAGTGACATGTGGATCTCCGGCACCTTCCTGTTGGATTCTTTCGGTGAAGGAGTTTGACCCTTCACAAGGAGGAGGTTCGTGCCTCCGCAGGGTGTGCATGATGGGAGGGGAACATCTGCACCAGGACAGCCTCCCTGCATGCAAGAACCACCCACAATGTGTTCTTCTCCCATCACGTTACCCCGACCACAGACCCCCCGTGTCCATCTGGGGCTGCGGCTGCTGCAGGCATGTGTTTGTTGCACAAGATTCGTCCCCATCACTCATTTCACAGACACAAACGACTCCCTCCGCTCATAAAAACTCAGGTCCCGGCTCGCAATGTGATGATCTGAGAACAGAAGGGTTGCAAATGCTCGGGGAGAGCCCGGCTTTATAACCCAGGTAGCACTCAGGAGGTGATGCGCACGGTGCGGGTGAAGGATGCTCAGCGCTGAGGGTTTAGTGCTGATGGCTGCAAGCAGCACCCAAAGCACCTCCGCTCCCTGACGCTCCGGGCACCGTCCTGGATCCCAAGGAAACCCAGCAAATCCCAGCTCTGGGAGAAGTCTATTTTTGGCAAACCAGAGGGTTTTCCCCGACATCTAGCGGCCGGCGTAGACACGGACGGAGTGAGATAACGCAGCAGGAGAAAACAAGCCCTGCTATTACCAGGAAGATTAATTACCAGCGCAATAATAGCCAGGCCTTCTGATGAAATATTTTACAGTATATTGCCCTCAGGAGAGTGACTCTTTTCACTGATTTATTTTAACCTTCACATTACGCAGATACGTTATAGGCGTCTTCAGAGATGCCCTGGTGTTATTTGCCTCCTGACAGCAAATAATAAACTCTTTCTCAGCTATATAACATTTCCAAGGAAGCCCTTGACGTGACTAGAAAAATATCGAGGACAATTAAGTCACATGGCACTCACAGCCCTGTGGGAACGGCCTTGAGCTCTGCTCCAGGACTCAGATAGCATGAGAAAACCTGGTTCAAACGGAGTAGCAAGAGTCTAGGAGGTAGTAATTATTAAACATCTCCCGGTTAAAGATCCTCTGGGGTCCCTCTATTATTTTAATAATGGTTCGAGCCAACTTTAGTGCTTCCAGAGGAAAAAAATGAGAGGGGCCTGTTAGCACTGAGGAGGCAGAGCTCATCACGAGGGGAGCGGGGGGGGGGTTGGCTGCCGCTAACATTGCTCATTGGGGAGCAAGGGGGTGTTGCTCACATTGCCTCCGGGGTCCAGGTAGCTTCGGGCTCTCATTTGTATCCCGGCTTCCAGTCTCACTGGATAGAGCAATGGCACGAGCAGAGGATGTTGCATGCAGGACATCATCATGGGATCACCCACTGCTTCGTTACAGATGCCAGCATCAGTGCTCCTGCCATTCTCGGTCCCATCAAGCCTCTGGAGGTTCCTCCCCACCAGCCCGCCAGAAACCTGCTCTTTGAATCATAGAATTATTAAGGTTAGAGAAGACCACCAAGACCAAGACTGAAGGAGGGTGGGGGGGGGGGATAGTGAGCCCGTCCACGATAAGGACTGAGGTTCCTACAGCAGCAACTTGGATCAGGGTCCTCCTAGATACGGTTTCTCCTTAATTTTAGAGTACAGCAATTGGGTGGTGGAATCACCATCCCTGGAGGTGTTCAAGAACTGTGGAGATGTGACACCGAGGGCACACGGTCAGTGGGCGCGGTGGGATGAGTTGACCATTGGACTTGACGATCTCAGTGGTCTTTTCCAACTTCAACGATTCTTCCATCCCAAAGGGAATGACTTAATGACTTCTCCATGTAGAGGTTGCAGCACCAGACCTCAAACCCCCCTTTACCGACATTACAGTCCTGAAGCAAAAGCAAGCTTGCGCAGGGCTGCGACGCCTTTTTGCCTCCCTTGCTCCCGCAGTGCTGGAACAGATCCCTGCAAAACCACTTTGGCTGGAGAGCTGTTGTCAGGTCATTTTGAAAAGTCTGCAACACTTTGCAAATTGTTCTTGCTGGAGGTTGTACAATAACAGTGCCATTACTCAAGAAAAACATCCAGGAATATTATGTTAGACGCAGGTCACATCTCTCCACTCACAGTATTCCAGGAAAGGAGAAAAAAATAAGAGGAAAAGAAATTGTTAAACACAAGCTAGAGATGACAATGAAAAATTTACCCTTAACTGTGTATATTTTTATGGAGAAAGGTTATCTATCCATCCATCATCACATACAAGTACAGGAAAGAGCCTGTGAGTATTTAGATATTTATATCCTGCATGTGGAGTTGAAGAGAAATAATAGTAGTATAGAGGGACGGCTGTATCTACTCCCTCTCTCCTCTCCCTTTAGGTGTCCATTGCAAAAACTTCACACATAAATTGAAGCCGCTCATCCTATGGATTTGATCATCTCCATTAGGATGAAATGAATGGCAGTGTCCGGCTGTCTCCGGTGATGAGAAAGGGAATCGGAAGCAATTATTTCAGGTGCAAAAACCTCTCCTCTCCCAGACCAAACCCATCTATATGTCTTCTCGTCCTCATCTGTAAAGCAGAGATGATAACCTTTTGTCTCAAAAGTAGCCGGACATCCAGAGGGAAAAGGTATTGAAGACGTCAGGATGTTATCTAAGAAACAGCAACAAAATGAACAACAAAGTTGATAACGAAGGGAGCTCAATTTGTTGCCGAGCCGATGTTACAAGGACTTCCTTACCCTGCAGCAATCCCTGAGCTTGGGTTCAGATGTAAATCTTGCTGCAGGGCTGCAAAAAGCTCAGACTGCCTTCCGCATGGAAGAGCCGCATTCTCCTTATAGTTCCAACTGGGTCCTTCAAAACGTATTGTTTTTCTATCAGAAGTCGCTAAGTTCCGAGTGAAATAGTATCAAAGAAAAAAAGGTGGCTGTTCCTAAAAGACGGTCTTTAGATTCTGAAAGCAATTTGTGTCTGCAAGCATAGAATCGTGAACGTTGGAAAAGACCTCCAAGACCCCCAAGTCCAACCCCAATCCATCCCACCATGCCCACTGACCATGTCTTTCAGTGCCACATCTCCAGGGTTCTGGAACACCTCTGGGGATGGTGACTCCACCACCTCCCTGGGCACCCTGTGTCAATGCATCACTCTTTCAGAGAAGAAATCTTCCATAATATCCAACCTAATCAGCGCCGTTACCGTATTTCCCAGCATTTTGGAGGGCTGAACGCAAGAAGTACCCAAACCAACATGCAAAACAGAACTTCCTTTTTTTTCATTCTGCTACTTCTTTCACCCTTCTTTCTCACCCTTCTGTATGGGCTCCCCATCAGCAGCGAGCAAAACAGGCACTCAAGAGAGCCATGCCCAGAGTGGGTGCTTCTCTTGCACAGAGGATGCTGCGTCCACCCAACATCTCCAGCCCATGGGGAGTAGTTGTCTTCTCAAGGCCACTGAAACCCATTTTTCTGGGTTTGGAGCATAGGAACAGGGCTCTGCAAGAGGGGGGATGGTCAGAAAAAACACAGATCCTGATGCCTCCTGCTGGAAAAAGTCCCAGCCCCTGCAAAGCTGTTGGCTTTGGCTGCCAGAGATGGAAAGTGTAAGGAGTCACAGCCTAGAGGTGTCCCACGTGGTTGGATCCAGGAAAATAGATGGCTGTGTGTACATGTGTCCTGGAGCTGAGAAACTCATCCCTCCCTGTGCCGTCCCCTAAGCGTGAGCAGAGTGAAGGGAGCTGTGATGGTGATTGGGTTCCTCCTAAAGACACCCTGAGCCCCCACAAAACCCACGATGGCTCTGACAGACCCCTTCCAGCACAAAGGGAATGGGCAGCCTGCAACTGCTCCTGCCCACCTACGCTCTGTCCACGCTCCGTGGCAGCTCCTGTGCGCTTTCAGCATTTTTACACCAATGTGAGGGGCTCAGTGAGTGTGCAGCGCTGGATTCGGTGAGGTTTCACCACCTCCCTGGGTCAGAATCACGCGTGGGTCTTTAGAGGCGATTCTAACATTTCCACAAGGCTTCAACAACATTGACTTCCTTCCAATCGGGTTTTCCCTCTCCGCTGATCAATCCTTTCTGCCTTTCATACTTTTCCAGGACCCGCAGCCTCATAAAACTCCATGGGAGAACATTTCTGCCCACTCGGCACGGGCAGGAAATTCCTGACGTTTTTCACTTCTTCAGCCCAAAGAGGTGTTCACCGGGTCCATGCTCTGCCAGCACCGTCCCAGAGGGGTCCCAGAGCCAAGAGGCGACGCAGAAAAGAGGCCGAGCTCTTTCTTTTGACTGGCACTGGAAAGCCGACCTGGGTGCAACACGATGGCTCTGCAGCACCTCAGTTGTGCAATGAAAGCTGACAAACACCCCAGCCTGATCCAAAGGTTTGCAGCAGCCATCATACATGTGCTTATCCCAGCTGGGGACGTAACACAGCTTTGCCCCCCTGCAATTGATCGCATGTCAGCAACCACTTCACTCCCTGCTTGGACAGCTCTATGGATGCTGACCACGATGGCCACGAGATAGCACAGGCTGCCCAGAGAAACCTTGGTGCTCCATCCCTGGAGGCATTCAAGGCAAGGCTGGATGTGGCTCTGGGCAGCCTGGTCTACCGGTTGGCGACCCTGCCCACAGCAGGGGAGTTGAAACTAGATGATCTTTGAGGTCCTTTTCAACCCAGGCCATTCTATGACTATGATTCTGATTCTATGAACTGCAACCCTCTGCTCCATGGATTCATTCTGTAGCAAAGCCTTAAGGGAAAATGGATGTATATCTTGCCACCAGCTTTTGGGAGCAGAGATTGCCTTCGAATTGGAGCTACAAGCAGTAGCAAGAAGAAGAAAATAAAGATCTGTTGATGCTTATGCTGAGAATCTTCCCCGAGCCCTTGGGTGATTGATAGTAAGAAATCACGGCCAACCATCAAGTACTTAACACAGATGAATGAGAACCCCCA
Organism: Aquila spilogaster; assembly: GCA_024606505.1. Lineage (NCBI taxonomy): Eukaryota > Metazoa > Chordata > Aves > Accipitriformes > Accipitridae > Aquila > Aquila spilogaster. Next base: position 34,133,351 of record JANHGO010000041.1, read on the forward strand.
AATCAACAAAATTATCTCATTTGCTGTAGTCTGTGGAGAAGATACTCGGCCTTCTGGACCTCTGGATGTGTTTCAGCTTGTGTGCTCACCTCAGCCCTTCCAAACAGATTTACTCTGCACACAAGCGATAATGCACATCCCAAAGATTACAAAGCATTTCCAAGTGCTTCTAGCTCTCGTGCCATTCAGACTGAGAAATCAGAAGCATTACTGCTGCTGGTAACCGTATGCACTATCAAGCCCTGTCTCCCAGGTTTTCCTGTCCAGTGCCTGTCCATTTTCCATTGGACTGGGGGAGCCCTCTGAGTTGTGAAGGCACAGCATAATCCTGGAGAAAGAGCGAGAAGAAATTCCATAGGGGAAGCGTGACTTGTGGGCCTGACCATGGGCACAGCTCTGCAGGAATGGCTCTGTATGTGATGCTCCTCCCGCACTGCTGCTGTTGAGTGAGGTGGGCATTGCAGTGCTCATCGGAGCAATGCACAAGGATGGAAGGCAAAAAAAAGTCACTTGTTTTCAGCCAAGGAAGATGAGTCTGCTTTGCTTTGGTGACTTCACAGCTAATAATTCCCGTATGTTTTAGCACCTTCTGCAAGATGACTCCTTCCCAGTTTCCCAGTCCGGCTTCTCATTGCTGTGGACAGCTGGGCCACCAGGGGACAACTGCTCCCCTCTCCTCTCTTACTTGGGAACCAGTCCCAAACCAGGTAAGCCAGGAGTCCTGTTGCTTTGCTGCCTCTTTGGTGCCACCCAGCCCAGCACAAAGCTCAAGTCAAGGCTCCCGGTTAATCCAGACAGGCACCGTTCTGACTCTGCCACTGGACTTTCCTGGCAGGCAGGGAGCCGGAGGCAGCCAGGGAAGGAAATTTTCTAAGCATAAAACCCACAGCGTCTTCAGCGTTGAAAAAGTGTCGAGGCGCACACACTTGACCCAAACTATTTATAAATGGAGACTCAATGGAAAGGCGACGGAGCTGAACCAACCTGCAGTTTCCACCCCACCCCTCTCCCTGCAGTCGGTCACCCCAGCGATACGGCACCAGCCAACACCCTCAGCTCCAACATTTCCAGCTCAAAATATATCTGAGTGGCTCAAGTGCACCTCTCAGAGGAAAAGTGGGTCCTGGATTCCCTACGATATGTGGATGGTGGTCCTCAAGGTGGAGTTGCATAGGGCATATCAGGAGGAAGCCTGGTTCAAACGCTCAATGCTTCAGATGGCTCCAAATGAGCCCGCAGTGTGCCCAGGTGGCCAAGAAGGCCAATGGCATCCTGGCTTGTGTCAGAAATAGAGAGGCCAGCAGGACTGGGGGAGTGGTTGGTCCCTTGTTCATGGCACTGCCAGCCCAGCGCTGCCCTTCCAGAATTGGTTTCTCCTCTTCAGGCAGAGGAAGAAGAGGAGGATAAAGGACACAGAGGTAGAAAGAGGAAGAAGGAATAATCTGGAGATGTACAAGCCCCTGAAATGTGAAATGTTAAGACCTAGGTCTATCCTGAGCCACCAGAGACACTGAGGATTGGGAAGGCTTCCAGGTTAGGTAGGTCTCGAGCATACTTTGCAGGACTCTCTCACCTATGGATCCAAACGCCACAGCAGCTCCTGCTCCCCGCATCCCATGGGCAAGCTGAACCTGGCCACCAAGAGCCCACCTCCTTCTAGAGGACACCACCACGAGCCCATACGAAAAGCAACCATCTGTCACTCATCATAACGAAAAGCAATGAAGAGAAACAGACAGCAGACCCCGAAGAAATCTTTCTCAAGTCCCGTACTTCATAATTTTCTTTGCAGAGCTCATGGCTGATCCTCCGCAGAAGGTCCCATGCTTCAGAAGGAAGCATTACCAGATTTTTTTCTCGGGCCGTTGCAGGTGATAATCCCACTTTTATCACGTTCTTCTCACAGGAACCATAGAGGGATGCTGCACTTCCAGCGACGAGCAGATTAATTGGGTTTAAGATGCGTAAAATTTAAAAACCACCAGGGGAGGAAAGAATAGCAAAGTCTTCCTGAGCTTTTTATTGAACTCTCAGGGAGTGAGGGATACGTGTGATGCAGATGAACAAAAACACTGAGCTGGAAAGGAGCTCAGGAGCCCACGGAGACCACCCTAGGTGGCTGAGGAAGGATTATATTGGAATGGGGCATCCTGCAGGGATGGCACAACACAGGGATGGGACGGAGAACAGCTTCCAGGGAAAGGGCCTGGGCCAACAAAGGCCAAAGCTTTGGTAGACAGTGGCCAACAGGAATGTGCCAGCAAGCCATGGGGCTGGAGGTTGGGGCATGGAAGGAGATGCTGAGAGATGAGGGTGCAGTTGGAGCGAAGGCAAAGGGCGATTTTACTGTCGTCTGCAGCTCTGTGCTCAGTTGGTGGGATCCCCTTGGATGTGCCCAGGGATGGGAAGAGAGATCACAGCACAGGTTAGAACAGGAGAAATCCCTGTCACAGAATGCTCCTGTACACCCACAGCCTTCTTGCTGCACAGAACTCAAAACCAGGCACTACGGACCAGTCAAGCTTTTCCAGCACCAGGTGGAAGGTTGGCTATTAAGGAAAATGTCTTCTCAGAAAGAGTGGTGATGCAGTGGCACAGACTGCCCATGGAGGTGGTGGGGTCACCATCCCTGGAGGTGTTCCAGAACTGTGCGGATGTGGCACTTGGGGACACGGTCAGCGGGCATGGTGGGGTGGGTTGGGGTTGGACTTGGGGATCTTGAAGGTCTTTTCCAACCTTAACGACTCTATGATTCTATGATAAGAATCATCACCCAAGTCTTACGTATCCCATCCTGCTAGTGCTTTGCAGCAGATGCATGTCTTCTTTTGCAGCAGCATCACCTTGTGACCCAGCTGTGATCCAGCTGCAGTTGGGAACCCAGCTCATCTCCTGCAACGCAGCTCCCGAGAGGAGCCAGTCCATCCTTCCCTCTGGGACACAGCAAGGTTTCCCACTCATCTTACTGGAGAAATAGCTTCAAATTCCTCTGATAGGAAGGAGCCCCATTTTTACAGGGTATCATTTTCATCAAGGAGAGGAGGTGGGTGCAGAAGAGATGCTGACTATGTGCCAGATGGACACAGATAAGCCCTGGGCCAAGTTCTCACTTCATCATCACAGCTGATTAACCAGGAGGTCAAGGGCTTGAGCAGCAACCCCACTGTGTTGCAACTCTCATACAGACACGAGAAGTTTGGGAGATACATCCCGTTGACAGCAGTAACGGGGATATCTAAACTCACTGTGTTGGTCGTGGCTGCTCATGGGCTGTTCTGGTAATGCACGGAGCGAAACGTTTTCCTGCTCTTTAGAAACTGGGATAAGAGGCAAGAGTTCAGGTTCCAAAAAACACTCAGATATAGGATCGTGGATTTCTCCACTGCTCCATAATGAGCTCCTCCTGAGAGCAGCACCGAGCCCCTGATTGGGAGCTGCGCGGGGCAGGGCCCTCCGCCTCCACTCCTGAGCACGAGGAAGGATAAAGCACCACTGCACGAAATACAGCTCCGCTTTGGCTCCGAAAACATTTTGGCATAACTTGTTAACTTGAATTTTATCTGCAAACGTTTTCAGCCCGATACCACAGGGAATCCTGATTTTCTGAGACTTACCAACAGGAAATCCCTGAGCTGGAGGGTTTAGCTGTAATGAACTTATTGTATATTCAAGCACTGAATGTCAATTTGGATTATGATGTCAAAAATAAGCACTGAGAGCGTGCAACCATACCCTGGGGTCACCTGTCAGGAACTCCAGACTGAAATTGGCCAGATATAGACCAGAACAGCCCTGATTTATTTTTTCCCTGTGCAAATACAACAGCGAGGACTGACCGAACCTACTGCATCCTGGAGATGAGCCCCCTCCTCCTGTCCCCAGTGCCTTCCTCCACTTCACGTGGGGCTTCCTTGGCTGGGAATGCTTTGTTAGAGGCTGCCCTAAGAGCCCAGGACCCGTCAGATGTGTTGGGAGATTAAATCCCGCTATTAGCACGCATCTAAGTCACCGCCACTTGTGTCATTCTGGGACCCCAAAGCAGAGATCAGGAGCCCCATCCTCCCAGACACGCAGGTGAAGACAGCTCTCGCTCCTCAGCCTCAGGCTGAAGGCACACAGGAATTCATTTGGAGTATGGGATACGAGAGGAGCAGTGCACGGGGGATAATTAACAGTTAAATCTCCCTCTCCAGGCACGTAGGCCCCTGTTCAGGGGGTTCAGGCAACTTGTCTCTATCTTCATCCCCACCCTTATCCCCATCTTTATCCCCACCTTCATTCCCATCTTCAGCCCTATTTTTGTCCCTGCCATCATAGAATGGTTTGGGTTGGAAGGGAACTTAAAGTCCACCCAGTCCCAACCCCCTGCCATCCTCCTCTATTAATCACACTGCTCTCTCTTATTATGTTCTCTCTCATTAATGGCCCCACTTTCCCTGAGATTTCCTCCTAAATCCTTCCCATGGAGACCCTACAGCTGGTTATGGTTATCTGGATGGAGAAGCAGCCGGGAGACAAGAAACCAAATTTGGTTTCTTCAACCAAGAGATGGGAGATTGGAGCCTCCAAAGCAAACTTCCTTTACAAACCCGGATTTCCATTCTCCCTCCTGTAACTCTCTAACCAACTTGTTGTGAGGCTGGCACAGAGATAAGACCTTCGTTTGCTTGAAGAAAGCAGGAAACATTGAGTTTCCTCTCCCTCGTACACACATACTCAACTGGGAGATCACAGCGCAGCCATCGAGGTGAGGGATGGGGTTTTGTGGCCTCTTCTCTCCGGAGCCGTTCAGAAGCCCTGAAAGTCAGGGATGTTGGATGAGACTGAAACCACCGACCTGTTCACACCGGTTTTCTATGGAGGAAAGGGGCTGAAAAGCTTTGGGTCACCTTTGCCCTGGCAGGTAGGGGTGGCTCGCTGGGATCTGCTTTACTCGTTCGCCTCCTACCCAAAATCACAGTGGAGGTTGGGATTGCTTCCTGCAGAGATGCTCAAGCAAAATAAACAAACAAACAAATAAATAAATAAAATAAAGCCAGAAAAATCAGCGAATGATAAAAGTGGTTGGGTTGGAAGGGGCTCCTAAAGATCACCTCGTTCCAAACGCTGCTCTGCTGGCCAACAGTTTGACGCAGCGTGAGGCTGCAATGCTTCTCATTGCTGCTGGAAGTCCTCCTGCACACAGCGAGCCCCAGCAATCAGCCACGTCCTCCAGCGCTGCTATCTGGCTAACGTCAGGCAGTGAGGATTAAAGCTTCCCGCTCAGGCCATCTGCAGTTCCCAGGCAAGCTGACAGCACCTTGGACTTCTCACCCAGGACAAATCCTAGCCCGGTTTAGCACGAGGCATCCAAACAACGACTCGCCTTGTCACACCGCACGCTGCTGACAAAGTTATCGCTTTCCAAACAACCCAGAGCTGAGCCAGCGGGGCCCTCCGCCCACTCCAACATGAGAGCATTTCCTGCTGGCCCAGGGAAAGGTTACTGAGGATGCACACGGAGCAGAGATCGCTGCTGCAGGTCATAGAGTCACAGAGTCATTTGAGTCGGAAAGGACCTTAAAAGCCATCTCGTCCAACAACCCTGCAGTGAACAGGGACACCCACAGCTCCACCAGGTGCTCAGAGCCACATCCATCCCAACCATGGATGTCTCCAAGGTTGGGCATCCACCACCTCTCTGGGAAAGCAGGCTGTGGGGCTGCGCTTGCTCTGTATCAATGTTTGAGGTCTCAGAAAGGTGCTCTGTACCTGGCAGGCAAAGGGCATGAAAGCTGAAGGCTGGATGTTAAAAGTGGACTGCTGTACAGATGATGAAAAGGTGCAGAAGGAATGTGCTCAAAGCCAACTGGGAATTAAACATTGAGATGCTGTGGCTGCAAAGAGGTGTTTCTGGCTGTTTGAGTGAGTGCCCCACGCTCCTCTCAATGCTTCCTTTGCAATCTGCTGTGCTAGGAAGGATCTCTACACTCTTCTTAAATACCGCGGTTGAAGTTGCAAGCAATACACTGAAAAATCTAGGTAAAACTCATGGCCAATATAGGATAACGTGTCAGACAAGAACTAAAAACTCACCCCAGCCTGAGACTCACACAATTCTGGCAAATCCAAGTGGGAAGTGAAAACCCTTAAGCACCCTTTGAATGGAAGATCTGCAAAGCAGAGCGGCTCAGTGCCTCCTGCTCTCTCTTCACATGGTGATCCTGAAGCACAGAATCATCAAGGTTGGAAAATACCTCTAAGATCACCATGTCCAACCATCCACCTACCACCAATACTGCCCACCAAACCATGCCCAGGAAGCTCGTCGCATCTCATCCAGCAGCTGCCCTGCACACATTATTAGCAGCTCTTTGCGACCACAATCTGCTCAAGCACCAAGCCTGGGGTTCCGGCAGAATAAGCTGAAAGCTTGCTGAAAGCTTGTGGTTTTGTGTAAATCTGGGTAGAGAAATAGCCTGGTGTGCCTGTTTCTAAGCAGCTGTGGGGATTACAATGAGTTGCGTTGCACGTACGCAATACACACCTGCTCCACACCAGTGGTGCTGGCAGGGGAAATGGGAGAGGCGGTGGGTATCAGTAGGTGGAGAAGCCCTCCAGAGCGCAGAGAGCGCGCTCTCCTTTTGAAAGGCTTCTGATAGCGTGAAGGAAATCAAACATTTAATTCATTTCTTTCCCAAAGGGATTAAGTTCTGGGGTTTTCTGGTTCATTGGGGTTTTTTTTTGGTTGGTTGGTTGGTTTTTTTGTTGGTTTTTTTTTCTTGCAATCATAAATGAGAAACAGAAAACAGTTTCAGAGATGCTCACCTATCCTTCAACCTAACAACGCTACTTTAAATGAGGGCTGGAGGAAGCCACTCTCTTTTTGCTTTTGTCCTTCCCCTGAAGGTTCCCAGTCCGAACACACAGCACAGCGTGCAGCAGGGAAGGAACAGCCAACCACCAGGGAAGAATCACATTCCTGCTTCTCAGACCAGGTATTTTTGGGCCCGGAATCCTACCTCTCCACAGCATCTCTGCCTGCTGCAAGGGGCTGGAGTTTGGCATTTGAGTGGAACCCCAAAGCACTGCTGGAGCTGAGCAAAGCCAGCAGTTAGCAGCTGCCGCTCTAAAAGCTCTGACCCTGGGCTGTAGCTGCCAAATATCCTTACAAACCAGGCACATCCAAATTCAGCTGGACATGGGATGGGTATTGAGCCATGGGCAGGAGTATGGCGGTCCATTTGAGAGAATCCTCATCGCCTTTCAGACCAGGTATCAAGACACAGCGGAATGGTGAGACAGAGATGAACTTGGTTTCTTGCCACAGCTCCTAGCATGGGTTTAAACGTTTGTGAAAGGAAGGAAGAACTCAGTGAGATAACCACAGCGCTGAGATGTTATCAGAACATCTGCACTGTGTCCATCACTCGCCCCGTTTTCCCTTGAGGAACCATTCCCTCTCGGTCCCACATAGCGCACACCACCGAAACCACAGAAAATAGGCACGCATAACGTTCCTCTTTCCACCAGGACACTCGTGTCTCCAATTACAGCACGGAGGATGTATCGGGTTGCAGCGGAATTTCACTATTGCCATCATTTCACAGGGAGAAGATTAATATGAGAACATAATTTCCAAAGCCAGCAGCCATGCTCCGAGCAGCGCTCGCCGTGTCAGACAAAACCACAGATGACAACCCCAACTCAGCCAGGGCTCCGATCTGGGACCAGAGCCTGGAAGCAGTCTCCCGAAGGCAAGACCAGAGGAGCGAGAGCTGGAAAGAAGGGGCAGAGACATTTCTGAGTCTCACCAAGGAAAGGCAAAGGCAGCACGGTGGTGATGGGTTGATGGTTGGACTTGATGATCTTGGAGGTCTTTCCCAACCTTAATGACTCTATGATTCCTCCATTAGGAAATACCCTGTAAGAAAACAAGACTTCTGAAAACAGCCTCATGCTTGCAGCACATTTCAGTCCCAGCTGCAAATAGAAATGCTGGGGACCCCAGGCAACAAAGCCAACTGGAGGGATATCCCTTCCCACATGGAGAAGCCAACGGAGACACAGAGCTGGGATTAAACTCTGAGTGCTGCACCATGCTGTGACTTTCCATAGGAAGGGAGGAAGATGAAGAGAGAATTCTTCCCACCAGCTGGATTCCTTCTCCCGCTGCCCAGCCCGTCCCATTCCCGTGTCCAACGCCAATACCTTGTGCAGAAGTCTACGCGCCAACCTGACAGGTTTTCCATCCACACCAATTGCACGTTCAAGCTTAATGGGTTTTCATGCAGATGTAACTTAATTAACTGACTGCCCGGTTACATCCTATATGAGATTTTTAGGCAGCTGAAACCGTTGCACATTTTCAGAGCTGTTCCTGCCAGTGGTAATGTGCTATGCCACTCCAGGAGGAGCTGCCCATGAGGAGTTGTCCGTGATTTCATATTAACACCTGAGACAAGACCATGGAACTTAGTCTGCGAGTATATACGTACTTATATACGTACTTACATATTCTTTAAACAGAGATGCAAAAAAACACAATTTTAGAAGTGAGACAAAGCTGGCTTGAGCAAGTTGATATCAGCTCACCTTTCAAGCACTATCCTCTAAAGTCAAGAGAATCACAGAACGGTTTGAGTTGGAAGGGACCCTTAAAGGCCATCTGGCCCAACTCCCCTGCAGTGCACAGGGACACCCACGGCTCCATCAGGTGCTCAGAGTCCCTTCCTCCTGACCCTGGGTGTTTCCAGGGATGGGGCATCCACCACCTCTCTGGACAACCTGTGCCAGCGCCTCATCACCCTTATCATAAACACTTTTTTCTTATACCCAGTCTAAATCTCCCCTCCTTTAGTTTGAAACCATTTCCCCTCATCCTATCACAACAAGTCCCTCTTTCTCATAGCCCCCCCTTTAGATGCTGAAAAGCTGTGAAGTCATCAGCATCCAGTGCTATTCATTTAAGAGCATTATCCCTCTGACACAGCGGGATGAAGGCCTTGCTGGCACCGAGCTAACAGCACCAACCCCTCTGGCGCTGCCTCTTGGCCCCGCACGCAGAACGTGGGCCACTGCTGGCAGGTGGACCTGACGGAAAGCCAGCACTGCTGCCAAAAGGCCAAAAACCCAATAATTAGAGCAAGTGTTAGATTTATTCCCCATCTCACCTCTCCCCAGCCAAGGAAACTACAGTTAGCTCTGCCTAAAGAAACAGGCTGAGCTCGTTTCGGGTACTGTAGGCAATCAATGCGGGCATGCAGCATCAGGCTGAGGAGTGCTGCTCTGCAGCTGGGGCACAAAACATCCTTCCCTTCCCACGAGAGCCACTGGGCTGCCCAGGCAAAGCTGAAAACACAGCTTATATTCTCCTCCACTCGCAGTTCTGGGAGAGAATTTCTCCTGTGCAGGAGCAGAAAGCGTCTGCTTACAGGAGTGGGGAAAGCAGTGCCAGTCCACACGGGGATTCCTCCAGCCAGTTTTTGGCTCAAGAGAGCTGTGTCAATGGGTTCTTTGTAATACCTGAGTACCAGAAGTAGTTTTTATTTATTTTTTGTTGGATTTTTTGGTGGGCAGTGGTTTGGTTCTATTCAATAAAGCCAAGGTAAGCCAGAAATAGGTTATTTTTTCCCCGCTAAAACAAAGACGACCCAGGCTGGACCTGACACTGCTGTTCTACAGATACGTCAAGGAGCAATACCCAGAGCAGAAACTGAAATGAGGTTTTAACAAAACAACTGTAAAAAGGTAACTTATCAACGTTAGACTGAACGGAGTCCAACAGACTAAACCCAGGTGAGTCAATGCAACACACACAGAACAAATTCCATCTACAACAGAGCTGACACCTGACAACTAATCCCTTAAAGAAAAAAGTTGGAAGACGGTGTCGCTTCCTATCATACACAAAACAGGCTGATAGCGAAGTAACCAGCAAGGAAACCTCTCAAAAGGGGATTTATTGGCAAGCTACAGCCCTTCTCACCTGGGAACAGAAGGACTAGGGGAGAAGGTGCTCTCCACCCATCTTCGTCCATTTGAAAGTGACAAATGGAGGCACAAAGAGCCCAAGGTTTGCCTGGAACAAGTCTGCCCTCTCCAGCAGCACCTCTAGCAGCACGTTTCAATACAAACCTTTTCCCTTCGTAGCTTATTATTCACTTCAGTGCAACTCCGTTTCAATAAAGCTGTTCAACGCAGCAGAACAGCTTGAGGTAAAATTTCTCTCCTGTATCTTCCCACTTCAGCTTCAGGACCATACAGTTGGCGTCCTGGCATTTTGCTCTCTGATGACAGACAGATGGGGTGGGAGAAAATGATTTAAAATTAAGGAAAATCAACACAAAACCTGTTGCACTGACGAAGCCCGGGGTCCTGATAGCTCTTCTCGTTGCACCGCTTCCCACTGGCAACCTCACGCCGTGGACGGTCCCCACGAGGCTCACGCAGCCGTCTCCTGCTCAATGGGAAAGCAACATTTTTAGGCAGACACATCTTGCCGATCAGCTGGGATCACAAGAGGTGCTGGATGAGCAGCAATGCCTCCCCAGTGAGGCAGCACAGCCCTTCCACCACCCGTAAAGCTCCGCAAAGCCAGCTGTCTCCCAGCCCCACCGGTGCCCGGAGCTGTTTTTCCAGCTGCGTGCCATCTTTTTGGATGGAGCATGAAAAACGATGGCAGTACCACTTTGCGTGACACGGAGCCAACGAAGCAGCCAGCTCTTCTAGTAAACCTCCTCGCCCAAACATTCGCGTTTGGGTCAATAAGTGCTTGATGAACTACAAGCTGCAGGATCTGGGGGGCCGGGGAGGACGCGCTGCTTCAACTCGGGCTTGTAAAGCAAACACAAAGAAACCATTAATAGAAGACACGCAGCTTTTGAGTGATACTAATCAGTTTTATTTTATAAATACAGATGAGCTTTCCCGCAATTACCAAGATAGTTTTAATGTGTCATCGACTATGGGATACTTGGTTTTCGCTTATTTTAAATACCTGGTCAAGCAAGGATAAGCCAATGCCGTTGTGCTCGCTATAAAAATAGAGTGGGATACGATCTTCCAAAACTAATATTCTCCAAAAATCTTAGGAATTCCTAGCGAGGGGGAAAAGACTGCAATGAAATGCTTTCTCCACTTGAAGACGTTTGCAGACATTTAACAGTGTCACAGCTGTGCAGGAACTGAAAGGCTCCTGACAGTTTAAAGCACACTGTGATATATCTTCTCACCTTCCAACTTACTGTCTGTTTCCCTCCCACTGTGCTATTTTCAAAGCCATTTACGGGGGAAGAAAATAAAATCACAAAAAAAAAGCTGCAGTCCGTACAATCCTCCCATCCTCCACAGCAAAGATGTTGGTTGATGCCTTAATTAGTCCTACAGTGCTGTTTCCCCTCCCCCCTTCACACCTTCTATATAAAAGTGATAAAAATGGTAAATAAGTCTGGGAGCAATTTAAGGTCTACAAAAGATACATCCATAGAAAGGCCAAAGAAGCTCTGTGACTCAAATGCAGAAATCAACTGTTGTGTTTGAGACATTGACAGTTCCAGGGCTCCAACGGGAACAGCAACACGAGAAAAACAAACTTCATTTGGTTGGGTGCCACCTGAGAAAATGTGCAACTAAGGAGCAAAATCTGAAGTCCCACTGATGCTCTACAAACCTAATTACATGTCGCCTAATTGCTCTGAGACGCTCCGTGTTTGCCTATGAAAGACTGCGACTTCACTACTACTCTTTGGGTTGCTCTGAGAAGTCACCACCGTACACAGACTCCTGTCATCGTGATAAAGGAAAATTAGTGCGACTACAATCTGCTTTGTGCTACTTTGACTGTGCCGGATTTCACCCCTCGGTGTGCCCGACCGACTCAACAGTACTGAATTTTGGCTGAAATCGAACTGCTAACAGAAGGTAGCAAGGAACAATTGGAGGACAGAGGATCTTCTGCTCACCTCAAGAAGAACACGCTGTGCTGGCTTCAGGTATTCAGTTCTGGCTCGCAATACGCCCAAGTACAGTGGAAATTCCCTACCTAATTTTTCTCAAAGATGAAAACAGTGCTTTAAGCCCTTATGGACATTTCTGACACCATTTCAACAGAAGAGTTTATTCAGGGGAGATGATACTCACGAGTGTGCCCAAATTCACACCTGAGCTTGCAATTGGAGTCATGCTCAATGCCTCACAAAAACGAGGTCTCTGCTTCTGAGTGCTTCCACCTTACTGAGACAGACCAAAGAAATGAATCAGCAGAAAGGCTCAATCCAGCAACTCGATGGTAGGCACAACCCAATCCGGCAACTCAATGGCGGACACAACCCAATCCGACAACTCAATGGTGGACACAACCCAATCCGACAACTCAATGGTGGACACAACCCAATCCGATAACAAAATGGTGGACACAACCCAATCCGACAACTCAATGGTAGGCAGAACTGTTAAAGGTAACAGAAGGATGCGAATATAGTTTTAATACAGTCATTACAGTGTTACCTGGAAAAATGTATATTCTAGAATGGTGCTATTGCATATACTGGTTCTCACATACACATCTTGCTTTGACAACAGATAGTTGAGATTATACACATCCACACTTTAAGAAGTTAATTTAGACTAGCCTTATGGTGACGTTAGGAGAGAGAGTGGGTCACTGGTTCAAAAGAAAGTATGGACCAGGAAGGAAAACCAAAAAGCCAGGCATGATGAAGCTATATATTTTTTATATTTAGAGCTCGTGACCAAGCCTGAATTCTTGGGTATACAATATAGAAAGCAAGAGCGATGGAATCCAAACTCAAACAAATACCAGGAATCACAATACAGGCTGCTAAGTGCTTTCCCATTAGTTAGCCAAACACATGCCATGTGCGAGTGGCCCCACAACAAAGCTCCAGCCAACGCCAGAAGGTTCTTCCTTAATACACAGATGGTCCGGTTAAAGGGATATTAATTTAGGTGAATTATGCCAAGTGCCTCCCTTCTACAGAGGGTGGAGTGATTCCTTAGGTTTGCCTAATTCCAAGTGCTGAGCACAGTGGGTGAGCCCCACTCACATCATGGACTCGTTAGGCTTCCGATGATTAGCTTGGAGATAAAGCGTGAAGTGAAATGGAGAACGAGAAATGAGATTTTTCTAACAAACCTTAGAGGTGGTTGGGCCCTCAAGGCCTCTACCAGTAGGAACACTGAGCATGGAGGAAAGGAGGAAACATGAAGATGATGAGTCAGGCACAAGGAAAACGCAGGTGCTCGGCTCCCTGGCAAGTGCACACCACCAGCAGAAGACCCACCAGTGCAAACTTCCGCGACTGCACAGCACAGCCGAGAGAAAGCTGTCCGACTACCGCTAATTCATGGCATTTCTGTCACACCGACTGCATTGCTCAAGAAAGCACAGGAGTACACGGGAGAACACGAAGAGGGCATATTGTAATTGCATTTTTAAATTAACTTCTTTTTTCCTTTCCTTCTGAAAAGATTAAAATAAGTTCAATTGTAAATAACAAGAAAACAAATATTCATAGGAGGGCCTGATCAGCACTTGAAGTTTTTTTTTTTCCAGGAAAGCACTTACAAATGGACTCCACTGCCTAAAAAAAAAAACACAAACCCCAACAGATTATAAATACCAGACATAAGAGGACTGGAAGCAGAATCAAAATTTACCTGGGCTGTGAATATACCATGATCCTGTGTTATCGTGCTCAGTAACAAGTCCACTTGTTCTAACACCATTGGAATAGCTTTAGCTTTTTATATATATATATATAATTAATATAAAGAATAAGTGCAATTTTATCTCTATTCCAGATCACCGATTTCACCTCAATGTCCGCTACCAAATCCCTGTCCCAGCTCACTTGTCCGAACTTTTACGCGGCCTGCGGAAGCTGGACATGTTTTCATTCAGTGCATAGATCCTCCGAGAGAACTCCTCAAACTCCCCTAGGACCTGTTCATCGCACTCCACCGCCACGGCGTGCTCCACCGGGATGGAGTTAAAGTCTTCTAGCTGATCTCCCGTGCTGAACCCTGTCGCTTCCATCCCCATTATTTCCTCTGCTTGCTCCACAGTGCAGCAAAGAACGGGGCCGAGCGAAGGCCGAAACTCACAAGGCTGCTCGCTGCTTGCGGTGCTGGAACACTCACCGGGCAGCAACGCCCCATTTATTGCACTAGTATGTCCTAGGAAAGACTCCTGCTGGTCTTGGGTATTGTTTAGGCTCCCGTTTTCTCCATTTAAACTGCCACACAAGTCCTCTCCTTTCTTATTTCCTTTCGAGGAGTCCATGGAGGTATCGAGGGAAGAAGATATCGATCCGGGTTTTTTGTCTAATTCTCCTACGTGGGCTGCAATGGCTACAGGCTGCGTTAAAGCAGAGTTGTAACTAGGAGGAGGAGTTTTGTACTGCAGTCTCTCGTTTCCCGTGCTGGCTCGTTTTCGGAGTCCTTTATCTGGAGAAGGAAGCCCACTGGAAAAGCCAACATCCAATCTGCCGAAGCTAGAGCTCTGCCTCTTTGGAACTGGAATTGCACTGGATGTATGGTGTCGATCACTATAAAAGAAAGAAAAGATAAATCACAGCTGTCAGGCACGCTCACGAGCAATACAGATGTTTCACCAAAGGCTGAAGCAATTATTTTATCACAACTCCGAGCTCTGTCTGGCCAACCGCTCGTATCCTAAAGTGCTAAAAACCCCACAAGTGTTTAACGCCATATGAACTGCAGAAGACACCCCAGAGGACAGCTTTACTGAAAGCCGGCAAGATCGTGCGGGGAACATTTACAAAACCCCGTGATTTGAAGAGTCAATCACCCAAGAAACCACCACGTTACGTTAATTCGGACTGTTAACACCGTTTTATAGGACCAGGCTGCGCTTTATGAATTATTACTGTTGACCGTGTATTTATGTATTTATGGCCTGTACTGGGCCATCATAAACTCTTCAAAAGCAAGTAATAAGGGCTGAATCCTCTACGAGAGACTTCTTCCAGCAGTGGACTTTACTGACAGCTGCACAAAGGAGGAAAGCCACAGTAACTGTGCTATTTGCAGATGATTATTTTTGCCAGATCTTTTGCTTTGCTGTGCCAATCGTTCCAAACCGTTTTGGACAAGCATCAGCATCGGTTTCTTGAGGAACGTGGGATAATCAAGCTTCATTTACAAGTTCAATTTGACTGTTAATACGGTTCCACTTACACTGTCTCAGGGTCTGTAATTTGGAACATCCGCTTTACGTCATCCGGGGCGTGTTACGGGAATTTTCCTTCATAGGTTTAATCCTTATCCAAACATAATCACCACCCGATATGCAAATAGTATGCTGTACCTCGACTTAAGCAACCAGTCCATTTTCCTTCCATACCGTTACTTCTGATCCCCTGAATACACAACCAAAACTCAACTGCTGTCAGTATGAGTCCACTTCATTATCTCCATTTAAAAGAAACTCTCTGCTCCTATCCAAGGCCTGATACATTTTGGGATTTGCCTTGCAGGGAGAAATCTCACAACAGCACTTATGAACAGCCCCCAGTGTGCATCCTTTTCCATCGTATTTTTGGTTTCTCCCTTTTGTAAACAGGATAAGCCAGATTGCCCCAGGTCAAAAGAAAGCATCCCCATGGGAAGGCAGCGTGCAGTTCTGATGCTCTTTCATTTCCTCTCCCACCTTGCTTCCTCCCTGGCTGCCCCTTAATACACACACTGGGCTCACTTCTCTCCTCTAACAACCCCAGTCACCTTAAGGAAAAGCTGCTTGTCCGAATCTACGCTTGCAGACAGTGGAGTAGAGAGATAGGCACCACACATGCAGCCAGCAGCAAAGCCAGCAACTTTCTCCTTAGATTTCAACTGCTCTTTGACCTCTTTAAGGCAAACCAAAGAGCATTCAAAGCTCTCTCTGCAAAGGTTCAGAGCATTCTCAGTGGAGGTGACAAGTCAGAAAGCAGCATGTGCCACAGGCGCTCTCAAGCGTTGTGTATGCAGTCTCAGAGGTTATCCCTTGGTCCCTCACTGACCAGAGACTTTCACACGTGGATTTTCAATATCTCAGCCAACCCTGGTACAATCAACCAATTTATTTCCAGAATGATGCAACACGACAAAAATCTGAGTCAGGACAGTTGAAAACTCTGTACAGGCCATGTGCACTGCAGATGTACGTTAGGGATGGCCTGCTCTCCCCTCCCTCTTCTCGAGCTTGGTCCTTCCAGCCTTGAATCAGACAATAAATAAGGATTTATTTGGTATGACTTATTTCATTTAATTCTGTGTATTTCAAGACTTCACTTTTTCACATCTCCTCCAGGCTTGCTGAATCTTCACAAAGCTGAGTCCAAAGCATGAGCTGGGACCAATCTGGCTGCTAAGAGGAGCCCAAACCTGTCACAAATCTTGCAAGGTACACAGAGGAGCGTGACAGAGCAAGAGCTTCAATGCTACAAAGGTTTGGATAGGCCTTGCTCATTACTCTGTTGAAAGCTTGGGTGCACATCCACCAGGAGACTTCAGAAGGAATAGCTCTAAGCTTGGTGTAAAAGCCACAGTGTAAGATCTTGCATCCTTTACATAACAAAGAAAGGTTTTGATGTCAAGTTATCAGATATGCAACAGCCACTATGACAGCAAGGGTTTCTTATTTCTTGATCTAGGGACAATGATAAGAAGGGCTTACAGGAAGTTCTGCCCTTTTTCTGAATCTTATTTGAGTATCTACAGCCCTGGGGAAGGCATTCAAGAGATCAAAATCTAACCCTGGAAGAACTTCAAGCTCTACATTACATTGTGAATTTAAGCACAGAGGAGTGTTTCTAGAAACAGCCGTAAAGCCATCTACTCCTTGCACAGTATTTTGGTGATAAAAGCTCTTGCCTGAAATGCAAGCAGTCAGAAAAGGGTCCAAAGAAGACACAAGAAAAGCACAGTGGCCTGAACACAGTGGCGTGTTTGGAGCAGGTTCTCCTACTGCGTATGATTAGGCTCTTTAAAGGACAAAGACATTCGTGCAAAGAGCTTGGCACAAGACTAATTAGCAAGCCCCAAATTACCTTCAGTAAGAGTTGATCAGTCCAACTTAGGTACAACAGTACGTTTGCTATGAAGAAACAGCAGAGATGTAAGTGCCTGAGTACAATGAACATGAAAACCTGTGGTGTCTAATTAGCCCAAGAGAAGCAGCTATATACATTGTTCCGGTGGGCATGTAAACTTGAGTTCCTCCTAAAAAGAAACATATCCCAATTCTTTTGTAGATGTTGGCTTTGCAGGCAAAAGGGTGAGATGTTAATTAGTCTGCACGACCAGAAGAGTTTTTAAAGTGCTTGTTATGACAAGGCCATTCAAGTTAACATGTTATGTATGTCTGAACAATACCTCCTCAGTCCAGCAGCCTAGAAGAAAACCTTCTCTTAGTAAGTTGAACTGGCAGAATGATCTACACTAAGTGATCTAACAGCCTAAACGTAGCAGCAATGCAGAGCTAATCTCCCTCATTTACAAAATAACCTCCCCGTTCTTCAGCAGAGTACATAAGGGCAGTCCCATAGGGCAATAAAGCAGGAATCATCTTCATTTATCATACAAGAGTTCAAACTAATGAATTAAAACAAAAAGCGCTTGCAGCCAGGCTCCTTAAACTACATACATTTAAATGGGCCTTACTTCAGCCTGTAAGACTGGGTTTTAATCTGCTGGAGACGTATGCAGGCACATAGCTGAAACCATTCCTTGCTGCCAATAAATACGAATGGGATGGGCTTAGCTTCAGTCAGGAATAAATACAGGGATAACAGCCTAGAGCTGAGAGAGCAGGAATGAAGTCAACAGAATGGCTCAACTGCTTATCAAATATTAGCTACGGCATTTAGATAAAAATAAATACGCATGAAGGCCTTTGGAGATCAGCCATCCGAGAGTTCATTGCCTACCCTCCTTCCACAGTCACGGGTGGAAAAAATAACAGTGCAGGCAGTGGAGGAAAAGGTGGGCAACACCACACTGTGAGCCCTTGGTGATCAAGGGGACCGTCACCCCCTCAGGATGCCTCTTCTTGGCCACGAACTGGGCAACCGGTTTAGAATGAATGGGTCTCTGTACCCAAATGCTGTGGATGCTCCACCCCTGGAGGTGCTCAGGGTCAGGTTGGATGGGACCCCGGGCAGCTGGACCTAGCGACTGATATAGTGGTTGGCAACCCTGCCTGCAGCAAGGGGCTGGAACTACATGATCTTTGAAGTCCCTAGCAACCCAAGGCATTCTATGATTCTATGAACTGTAGGCAAGTGGAATAAAAGCGACACGGTTCTTAGCTACAGTGGATTAAGCACAGTTAAGCCAAGGGATCTTCTGCTCCCTCACCTTCCACCAGGTGAGAATGTAAAGTCAAACCATGGTTTCAGATCAGAAATAACATTTCCAGAGAAGCACAGAGCTCAGATGTATGAGGTTGCTATTAATCTCTATGAAGACAAGCAGCTGACAGAGGAACTCTACTCTACTCGTATTTCCCTTGAGCAATGGCTGTATGGTTACCAAAACTCACAGCGCTGCATCAACGCAAAGCCATGAGAAATAGGTGCTTTATCAGCTTCACAGCTCATGGAATTAATAAGAAAAAGCATGTCACACACAAAACTAACATCCAATTGCCCATAAACTGTAGAGACGGCAAGGTAACCTCACTAGCTAAACAAGTTTAGCGTGCAGGAGTGCAGCCCTTTACTCTGAGGTATAGCCTTGACCTAAATCACTAGGGGTGAGCTGGTTCAGCCTCCTGACACAATGACCTGGTCAATCTCCTGGGGCAGCAAACAGATGTGGACACCTGCCCAAAAGGAACAGCCTGCGACCGGTGGAGTAGGAAAACCTGGCCTGATGAACTGTCATCGGGTCTTAATGGAGTTCAGTCATCCAGTTGGATCAGACTGGAACGAGTTACACAGAGGAGTACGTCAAGTGGCTCTTAGGAAGTAGAATTTCTAAATTAAAAACAAAAATGGAAGAGAAACTCTGATTTATTGGCTATCAGAGATAAGAGAATTACATCATCACCAATTTCAGGGCTCCCACTGCATCCAAGTCTAGAACACCGATTTATACACACTCTAACTCCAGCTACAAGTTTTATTGGCAGAAGAACTACAAGGTATCTGTCTTCCCCCACGGAATAGTCATTTTTACTCTTCAGTAATTAGCCCATTCAGGCAGTCCTGCAGACCTGTGGTGCAAGATGTGAACTCCATGCTGCAAACACCTAAGGTAAAGTGACTGAAATAGCGGACAATCATTTCTGGAGCTGTTTTTCCTAGAGAACAGATTACAACTGGAATCCGTTCGTGGTTTTGATAAAGAGTTTCTTCGGTCAGATCCTGTTATCATTATTTAATCTGTCTGCAACGGGCACTGAGAAACTGTAAAGCATTATGAGACAGAATACAATTTGCAGGCTCAAATACGTATCTTTCCCTCCCCACAAAACGTTTCCTCTGAGGAACATTACTGGATCACAGCTGGGCAAAATACTAAATCTTGATTGTCGGGCCCACAGCCAAAATCCACAGCTACAGCTCTTTGGTATGAGAATACTTTAACAGAAAAAAAAAAATAACTTAAACACCATTTGATCTTTTTTTTTCTTTCCTTGTTGCAAACTATGACCTCATGGCAGCAAGAAGGCTAAACGGAGGTGTTTGAGTTGGTTTACAGCCATCTGAAATGTCTGAAGCTCCAAGAGCAGCCCTGAGCCAATATCATGTCAACCGCGCTACAAAGCAATAATAGTTTCTCACCTTCTCCGAGATTACTGGTTAAGTAACACACAATAGCGACAGGGCTGCAAAGGGAGGCTGCCAATATGAAGCTGAGGTGAAACAGTGTCTTTTGGCAGCTATGGAACTCTGACACGCGCTTTTGAAATAAAAAAATCTTCATAAATTAAGCTACCAGAGCTTCCTCTGCTCTAACGCTACCTGTTAGTCTCCTCTTGAATCCAGAATCAAGGCAGACCTTTGAAAGTCCAATGTAACGATCGAGCCTTGGCATGCAAGAGATTTTGGGTACAGCCTTCAAATGAGGGCTCCAAAGGACATCTCCCTGACTACACAGGCAGGAATGCCTAAGGGAGCAAGTGTATTTGCCCACATTAGCTAACCCTGTTGTTTCATTTCTTCACTAGGAAAACCCTCCTCACTGCACTGCTCCGGTTTGCAGAGCGCTACTTCATTTGCTACTGATAATCACAAATACTGCTCCTCAGAAGTCAGGCTGACTTGTGAACAAGGAAAGGCGAACATGCAGAAAGGAATGAAACAAAGTGCAGAGTATATGTGTAAGCAGTCTATGGGTAAAGTAAAGATTTACCATCTCAAACGCTGGAATGAACCGCGTACCTCCAGATTTTCAGAGATAAACTGCACAGGGCCTTACACATCAGTAAATGCTGGTCCTAAAAATGAGCTGCTTTTCTGGAAGCCAGCGAGACTCCGTGCCCGAGAAATCCGAAACACAGAGAAGTATTCCCAAAAGGAAACAAAGATTTTGGAGAACACAAATGGGAGAATGTAAATCAACCAAAACTATGGTTCGTATCTTTCACCTTTAGAAAGTGAGACATCATCCAGATCTGATACCAGGAAGATGAGGTTTTGCTGTTGCGTAGCCTGTGTAACAGCGTGCGCAGAAGCAGATCTGTCTTGGCTTCATCTGCATATAATACAGTAATATTGCGCAGTTGGGGTATGGGAGGAGAAAAGTAAATAGAGCAGAATAGAGGTGCCAGGAGAGATATGAAGAGGGAAGCAGAGCTTGCAGACCTGCAAGCTTGATGCAATAAATCATGCAAGTTGCGATGCGAAAACATGTATTCATCATTTAAGTGTCATGCTTGAGAAACCAAAACAAGACAAGTCTCACCAGGCAGAAGGATCCAGCAGCAATTAAACCTCGATCCAACCCTGCAGATCTACAACGGAGCTGAGGGCTGCTCCGGGCTCCAGGCTCAACTATGCAGCTCATCAGAGCCTGAAGCTGAGACTCTAAAGACAACAGCCAAATTTGCTCTGATTGATGTATGAAACAATGGGTTCTTCCACCAAAGTTGTAAAAAACTAAAAATTACACATCATCCCCACATCTGGAGCAGTAACAGAACTATTTGGTACTCAGATCTAAACTGATCCTTCTCAGAGAGTGAGGTTAAGCCTGAATCAAAATAACTACAGATTTTGGTTCCCCTGTTTATCTACGGGATTCAATTCCAGGCTGCAGAGAAAAACAGATGTCTCTAGAGAAAAGCAAAAACTACGAGTAGGTCCTCTTCTTCACAGATAAACTAAGTGCAGTGTAAGCATTGGTGTTTACCAGCGTGACTGTGATTTGACAGCAGTTCAGCAAAAGCTATCTACAGTGATAACAAAGGAAACTGAAGACCAGCGATTGAACAACAAGAAACCAAACCCATCAGTGTAAATGAACGTGTGAATAAGAAAAACTCATCACGAGCTCATGTGCTCCTGCCCTCATCCCGCAGATGAAGGATAACCTGGAAATACTCTGCCGACTGCAGTCTGCAGCACAGAGCATCAGATTACTCACCTATCATATCCTGAAAACAAAAAAGCCCTTCCAATCTTCATTTTAACAGCTGGTGGCCTTTCTGCTTGCTTAAATATATGTAAGCAGATATTATTCACAAGACAGTGGGCATCTGTACTCTGCTACGTATGTGCTCAACTTCAGTGCCTGGCTATGGAAGTCTCGCCAGTTTCCCCCTTGAGCTAGACTCCCTGTGAAGGCCCATTTCCATGTATATTATTAGGAAGCACTAAGGAGCCTTGTTTAGAATCATTAGCCTTAAGAAAAAGCTAAAAACGAACAACTATGCATGCAAGTCGTGGAGGTGAGAAGGAAATGAGGCACAGACATTCATGTTGGGGCAAGGAGGGAATGTGATACTCCCAGAGAACTATGCTTAATATTCCTACATGTTTTGAAATATTATCCAGCCCAAAAATGTGTTTTGTCTTGCTAATGAGTGCGGATCGCCTAACAGAAAAAAAACCTAGAAGGCAAAACCTCACCTAAAGCTGCCATTATCAGTTCTTCAAAGCCAATGCACGCCAGAAGGGAAGAGCAGAGGTATATACCTTGAAACTTTTATCATTTAACGTGACCCCAGAGCCCTCATATCTCTGCTTATTGGAGGAGACACCAGCCACCTGCACCCATCCCACCCTGCAGATGAGGTCAGGCATTACAGAAGCCATGTATTTTATATGCCTTCGTTATATATCCTATTTTATAGCCCCTCGTTTTCTTATTTGTTTAGGTGACCGCACATCACCTTTGGGTTCTGACATCATACGGATGGATACCACACATGTACTGACAGCAATATTTTCCTGATGATTAAAGCTTTTCTTCCTGCACCTCAGGATAAGAAAAGAAGGGAGATTACTGAGAATATAGAACTGCATGAGAATCACAGCTTCCTTTCCTCAGGGCCTGTTTGCTGGCTGAGCTGGACTTCCATCAGGCAACACTTGTACGGCTCTGCTCAAAGATGATACTTCTCCTCCTCCCGTATTTGCTTTTCTTTGCCAAGATTATCCTCCCAGACAGAGCAAAGGATTTGCTCACTTTGATCAGCACTTCTATGCAAGGGCTGAAGGAAAGATAAAAGCAAAATGCAGCACAGAAATAAGGGTTGGAAAGTGCTCTGGTCCAGCAATGTCCCATAGGACTTCAGTCGCTGTTATTAAAGCAGAAATCCTGTCCCAGGGATCTGATATTGAGCCACGTTACTCCAAGGCACATAACTCTACCCAAAGTCTGCTCCTATCATTTTCAACTGGAGCAGCAATGAAAAGCTCTTCCCACGCCCCCCCCCCCCGTCCCTTTCTGTATTCAAGGATGTGTGATCACAAGCTGCCTTTATAACTCTCCTCCTTCCCATGTTCTGTGTATTGTAGGAAAAAAGATACACTCAGTCTACTAGAAGGCAGTGATCGTCATCTTCTCTGAAAAAGCCAAAACCCTTTTGAAGTTTCAGTAGTGAGAAGATGGTATACCCCAGCAGGGTTTGCTCAGTGTTTCAGGGAATTCAGATATAATATGAATAGCCCTAGAAAGCTTTAACTTTACTGTTAAACATCAGCCAGTGCCACAACGATATCATTTCAAATCACATTTTTTGGTTCTGAGATTCTCCCAGAAGCCACGTACCAGCTCCAAGTTATTAATGTCTGCCTATCAGTGCTTAATAGTTCATTATCTCATTAGGAACATCTCTTCCACCTTAATTCAGCACTAACTGTGACAAAAGATTATTTCTTCAATCAACTGAAGCAGTATTGAGTCCATCTCCATCATCAGGGCAGCACCAAGCGATCTGGCAGCAAACCCTGGTGGGGTTACCTCAAACTGGACGATATTTTCGACACCTTGAAGCATCTGGAATATCTGCAAAGAGCAAGGTAATGACACAAAGGACCATCCAGCACCTCCACAACTTCGGGGCAGAGGTGAATAATCAACTGAGGGCTCCTAAAACTGCACAGTGCTATGTTCGGGTGGGATTCAGGCACCCGAAGACTGAAGATGGGAATGTAGGACAAAATTGTTTTAAAGGTAGGATGCTGCACAAGCACACAATTCAAAAGATCACATACAAAAAGAGTATGAAGCACGTAACACCTGCAGGAATGTGCTAATGAACGGCCTCCAACGTTTGCTGAAGGATATCTCAGTGGTTTTAAGGAGAATTGCTTAAGCCTTATGCTGAAACAGCTCCTGCAAGGTATCCCTACAGTCGTCTAGTGTTGTAACAGAGCAGACTGCTTTCTGTGACTTTCTGTACAGAGAATGGAGAGGATTCTGGATCCTCCACAGCAAATTAGAGCAGAAGCAATTAGCATTTCCCTGGAAGGCTGCCCTACCTCCAGTTACTGGTTAAGGAGTTTCCCATTTAGCATCAACACTCAACATGCAACAGCTATTTTCATTAGCAGCAATTGGCCTTCGCTCATCTTGGTGGTCTTTTCCAACCTTAATGATTCTGTGATTATAATTCACAGCCTCCCATGCAGCTCACTTGTATTACACTTAAAAGCAAATGGGACGGCAGACGCTGGCCAGGCTTTAAGAGCTATTCTGCTTAAGGTCTTCCACACTCCTGGACTGTCACAATATATAAGCGCTGGCAGCAGATGCACCTTATATACAAAAAGAGTCATTAATTTACTGCCCCCTTTGGTAAAAACATTGCATCTTAAATATACTTTCCCTCCTATACTCCTCCCACAAGTTGAAAGACCATCACATGAAAGACATTAGAAAAGCAGAAAGGAAAAGCCCACAAGGTGATGAAGAGCTGCTTGTTTGTGAAAAACGACTTTGCAGTTAAATTTTCTTTTCACTGTAGCATCCATCGCCTTTGAATTCCTAAAAAAGAAGAAAGCTACTTACCATCTAACCATGAGCCCGAGCTCCATGAAGTTTTTCAGGTTAGGAAGAGTTTGCCTTAGATCTGGAGTACTCAGCCCGTGTTGATATCTAAGCTACAAGAACAAGAAAAGATAAAATTAGTGAGGCTTTCCAAACCCCACATTCCAATGGATCTCATAATGTGCTCCGTTAATCCACCCTGTTTCCAAATAACCTGTGGGATAATCAAGCATTTCCAGGACATCTATTACCCTTAAGGAAATATTCCATTTAATACTCATAACCTCATATTAGCAAAACCCACCCAAGAACAGGGACAAAACCATCAGTCAGCGCAACTGTTAAACCTCATTACACTCCTTCCGTTTCCTATCTGTAACAGGAGAGCAGCTTAATGCAAACAGCCATGAGGTGGGCAGCCCGAATTTCAACACAACGTCCCACATTCACCAACTCCCAGAATTTATTTCCGTGCAAGTGTCATCCGTCATCCTGAGCCTATCAGCGTATGCTGGAACCAGTAGTGGAATTATTACACTAACGTCAACTAGCACAAACACACACTGCCCAACAGCTGAACTAAATCTGTGTTCTTTTAACGGTTTATATCAATATTTAAGGCATTTTCATAATTGAACCCAGCGTTCCAAGGCAGTGCCACGTAGCTCAGAGAACAGGTTCTAACATCAGCTTGCTTTAGCCCGAGCATTAACAGGTACAAACAGAAATCACGTTGACTCCATGCCAAGTGCAACTTGTTTTTACCCTCAGATTATCAAATGAAGTACACACAACACAACTGTCAACCCTGATCATTATGAACTGCTCATTTCTATGACATTCTATGATTTAAATCATCCCCAAACTAAAAGTATCTTTGAGAAGAGCAAGTGGAAGGGGAAAAACGCCTTGCAAGTTTGAATCCCAAAACTAAAGGGATTAATTGCCCTTGCAAATCCTCCCTGAGCTGGTTCCAATGTACACAATACCCCTAAATTCCAGTACCATTAAGAAAGGGCGTTGGGAGGAAGCAGTATCAACTTGACACGGGGTTGTCAATGGGCATTACATTAAAACCCTCCAGCGGTTCCACCTCAGACACTCGCACACAGTGGCTGCCCCACTGCGACACTCACAAAGCCAAGTGATGGAACACAGAACAATCCCACTAAGGTAATTCTATTGTATTTTGAGCTACACACCTGTTTCCGTCAATGCTGAAAGCGGGGTGCGTGCAAGCAGCATCCAAGTTGGAAGGCTTTCTGACCTGATTCCTCTCAAACAAAGCACCAAACAGGTTTTCCATAGGAAAACAAAACTCTCGAAATTGGGAATGACTTCTGTGCTCGGCTGTGTTTTAGAAAGAAAAACTGCTTTGGAAGAAACCCATCCTGAGCACCGCACTGTACAACAGGAGACCATTTATTACACAGTTTATTATTTCCATATGGACACGGCCAAGTCATATGGTGGGCTTGGGTTCATATTTTCTGCTAGAGTGACAGAACCTGGATTAAGACAACCATACAATCTAAATTACTGAATGATCACCACATTCTCCTGATGGGATTAGAGTGGGTTTGGTTAACCGAAGAACGAGCCCGAGGCAAAAGAAAAGAAAGAAAGAAATTAAAAGCATTACATTTGTTGCTCCTACCACAATCGAACTTTAATAGAACACTCATTTCTATAGTCACCCTTAAATTCTAAGGTTTCAGAGCATGAAAAGAACTGGATTAAAGGATCTCTCTAATCCCGACAGCCAAGATCAGAAGAATGCATGGGAGTCGCACTTGTTCCGAAGCACGTACAGAAACGCTGCTTCGGCTAAAGGCGCCGTTAGATTGCAAACAGACGAGATGCACAGCAAGGAAAGTCAGGATGACTTTCAGGATGAAGTCAGGTCCTGTGAAGCCTCCAGAAAAAACAGGATGGATTTAAGTTTGTAAGTTACATTCTATCTGCAGACAAACAAGAGCAGCAAGCTGGCTGCGCGCTGCCTTGATCTCCTAAAACAGAGCTCCATTTTCAATTATTGCTGTTGAACATCACCATCTCCACCCATCCCACCCCGAGATACCAAGGAATCAAGCACCACTTGCAAGAGCAGCATTTTATTTCAAGAGGAGATCGTTCCTTCAGGATATAACAGACCCAGCCATCCAAATCTGATGAAACAAGCGCCCAAAATGTGTGTTCACTTCTATGACTGTGTATACTCCATGGGGCTGTATGTGAATTATTCATGATGGTCTAATTGCCATTTCCCGACTTACATTTAGCTCCTGTTCTCAGCTTCACGTCCTCCAGTGCTACGTGACTGAACACACATAGTAAACATGGACTGAGAAAGAACTATGCTTCAGACATCAGGCACTTCAGAGAGTGGTCTGAGTCTCCTCTCTGACCGGTTATTATCAACACTTATCCCAAAGAAGGAAGAGGAAGCAAACGAGATGCATCGCACTTAATGAGCAGAAAGCTCAAGGCTGTTCATACTGAAGGAAATTACAAAGTGAGACTTCTCAAATTACACAGAAATCCCTTTTACTCATCTCAAAATGAGAAAGTTCTGACATTTTCGGAGCTTTCCTACCTCGGCTTCTGGGCTAACTGACATCACTCCAGGTTGGATACTAGAGATAAAAAGAAGGGAGTAAAACTGAACGGTGAAAAGACACTTTCTTACAAGATCTTCAAAACCAAATCCAAACTCATCCACTGGGATCTCTCTTCTTTTGGAAGGGATCTCTATCCTCTAGAAGCCCCGTGTGATAAACTTAATTTCAGCATTACGAAAAGTCTTTGAAAACGAGATAAGACGGTATTTATAACTGTTAGTAGATAACTGCCCAGCGTCTGCTTTGTTCAAGTCTTTGAGTTTTTGTTTGTCCTAAGGCAATCCCAAGGAGCACCTGTACAAAAGAATCTAAAGAAATAGCAGTTTCAATTTATATCAAGGCCAACTCCACCTCTATAGAAGATCAGCCTGCCATACCTGCAGGTATTTTCTATTATGCTATGCTATTGATTCCAACATCATAAAGAACCACAGATGTTGAATCAAGCTGCAGTTCAAAACACAGGTTTCTCAGCGTAAAAGGTATTTCTTTCTTAAAACGCATATTAAACTTCCCAATAAAATGTTTACACTCTAAATTTTGACCAAAGGTTACGGAAGTTGCTCCAGCTAACAAAACCACAGCGTAATTCCAATGAGCTGAAGGTAAGGCATGACTAACAAGTTCACTTCAATTCGCAACAAGCAGGCCATCACTGGTTTAAACTCCTTCTGAAGAAGCAATCTGTTGCACTGCTCCAGCTTCTAAGCTCCTTCTACACAATAGTTTGAAGTGTTACTGGAGCGAAGCATCCATCCTCAGCAGTGAGCCAGCTCCATGCTGCCCCAGCCTCAGCATCTTCAAACCACTGCTGCTGCCCAAGCATCTACCAGGTAATTCGTTTTTGTCAGCAAGACATCATAGAATCAGAGAATCTTTAAGGTTACAAAAGACTTCTGAGATCCCCAAGTCCAGCCCCAACCCACCCCCACCATGCTCACTGATCATGTCACTCAGTGCCACATCTTCACAGTTCTGGAGCACCTCCAGGGACAGCAACTCCACCACCTCCATGGCAGCCTGTGCCAATGCATCACCACTCCTTTGAGAAGAAATTCTCCCTAATATCCACTGCTGGCTCACGTTCAGCCAAGCATCAGTCAATACCCCCACGTCTGTTTCCTCTACACAGTCCTCCAGACACTCTGCCCCACACCTGTAACATTACCTGGCGTTGTCGTGGCCGATGTGCTGGACTCAGCACCTGGTCTTGCTGAACTTCATCCCATTGGCCTCAGCCCAGAGATCAGCCTGTCCAGATCCCTCTGTAGGGCCTTCCTACCCCCAGGCAGATTGACACTTCCTGCTAGCTTAGTGTCATCTGCAAATGTACTACGGGTGTACTCAATGCCCTCATCCAGGTCATCAATAAAATAAAGATACAGCCCCAATACCAATCCCTGGAGAACAACATATGTGACCAGACACCAGCTAGATGCAACTCCATTCAACACCATCGTGTCAGACCACAGAAAAGGTTATCATCCTTCTAAAGATCATCACAATTCCAATATAAAATACTGTTTCCCCTGACCATGACAAGTGTAGCTATCTCACTTATTAACAATACAAACCTGCATGGATTCAGCTACTCTTCTATATGCTCCATAACATAAGTAGCATAAGAACTATTACACTTCTTCAATTAAACTGGCTTAAAAAGAAACCACTTGGCGACCTTTCTATCGCTGTGTTATATCAGGTTGTATACCCAAGACCAAAATTAGGGCTTTCCCCACTAAGCAGCTGCCTCTTATGGAAAACAACTCTATTCTGAAGTTACGTGCAAAGAAGAACAGACTGTTTCCTATACTAATTCCTGTTAGAACACTTAATGATTAGTGGTATACAAGCAGATGTATTTACTTCCAACCAGAAACCACAGAGTATCTGCTCTGGAATACTCTTTTTTGGGAGCTCCAAATGACTCCAATTTTGAACTCATCTGTTCATCATTTACCATATTGTAACCCCAGCCATATTCGTCTTGTTCTAAGACATGTGGGAGCAGTCTTATAGCTCAGACTATGTTAATAAAGTTCAAAACACCAATCCCTTCAGTACTTGCTATGCATAAGTCAGTCTGCACTGAAACCTCCAGCATTTCTGCACTTCCTTTAGTCTCAGACGGTGAGACAGCAGGTCAGCCCTGGAGTGTGCTCTCGTAGCACCATCTGCATCCACACAGCGGGGGGACCCAAGCCACCGCTACGCTACGCATGTGCTACTTTGAATTACTCTCAGTTAAGTGAGGAAGGGTTTTCTTTCTCGATAGCATCAAGAATTTTAAAAGGACATCTGCTCCGCAAATGTGAACACACACAAACAAAAATAGAAGCAAGACTGTTCCCTCAATCAAGTTCACGGTGTTGGGCGGAAGCCAAGCATTTACATAAGGTTTTCAGAGGTTGTCAAACGCTGGGACACAAATATAAAAGGCAAGTTTTAATAAAATGACATAGTTAATTGTTTTACAAGATCCTGGATGACTTTTCAGTGTATGAAGGAGCACTGGCTGGGATTCAGATGACTAAGCACTGCAATAATGAAAACAGAAAGCGTTGTTATAATGCCTGTTGCTATATAAACAACCTTGGGGGATCAATGAAATAATGCCTGCTGCTATATAAACAGTCGTGTGTGTTTATACCTTTTGGGGGAAATTATAAAATTGGAGATTATTTGCACTCTTAACACGTTACTTGCCTTTGTTTCATTAAGTCTAGCTAGTTGTTCCATCTCTGAAGAGCTATGTGCTGCAAAACCCTAAGGTTGCAATACATCACAGTATCTCAGAAGCAAGCATTTAAATATGAAAAATCAAAATGAATTTCAAGATTGTCAGTATAATGTCTATCACAGCTCGGAATTGAATCCAACCAAGGCTTCCCCACCACCAAACCTCTTGGGAAGCTCTGGGATTATAGCAGATCTCCAAGTTGTCCTCAACTCTGCTTTTAGACAGACGGAACAAAAGGAGATTGTCATTGGGAGTGACCCTCCAAGAAGTGCTCCGATACAGAGCTACTTTCATGGAAATGACTTTATATGGATATGCCAACACCTGCCTTCCTCTCCCAGGTGGGTTTCGGAGCTGCTCTGAAGTCCACCCTGAAAGGCAGATGTTTCTCCTGCAATTCTTCTAGGAGTACTAAACTCACAAGAAAAATAAGTTACATCAACAGCCTTGACAATCCATGTACCTTCATTAGCCCACAGAGCATGAGCTTTTAAATTCATGAAGCTGGCCCAATATATGTTAAAAAAAGCCTCCAGGAAAATCATCTTGAACTCCCATAGTTATTGATGTAGCAATAACAAACGAGGCGCACAAAGAGCAGTCAAAGCAGTAACAGGACAACAGCTGCGCTTTATGCTGGCCCTTCAAAGGCTGCTTACAATCACACTCATCTTTATAACACGCTT
Organism: Aquila spilogaster; assembly: GCA_024606505.1. NCBI lineage: Eukaryota > Metazoa > Chordata > Aves > Accipitriformes > Accipitridae > Aquila > Aquila spilogaster. The sequence continues at coordinate 34,163,842 of JANHGO010000041.1, forward strand.
ACTCTAAAACAAACTGACCTCATCCCAGCCACAAGGCAGAGGCTGCTATCAAGAAGATATTCACCTCTTCTCTTACTTTTGTCTGTAGCAGTGGTATCTAATAGTCAAGATCACAGAATCATTCAAGGTTGATAAAGACCGCTAAGATCCCCAAGTCCAACCCCAACCCACCCCCACCATGCCCACTAAGCATGTCTCTCAGTGCCACATCTCCATGCTTCTTGAACCCCTCCAGGGATGGTGACCCCACAGCCTCCCTGGGCACTTCCAGAGCCCAACCACTCACTGTTATATCACTGCTCCAAGGTGGACAGTGCTGTATTCTGGAAACCTCGATGCTATGGTTAAGTGTCTGCACACATTAGGTTAGAACGGAGCTCTAATTCATTCAGTTCCCACAAACTGCCCCAAATTCACATGGTCACTTTCTCCTCACCACTGGTTCTTGCTATCCCATACAGAAACTGCCTTCCTCTCTTCTCACCCTTAAGGAAGAACTCCTTTACTGTCAAGAGTGACAGAGCACTGGAACAGGCTGCCCAGAGAGATGGTGGAGTTTCCTTCTCTGGAGATACTCAAGACCCATCTGAATGCCCACCTGTTGGACTGGAGGATCTCCAGAGGTCCCTTCTAACCCCTACAATTCTGTGATTTTAATTCACATCCATCTGAAAGATAGGGGAAAATTCACGCAAGAACTGCAAGCACAAAAGTGATTCAGCAAAGCCAAAGGAAAAGGCGTTCTCTGACAACACATCTCATTCCCTGCTTCCTCTGATTTACCTTCGAATCACATTAACCTGCTTCTTCCCTTCACATCCACAAACACGCAAGTTCTGACCACTATCTGAATGCAGAAGCAGCCGGAACACCGATGCTGAGCAAGCTGTCAAATTCCACCCAACATTTATGAGAGTTCTTCTAATTTTTAAAACCAAAGGCTGATAATAGGCAATATTTAACAGTGGATTCTGGTTTCACAGCAATAGTGTTTATTGGAGACAGACCACAAGAAAATAAGGAAATAGGAGTACGTGTTTGAGTGCATGCAGAACACACTGTAGAACTAAAACATCTAGATGAGCCAAAAGTTGTGTTTCCTCCTGCATTCCCTAGCTCGTATTAGCGAAGCCCTTCCTGACAGTAAACACAATCTCTCTCCGGAGAGGTCTCGAGCATTAAGCCTTCATGGTTCAAGTCTGGCGTCCCAGTAAGGATATGGGAAACCACAGTCAAAGGCAGGCTGGGGAGAAACAGCCACTTACATAAGTGAACCATTCCCGTTAAATGTGGTGGTTGTTATAAATTTGGTGGGCTTGTTATAAAAAACAACACACGTGGGCCCCCTTGCCCATAAAGATGCCTCTCATATACCAAGACCATTTTACAGGAAAAAAAAAACATTAAAAAAAGCAATTTAGAAGATAGAGCAGTTACTGGCCTCAAATAAGCTTCCCCCCTTCCCCAGCGAAGCACTCCAATAACTAAAACCATGTTTACTGTTCGGCTGCAGTCTCGCTGCATTACGGCTTGACGAGATGAAACTACGCAGCATAACCTCTCCAGGTTCAGGTCAGAACTTCTTAAAACTCCTCGGTATCACAAAGCGATGTTTATTGGATTAGGAGATGTGTGCCCACATCTTGCCCACATCTCTGACTTCATGCAGGCTGAACATGTGCATTAAAAATCACTACACCAGGCGCAGAACAAAAGCCAAGAGAAAGGTAAATACTGCTCTGTACCTACATCTTAACCACACTGTTTGCTTTACACCTTCAGCTCCCCATGCGTAATACTGCACTGCATGAGAACATCTTAAGTTTGCTTTTTAACCTACAGACACCAGAAGGGCAATAGCTTTAAGAGCACACAGGTAGGTATGGAGAAATGGCCTACCTTGTTCAGGCTGGAAAACAGAGTGACCACAGCACAAGCTGTGTGGGCTCACCAGGGTTACTGCAGCAGTGCAGAGGATGGCTGAGCATCTGCACAAGCCTGTGAACACCTCTGCTAGCAATGAGGTTTGCCCACCTGATAACAGATGGGAACCAAACAAGTTTTTGGAAATTTGCACGTGGTCCTATTTCTTCAATATTTATGCGTTAGCTTTATGTGTCGATAAATCCATTCCAAAAGCATTAACAGGCAGTTTTCTTATTTGGCATTGGGTTTCTTTTACTCGGTACCTTAAGATGCTGCAGGAAAGGAACGTGGAGAATTAGTTTTATGTGCATGAACAATGCACTCCATTAAGTGCTATATGTGCGGTGACATGAGTAGATCTCTGGCTCAAACTCTTAACTGTTGTTTTCTTCTGATTTGTTGACTGCTCTTCTGTGCTGCGTTAGAAAAGTCCTTTGTAAAAGAAGGGTAAAACAGTGTTTTTGTCAGTTTACCTAAAGCATTGATCCATACCCGTGGGAGCTGTTCCTTGAAGTGAAAACGTTCTTGCTTCCAGAAAGCACTACTCAAAGAGCAAGAGATTCCATGGAAAAATAAGTGAGCCCATCCCAGAGATCGAACACAGAACCTTTGGGGACTTTCAGCTTCCTGTCCCACGTTTCACCAAAGCTGAACTGTTTCCCACAGGACCATTTTTAGGTGTAACGTCGGTAGGTTAACCTGTGCAAGACTTGTTTCCTTTCAGAACAACTCATTCTTCCACAAATGGCTTTAAGTCACACCAACGCTGGAAGTCAATTCGTATAGGATATGGCGTATTTTAACCTTAAAAGCTGAGGTCAAGGTCGTTAAATCAAAACCTATTAAGCAAAAACCTTCCTAAGAACAACTAGGAGCTTATATTGATTAGATTGAAGTAGGTTTTGCTTTGTTTTTCTATTTACACAATATTAACTCGAGGGATATTGGCATGAATTACACGCTAGGTCAGCAGAGAAAGGTGCAGTATTCCATTTGGTATTTCACGTCTCTTGAAAAAGAAATCCTCTCAAGTCCAGGATTTCTAAGCACTCTGGACTGTTCAAAAATGATACGAGCCAACAGACATCAGACACACTTATTCCTTTTGTCAGGGAACGACTTGCTCTGAGCTTCAACCACAGTATATACCAAGCCTGAAAGGCATTTATGGATGATTAAGCAGCTGTCATACCCAAAGCTTTCAAAACAGGATTTCTGCCCTGATGTGCCAAATCCTATCCAGAAGAGTCAGACCCCGCCTCATAGAGCACAAAGCATTCATACTGAGCAACGGGAGAACATAGGGTGTGGGTGGATGGATGGGGAAATGAAACCAACAAAGAAAGAAGTCGCACACAGCTCGTCACTTGCTTACTAATGACAGGTAAGAGCGATTTGTATTCATTAAAGCTAGTCAGGTTTCAGGAAAGGATAAATCAATCAGTGCCAGTGTGTTTTAGCATGAGTAGTTTTTCCCCATGAAGAGATGGCAGCAGGGCAGAAAGCAAGAAGGCTCCCGAAGGAAGGGACAGGCCCACAAATAACATCCATGAGTTCCATAGGTGTTATGATGCTTTGTATCTGAAAGTCAAGCTTTGTCTCTGGAGCACGCGCCCTACTCGTTAGGAAACATTACAGACTCCTTCCTACACTAATGCCTTGTGCCATGGCTTGATACTTCCCACTTTCCCATCACTTCCAATTGCAAAAAGCAATCCCTGTATAAACTACAAAGCAGTTCAAGTTGGCAATGGCCTCTGCGCATGTCAGTTTAACGATATCAGGAATCCATTTGCTTTTTGATTACTAAATCTTGGTTCTATTTTAAACACATACTCATTTCTAAAAACTTACTTAGGCTGAAGAGTTAGCACGCAGAGACGATGACAGCTGTGCAGTACACCAACGATCTAACGCACAGAGAACGCCTGCTGGTGAGGGGCTGGTCCCCAAAACTCTTTTGGGGAAGTGACTGTTGGCTCAGCAGGTGGTATCAGCTCCACCATTCCACCCAACCTCACCATCTCCCTATAAGCAGAGCAAGAAGCAGAGCCTCCAACACCGCAGGTGCTGTGATCAGGGCAAGTTGGTGAGCCAAGGGCTGCTCCTCCTTCGCCGATCAATGCAGTCTTGCCTGCAGGCAAGGACAGGCAGGCTGCCATCTGAATGAAAGGGTGACTGCTGTTACAGCTAAGCCAGCCTCATTTCAACCTATTTTACCTTGGCATGGGTGATAGGAAAGGAAAAAAGGAAGGGTTTCCAACAAGTTTGCAAAAAAAAAAACATACGTAAATTCCCCAATTCTAAATGATCTGGCTGAGTATCAGCCCATTGCTGCCCTAGGAGACTTTTAGGAATGAAACCTCTCCTAAAAACTTTTGGCTCTGCGCAGCTGGAGAGGGTACTTGTGGTTTTTCAGGTGCAGTCCCTTCCTCTTAACATTAAAATGAATGCTTGGCACTTGACAAGATGAGGACTCTGCTCTGGATTCAACCTGTGCTCTTTCAGGAACACTTTTCCCTATGCAGTTAAATTGGCCACAAATTCAGACAGAGGATTCTTTCTGAACTGTATGTTTTATGACCTTAGTTTAGGGGCCTCATAAAAGATGCAGTATGCAAGTCACAGTGTTCTGCACTCTGAGGGTCATAACCACTGCATCTACACTGATACCCACAGAACTCTTTAAGGCACTTCTGCTCGGCAGTGTTTATTGCCAAAACAAATTTCTGCTCCTAACATTTCTGCTGTTCAACTTCCCATGGAAAAGTTTAATAGTTTCTATTACAAAGCTGATTTTCTCCCACGTTAGATAGGCTAACAGAGCCAGCAGCCAGGCATCTTGCCTCATTTCATCTTTAAGAGCTGATTTTCAGTGCAGTTTCTTGCATACGGCACTAGCACGTAGGCATTCAACTTTTACTTCATGCAGCTCTATTAGAAAGATACCACTTTGACTGCCACTAAAATACATCAAGACAAACTCTGCTTTTATTCCGTGCTTCTGGGAACGTTATTTACCCTGTGCATTACACAAACAGCATTCCTAGGAGAGCAGGAATAGCTGTGCAACTTCTCTACCAAGCCACACAATACCTGTAAACGTTGCCTGCCACCAAGTGGGCACAGTGGCTCTGGACACACAGAAAGAAGATTAGACAAAGTTCCTTGCTTGGATCTCCAGTGCCGTGATGTGAAAATAAACAAATTTCCTTGGGAGATCTGACATAAGATTGGCCCCGTGATTTTTTTTCTTCTCAAATAGCAAAGTTCAGACGTGGCTAATGATTGTCAGATGAAAGCAGAACTATTTGTTGGCCAGGGCTCCGCAAATCATGCCAATGTGAATAGAAAAAATCAGACTAACGTCACTCAGTTGTCATCAGACAAAAATCAAGGCTGGATCAGAAGGGAAGCCTGGCCTTGTGGGGTGGTGCTGACCACATAATACGATCAGAAAAAAACCTTAACTCCTGCACTGCAGCAAATTAAGAAGACTTCACAAAACCTGGGGATGTGATGTCTGGGAAGGGACATTCTGACCACAGGTCTCTGACAAGCAGCAGTGATGAAGCAGGATAAGACTGGACTCATTCACTTCTCCGTTAGCCTTAGGGAAGCAAAGAGTTGTAGAACAGCCCAAATTCATTTGGTTTGCTTTGCACGTCTGCTTTCAACAGCCAGCAGCTGAGGCAAGGACAGAACACCAACATTTCAAGAGCATGGCCACTAAAGGCAGACAGAGATAGCGACCAAGATTAAAGCAGCAGCAAGGCTCAAATGGGAGCCTTCGGTTCTATAGGGAAGTTGGACTCTGGAATTGATTTGCCTCTTGATCTTCTAGAGTTCTTATCTAGGGTCCACCTCCTTCAGTGATTGAACGAAATAAAAAATAATTTGGCACTTGGGGTTGCAAGGAAATTCACTGACCTGTTGACAAGAAAATAGCTGCAGTGAATCCCCTTGTGATCAGGACAAGAAGAATCTAGCTCCATCACTTTAAAGTATTTATTTCCTCTCCAAGCTGTCTTGCAATTGGATGAGGAATAATGTGTCTGGCATTTATCATGCAAGATTCAAGCTCTTGAATACCCAGAGGAACTGGCAGTTTCGTGAACAATATGGTAGACTCATGCTCTCTTGAATGGCTATACATTGTATATGTATGAGTCAGAAGTAACAAACAGAGGGAAGAAGCCAAGTAAATAAACTGATCCTAAATCACATACAAGATTCCTCCAGCAGTGATATTATGAGTGCTCATTAAGGACTCACCTCAAGAGGGATGGGCTGTCACTGAAATCGTGGTAGGATCATCTCTTCATATATAACCAAGAACCTACATCAAAGTCAGCCCCGAGCAACCAGGGCTCCAGGAATGAAAGGAAACAGAAAAGCTGCCAGCAAGCAGCAATAAAGCTTCTCTCTTCCCACAGGCCTGAGATTTCAAAGTCAGACATCGCACTCATACCCTACACTCTACAATTAAAAGATAAATAGAAATGAACTGAAAGCAAAATCCCGGAGCACCAAGACCACTGCTGAAGGACTTCGAACAGCTCAGCCAATCACAGCCCATGGCCAAGATGAGCTGTGAGGCACACGCACCTTGTTCAAAGAGGAGAACACTCAAGGAGATGCTACACCTTACCCATGCTGTGTGGTGTGTCGTGCTTAGCACACACAAAAATCTCTACTCTGAGCTGCTAAGATTTATCCACTCAATAGGGCCATTTTCATGGCACAAACTCTACTGTGAAAAACCAATGCAAGAGTTGATATCATTTCCTTAATAAAGCTTCACATTCTTCTGATACCCTACAGACATCCAAAGCATAGCTGGCCACACAAGCTCTGTTGCTGCTATCTCCCGGTATCTAATGCTTATGAAATTCATTTTATGAACCCATGAAATTCACTGCCATCTTTAGCAACTGTATTCTGTTTCACCTCTGACACCGCTCAGGAACAGCAGTGATTTCTTTCTGCTGACATTAATAGACATAACTCACTAATTTTCCTTTATAAAAATGCTTGTGCATGTTCATTACCAAAGAGCTGAAATCACAACTGGAAATTTATGAGCTTACCTAATACTATCCCACATAAGGAGCTACTCTGAACATCGTGAAGGCTTCAGTATTACAAATAGAAAATACAGGGATTGAAACAATTTGTGCTCACATACAGATGGAAGTTATTATGAACTCTCGGAATTAACACACATTGTTTTGACTTCGGAATGTAACAGCAAAGCAAGTTTCTCCAAATAAATGCTCTACCGAGCTAGCGCTGAGCTGCTTCCAATTCCAGCTGAATTCTCCTGAGTGCAAGATGTGGTTTTCATTGTTATTATTCCTGCTGTTTCACAAAACAGTACCACTTTATCTCTAGGAGAGAGTTTTGATTTCAGTAATTTTTGTTAATATCAACCCAGCCTCACTTCTTCCCCACTCACATTTCTCCTTGCCCTGAGAACTCCAGATAATTGTGAAAGGAAAAAAAAAAAACACAATAAAACCATACACAATAAACCTTCTCTGAAACTGGGGAAGTTCACACAAATCCTCGCAAGAAGCTATTTCAGTCGATACAAGTTTTTCTGGGCTTTTTGCTTCTCACCCACATTGTCAAGACCTGTGTGAATCACGCAGTGAGGATGGAGACCTGAGCTCTTCCCGTCACAATCCAGCAGGGTCAGCGTTCCTCCCAGCCATGCTCCAACATCACAGCAGGCAGGGAGTGAAGCAATGTATGTGTATTAACTCATGACAGAACAACTCCCAGGGCTTGTTCCCTGAAGCATGATCAACATCTTCGGGCCTTAAGAGGATTCCTCACAGGCTCTGATGGTCTAGAGACCACCTCTCGCTATCCATCCAATCTTTTTGGCATGTATTCTCTTCACACAGTCCCGTGAACTAAGCGTATCTGGAAGCTTTTCCCAAAGCAGCCTGAAGATAACCAAAGAGCAACTTAAGTTCCAGTAAGGTATTCTAAGAGCTACCTACATACACGTTCCTTTGGAGGCTGAAGAAAGAGTCAAACAATCTCAGGTTTTATATCAAGCCAGCCCTGAATACAGAACTTGCGTGATGTATTTCCATATATTATCTACCTGCTCTGCTGGATTTTTCACACTGCTTTCACAACGGTATTTCCTCTTGGCAGAACCATAAAAAAACTGCAATATTTGACAAAGAACATCAAAGAAGAGGTGACTAAAACGATTTATACAGACTTCAGCAACACTTTCATGATTAAATTAGTAGTAGAAGCCCCCCAAGATCTCTGATTTACTTTTATTACATTTTTATAGTCAGCAACATACAATCTCTACCAGTAACGTGTGAACCACTGGTGCACTACAAACCACTTCAAACAGTTCGGCCACTGACTACTCCAGTTTGCACCAGTGACCCCATGCACGTTGGGAAACATTTTTAAATACATACTTGAAGTCTTCATTTACTTTTATGAGTTTAAAAACACGCCTGCGATTTTGGAAGTCAACTGCAAAGACTTGGAAGGGGATGGGAACGAGTGACCATGAGTTCAACAGTTCACAGTCCTTTGGAAATAGGACAAGAACAAAATCAGAATGAGTGATTTCAATAGGCCCAACTTAGGCAAGTCAGAAAGAAAAAACAGGAAAAGTAGTGAAGTGGTGACAGTTCCTATTAAAACAAGAAAAAAGATACTACAGGCACAAGTGCCAACGAACCCAGACTACAGGAAATGGAAAGACTACCAACTTGGGCTCAACAAAGAGTTCATAATTTCACCTACAAAAGCAGCACAGAGTACTCGTACCATACAACCCAATGGCAAACTTCAGAATCACGCAGGAAAACAAATGAGGCTGAAAAATCAAAGCAAGCAGCATTGCCACTCACAAGCTACAGAATGAAGTAATGTGTGTATGAAGTACAGATTAAGGAAAACATTGATTTGATATTAATGGAGAGAGAAAGCTATCAAATCATATGAAGGGAAGGGAGTATTTAATCCATTTTTTCGCTCTCGTCTTTCTATGAAAGTGTGAACAGATGGTTGCCATTATTAATGCCAGCAACAAAGACTCACAGTCTAAGCTATATTAACAGCTTGGTTAAGTGAATTTCCAAGATTAGCAGGACTTGATTAACTTCATCTTAAGCTATTTTAGCCTTTAAGTAATTTCAGAGCCATTGGAGGTTATCTTCCAAAATACACTAAGTACGGGCAAGATACCAGAAGTCTGGAAAATGGTAAATGCAATCCAAGCTTAAAAAACACTCTGAACAATAAGATCCTGAAGTGTTACTCTAATTCAAAGGTAGGAAGGGTTGGAAGAGAGAACTGTGAGGAGAAACCCAAACCAAACAAATAGAAATTAAGTGTAAAAAAGATTTTTCAAGAATAAAGGTGTCAAGTCAATCCTACTTCAAGTCTCACAAACATGTAAGAAACTGAGATGTCGCGTTTTTGCTTGAGTTTAAATAAATCTTTTTGTCACCTCGTGGTACACAAGCAGCTGGGGAAACGGAACACTGGCAAAGCACTCTACAGAACGAATCCAGAGCATGTACTCCTTGAGTGTAATTAACAGCTCACTGACAAGTGGAAGTAGCAGTAATGAAGCAGGGCTACACACAGATCTATGCTTATCCCAGCCCTACTCAGTATTTCCATTAAGTGACCTAGATAAACAGAGAATAGGCTCACATGTAGACAGCACAAAGCTGAGACTGAGTTCTCACCGTTTCCTTCCCAATCTCCTAAGTCATGCCACCAAACCAGAGAAAATTACAAGGAGGTGCAGCCTTAAGGATACATCCTGGGGTACAGCATGTAAAATATACAAATCAAATGAGTCATCTGCACCTAAACGGATTATCTTGTTGCTGTACAGAACAGACTTAGCATGGTGCTGAAGGACAAAGTTCACTGTGTTATTCTGATGCGAGTACAAACCTCACAAGGAACTGAAGAAAAATTGCAAGGACTTGTGAAGATTTCTCCCTTACTCAACACTTTGAAGGCAACAGCACAACACTGCATCCAGCTTTGGGAACAGAGCTTCGAGAAGGATGCAGATCAGATGGAGAATAGCAGACAAGAATGCTCCGACCTTAAGAGACGTGACCCAAAGACAACACTTAAACAAGGAGCTGTCGTCTTTCAATGCATAAAAGTTTGCAAAGCCAAAGAGGATTAATGAACAGAGTATTAGAATAAGAGGATATGTGGTTAGAAAGAACCAGGACAGTTGGATGAGATGTCAGGGAAGCTTTTAACAGCCAGGACAGAAAAGAACAGGAACAGACCACTTCAGTCCCAGGCTTTCTTTCAGGTGATGTTCTATAAACAACTACCAGAGATGGCCTAAGTGCAGAGATCCTGCTCTAGGACCAGGCAACATCCTGAACGGTCCTACAAGTCCCTCTGGGACAAGCTTTTGCTTTTTGAACATTTTCTGAATTCAATGCCAAGTGTGTGCGCAGCAGGTATCAATACCATCTCAAATAAAAGTCCATCCGCTTGTACAAGTCCAAAACAATTTCTCACGCATTTACCAAAGCAAGGTAAAAAAAAAAACATTGTAAGAGCAAAAAAAAAGTCATGCATTGGCAAGGCTTAAGATTTTCCAGACTGTCGTGTTTTCTTATCAAACGAGTGCCGAGGTAGAATTCCAGTCAAAATAATAAAATTAAAGGGCACGGCAACGAGAAAGAAATGAATCGAGTATAATGGAGATAACAGAAAATACTTCCAAGTTTCAAAACAGCGCACGTACACACACAGTATTTACTATTTAAAAAGGAAAAAAATCCTCACTGGGTGGCAAGCCCTCCTCTAAGCAGCAGAGGAGAAAGTCATGAACATAAAGCAGTAAGGCAAGTGAAGCCAATGATGAGAAGAGCACCTCCAGCAGTTCACAGATGTCCTCTACAGAGAACAGCCCCACAAAACAGTAGAGTTTTGCCATAACAACACTAAGCAGATGGTAGATATTTAGTTAAAAATATATCTCAGTGTACCAACCTGTGCTATATTTTTGTTGAGAAGATATACTCCATATTCAAACTGAAGCTTCTCTCCTCCTTTTGGGTATAAAGGAAATCTGACGAGAGAGAAAAAAAAGCATTTAAGGTGACATTATTCAGATTAAAAAGCCACAGACCCCATGATTAGAAAGAAAAAAAAGATCACGAGCTTCCCTTGCTCAGGAACCCCCTCCACACAGTGTCATCATGAACTCCCCGCAACTGTGGTCCTTTAGAAAAACTAGTGTCAAAATTAAGGCAACACAATTGATCAGCTTAAATATTTTATGTGTTTAGAAGATGCTTTCTGACCCTGCCAGTGCTGCAATATCCCTCTAACTAAATGAAGCATGTTTGAAGAAGCATACATCATAATATCAGACCCTACTTTTCCATTTGTATTCAGCCATTTGCACTTGGTTAGCTCATTTCCAAATAAGATGGATCTCTTAAGAGAAGAGTTCTCCTTTGATTACGTTTTTATTTGGTGATCGAAGGAGTACAGATCTCTTAACAGACATTTGCAAGCTCATTTATCAGCACACTGGGAGAACAATACAAAGGGTTCCTCATCTTTTTGTGCTCTCCATCCCATTTACATCTTGTGTAAAGCCCTATGACGTACTCAGACAGCTACGCCTGGTGCCTCTCTATATGTCCTGGGAATCTTGGCTTAAGTGAAGTGGTTCACTATTGTCACTATTTGTAACCCACCTTTCTGAGGACTGCCTTGAGACTCTTCCTTACCACCAGGGGTTGAGGTCACCGTGGTCAAGTCAGTAATTTTAGTACAATCTCCAGCTTACATTTATGGGAACTACAACACGAAACAAACTTTTGCCTTTCTAACAAACCCTACGCTCTGCAGCTCTTAATCAAGTTGCCAAGTATATTATCTGCACAAAGCCCACATTACATCAGAAAGCAAAGCCTCTCTTAAATTTAAGATAACAAACACAGGAGATCGATATCTACTTGAAACAACACGCACTCTAGAGGGGTGATTACGCAAAGTGTATTTTATCATCCATCAGATAGAAAATCTTTACTGCAGCCCCACAGTAGAGTACATTTGCAACATTCAAGGAGAATCATATAGCACCATTAAAGCTAAAGGTTAATGGGTCGTGATCACAGCAGATCAAATATTAAGATGTCAGCTTCGAGTTTTATGCTACTTTCAAACTCAGTAGGTCACCTCAAGTTGAGGAATATAAAAAGCTCCACAAATAGCAGGCACCCAACCCACCTTGCTTAATAGATCTATAAATCCACCTCGTTCCCCATGCAAGAAAACAAAACCTTTAGAAATGACCACACGCTACAAAAATTCCACCCTGAGTTATCTTAAGTGTGAAGCACAAATCGAAAGGAATCCGTTTCAGTATCTACAATTACACTTACCCAAATGTAGCAGGATTTAAAGGATACCTTTACAATTAAGGGTTTAAAACTCGTTCAAGCTTGACAATAAAAGCACCATTAGGAACACAAGCCGTGTCTCAGTATACGATAGTATTTCATTAAGTCACTAGTAATAGGAACCACATATTCTGTTATTAGATACAGAGCTCTTTGATACGTGTTGGATAGAAAAAGAGGATAAAACCGTTTTACAGTGCTTGCTACCATCTCCCACACAGTTGAAATGGTACAGATTAAGCTTTTCTGTTTATCAGGTTGGTCTCGGTGTGGTTTTCTTTTTTTTTTTTGTTAATAATCACAATACTGTTCTCTAACTTCCACTAATTAACCCTGAAAGAATCTAAACTCCATACATCCTCACGTCAGCATTTATAACATCGCAAGTGACAAGAAAGCCTTGGAAAAACATCAGTGAATGTCTTTGCATACGCACGCTTATGACATATAGAAAAATATGACCAACTTTGATGTTCCCTTCTTTGTGTGTTATCTCACTTGCCTATTAGGGCCGGTCACAAGCAATAAACTCAAGGGACAGGAACCACGACATTTTATATAGTGTTTCACCAAGCATAATTGAATGCAACTTTAACCGCTGGCTTCCAACGTGAAATTGTTTTTGCCTCCTCAGAAAAGCATGACTGTAAGCTCAATCTCTTACTTTGGCACGCTGCACATCAGCCTGCTGGGTAAGGTTTTAGTTATACTTAAAAATTACGCTTGAAAATTACTCTTTTGGTGGTTTTACAATCACAACGCACTCAAAATGCAAAATGGCATGTGCCTGCCCATTCCATTCCAGCATCTCCCTTTCTTGATACCATTCTTCCTGATATGTTTAAGGGGGGGGAAGAGGAAATCACTAAGCTCCTTTAAAGCAGAACACAGATACGTGGTCTAAGATGAGAAATTCAGAAGAATAAGGGTGTTATATTTATTGGAAAGAAGAAAAATAAAGTCACAAATGCCTGTTGTGTAATCATTAGATGAGACTGTTAGAGAGAAGTTACTAAGTTGTAGGGTAACTTATTGACATTAGAAACACCTTTAAACAGATGAAACCATTCCCTGGCATAGAAGTTGCATTCTTTCTGCTCCTGTCCTAGGGTCCTCCTCAAGCATCTCTTGAAAGGTGATTTAAGAGGTTCCTGAAGATCAGAAGAAAGCAGTTATCACCCTCACATTCCAGAAGGACAATCCAGGAAGCTACCAGCAAAGCCCTGGGAAGGTGACAGAAAATAATCTTCAAGCACTTCCAGACATCACAAACAATGGATGAACAACAATCTCGTGGATGGAGTTCAGTATGGAGAAATACTAAGTTCCAAAATGGGGGGAGGAATATGCCCATGCACCAGTACAGAATGGGTGGCTACCAATCAACTGGAAAGCAGCTTGGCCCTGGTGGATGCTCAGTTGAACTGAAGCCACTAACACGCCCCTGAGACAGAGGACCAACTCCATCTTGGGTTCAATTAGGAAAAGCATCACCAGTGATGTGATCCCCCCCCTCTATCCAACTGCTGTTGAGACCACATCTGGAGCGCAGGGTCCAGTCCTGGCTCCCAACGCCAGTCAGACATGGATGTACTCCAGCAAGTCCAGCAAAGGGTCACAAGGTGACAGAGATCCTCATCATCTTATTTGAATGCTTCATGTAAGTCTTGACTGCTGTAGGCAAGAAACAAAGAGCCCAGAAAAACTTGCATCAACTTAAATAGTTTCCTAGAACTACGGACAAGACACCTTCTACTCTGTGCAGTTAGATCACTCTTCACTCATATGAACTCTTGTAAAAATAGGTTATCATTCATCTTATGACTATAGAGTATTACCCTTCACCAGTGAGCAGACCTCATAAAATGCAGCCCTAATACAACCTGCACTTACAGTAGGTATTGTGTTTCTGTATACAAAGTGCACATTGCTCAGCTGACATACAGCAGTAATAATCTTAAAGACAAGAGTTTGAGAACATTAACTTGGTGCAAGAGAAAAAGCACAACTTCAGTAACTTATAACACACTACCCCAATTTGGGGTTGTCTCTACCTCATGTTTCCACTGCATTCAAGGCTATTCTTGCTCCACTTCGGACACCTGACATGTGAGCAATGATAAGAGCAGGGAAAAGCACAAGGACTAGCAGTGGTAAAGGAAGCAAGTAGGCAGGCATCTGGAAAGGCAGCTTGGGGACCAAGGACAAAGGTGCTCAAATCAAGAAAAGGGTCTCACTCCAAATTCAGGTGGAGAACAGTACATGAGAGTGATCCAAACTGCACGCAGTTTTAACCAGATGGTCAAGATGTGCCTTAAAGATCTAAGATAAAAACAAAAAAAGGATTCTCAATCTTAAAAGCTTATGTTAGTTTTGGTGGTTTCATGTTTCACTCATGAAATCCTGAAGGAGTGACAAAAGTGAAGCTTCTATTCATTCCTTTGAGTCATGTGTTCTGTTCTGTTTTGTAAGAGTCATGGGGATACAAGTCAGATGAGTAGAGCCACCCAGCTGCACCATGCTGCCGAAATTGAGGCAAACCCACAGTAAGTTGCACAACACGCACTCACATCGCATTTTTAGACACACAGCTCACCTCCCCTTTCATGGAATGTCGCTTTGAACTCTTGAATTCATGTACTTGTGGTACCATGAGAACAGAACAGTTTCTTCCACAGTACACTAGAAAAAATATCATGCTTATAGCCTCAAACAGCACTCAGGGCTTATGCTAACACTGTTCAAGAACCAAAGTTTTCCCAGAGTGTCAAGAAGAGCTTTTGAGTCCCCCTTAACTGGGAACCAGTAAAAATAAGTTCATAGCAATGACAAGGTGTTTATCATCTTCGAGTAATTTCATTTCAGTAGAGCTTACAACAGTTGGCAGCCAACATGCTTTCACCTTAGCTGTGCTCCATCTATCCTGGATGGGGGCTGTCCCAAGAATAAACATCTCCTCTCTACCTGAAATTCCAGAAAGTCAGCATCAATTGCTTTATTTTAACCTGTCCCTATAAATTACCAGCACACTCCCAAAGCAGATGTGAGCTGTTGAATAAAGAACACTTCTGCTTAAATCTGATCCAAGAAAGACTGGCATGGAAGTCATAAGGGAGCAGACTACTAAGATCTAGTGAGGGAATGCCCCACTTCCAAAGGCACTTCATATTCAAATCAGATATTATTCTTTGCACTGAAATCTTCTGTTGAGCACTGGATGCTATCCGTCACTGAGCAGTTCTAAGGGCAAAGGAATGCTGAGTTTCTGAAGTACTTAAGGTAACTCAGTTTCAGGCTATTTACACAGAGAGGTTTTGCTTACAGGCAGAGAGCAAGCAAACTCAAAAGCAGGAGCAGGTCAAGGCTCAGTTCTGCTCACCTACATTGGGTACAAAGGAATGGCCTCAAGTTGCTCAAAGGAGTTGGATGTCAGGGAAATTTTCTTCTCAGAAAAAGTGGTTGAGCACTGGCACAGGGTGCCCAGGGAGGTGGTGGGGTTACCATCCCGGGAGGTGATCAAGAACAGTGGAGACATGGCACTGAGGAACACGGTCAGTGGGCACGTTGGGATGGGTTGCGGTTGGCCATCTTAGAGGTCTTTTCTAACCTTAATGATTATCGCCAAATATGCCCACTGGTAAGAAACTCGAGTGACAAATCAAAGCTTGCTCTCAAGTATCAGAGTACAGATTAGCACAAGCCTAAAACCAAGAATCTCTAATCTCCTCGTCAACTGCCCACACAAACGGGTGAAACGAAATCGCAACTAAAAGGAGCGGTTAAGTGTGTGTCAACAAGTGGCACTACTTCACACTGCAGATTCCACGTGAAGGTTTCTAGAGTACTAAGCCTCGTTAAACCCTCCCAAAAGAGCTGTGAAAGGGAAGAACTGAAGCCAAGGTTACACATTTTGCTCACAGTAACTCTGATGGGGAATAGTAACCCCAAGTCAGTCTTTTAAATGAAAACAGATAGAAAGTCTACTTAATCCAAGTTAAAACGGCAAAACCAACACCTCAGCACCAATGGCAAACAATTCTGCGTTCTCCCAAGACCTTGCAACACTTCACAAGCTATAAAAGAATCAGCCAGAAGAATCAGCATGAAGAAATACCATTAGGATGGGTATTAAGCTTATAGGTACACATCTACACCATTAACAAGACTCTTCGGAAGCCACTGGTTTGGAGTCAGCCTTCACACTAACGAGACTTTTTCTAACCTGGTATTTAATCTAGAAGCATCGTAGGTGTAAGAAGCATGCTGCTATACTTCTCATTTCAGTTTCCAGGAGGTATAATCTAACTATAGTAAACCGCATTTTTCAATAGGGAATGTAGACAGGGTTCTAAATTCTCAGCTCTGATTTAAAAGTCTTCCTATTTAAAAAGAAATTCGATACATACATTTCCAGTCAACGTGGAAAACTAACGGTGGCTGGTTGCCATCATTTCCACTCCAGCTGAAACATTAAGATGAAAACAGCCAAACAGACACAGCCATGTAAAACCAAGGCAGATTTTGATTTTCAGTTGAAGTTGTACTCCTGTCTAAAACCATTTGTGTTCTGCGGTCAGGATGTGATGGGGAGACAGGAGCTTCAATGAACACCTTTGCTAGCTGCACCTGTCCAGAGGCCTGAAACCATTTCTGCTTGAAGTAGATCCTATGCTATCTCTGCAGGAATGCAGTCCATCAGCTGAGAAGCGTCCCAGGAGACCACCAGCCATTGTTCCATATTGTTGGGAGTACCTGTTAATCTACATTTCGTATCTCCAGAGTAAGTTCAAACCACTCCGTATCTCAGCAGGGCTAACGCTTCCCTCTAAATGGGCTTCATCTCTCCTCTGGGTAGGAAGAAGGTCTACATTACCCTCCAGGGTTCATTTCAGCCTTATTTCCCATGACTCAACGCATGGCAGGGAACACCAGGGGTTTGTGTTGCTGAAAGATTGAACACACAGATATTAATCCTGGAAACCCAGAAGCTGATTAGTCTGGTTTGTGTGTTTTAGATATTACAGGTTGCTTTCTTCTTTTTCTTAAACAATTCATATATAAAACTGTCCTGGTTATTCTACCCTAACCAATAAGAAGTTCCTTTTTCCGTTGATCTGAGTCAAACAATCATCAAGATCTCACTTAATTTCATATCCTGACGTGCATTTCTGAGCTAATCCTCAGTTGTTCTACACTGCAGCTTCAGTTTCTGATGGACTTGCAGTAAATCATGACAGGACTCCCGTTGCACTCAGATGTTAGCTGTTAGGAAAGCTGAAAGAATCTTTATTCCATATATTTCTTTCAGACCTCAACTATCTCGCATGAATTCAAGCCCAAATACATTCACAGTTGTGTTCTGTGATTTATGAACTCCTCTGTACCCGGAAAAAACCACATACGTACCAATATATTGGTGGCCAATTTTTACTGTCCAGAGCCGCCTGCCTTTAATATAAACTATTTTTAAAGTTAAAGAAATTGCTTCATTTTTAACTGCTTTCACCTGCTTCCACTTTTTGTGTCACGCCAGATGTTTTAGAT